>VZTJ01001142.1:288465-307625 GCA_013397795.1 Orthonyx spaldingii | reverse complement strand
AAAAAAAAAAAAAGGGAAAAAGAAAGAGAATGCACAACGTGTTTCAGCACTAATCAGAATGAAAATGGAAACTGCTTCTCCTCACCAGAAATGTAAGACAAACACATCTCTCCATATTGGAATGAACGTATGTGTGTAACAAATTTGAATAATTTTGCAGCCTTTATATCCAGAGAATTGCGTAACATGAAAAAGACATATCAGGGAAAAATTTTGAGAAGAAAAATTGTCAGCTTTTATATGTAGTGGCATTATCACTTAAAGAATCTTTAAGATAGGAGGAAAAGTGGTCTTTTTAACTAAAAACACGGGTTTTTTCCTCCCCCTAAAAGGAATAGGGTCCTAAAGACATTCACTTCTCATGTGGCAAAAACAATGCAGTCAGAAAGGTATCAGGCAACTGAAGTAACTAAAGTGGCTAAAGTAACTAAATTTCTTGGATTTGTGAAATTAATCTGATTATACTGTTAAGGATTTTTCCAAGATTTTTTTTTTAAACTTTTTTTTTTTTTATTTCTTTATAACAGAAAGCAAGAGTAGGAGTTATTTTCTTAGTGCTCAGATGTTTGTTTGAGCCTTGAACTAAATCTTTCTTTTATTTATCAGTCGTACTACTTGTTCTGAGAAGTCCAGATAGAATTTCATTGCGCAAAAGCATCGTCCTTGCCTCCAAAAAACATGTAATGTCACTGAAAATAAAACAATGTACAAAAGCCTGTATAGGTTGGAAGCTGAGGCACAGGGATATCGTCTGACATTACTTAAAATGTTTGTGTAAGATCCTGGAATTGAAGAACATCTATCCATTCACACTTTTAGCCACAAGACCAATCTTCCCGGTGTTACTAACATCCTTGAAACATGAAGGCAAACACATATCTCAACTTATCAATGTCTTAAAATTATTCTTTAAAAGTAAAGCAAATGTTATGTTAAGCAAACTATAACCAATAACAATCGTCATTTTTAACATATTATAACAAAGAATCAGACAAATTTTTAATGCTGTTTTAGCTGCAATAAATGTTGAGAACTATGTTTTGACATTAACACATAGCTGAATGTGTCA
This sequence comes from Orthonyx spaldingii, assembly GCA_013397795.1. Classification (NCBI taxonomy): domain Eukaryota; kingdom Metazoa; phylum Chordata; class Aves; order Passeriformes; family Orthonychidae; genus Orthonyx; species Orthonyx spaldingii. The sequence continues at coordinate 306,556 of VZTJ01001142.1, read as the reverse complement.
AGATGTTTGGAGCTTCAGAACTCACATAGGAGCTTTACGAAGCACTGTTTCTCTGTGACAACACAGCTTCATAGCAGGAATAAGGAAAGCTGAGAAAAGTAAGGAATTTTTTTTGTCTCAAGGGAAATTACAATATTCCAACATCTGTTTTCAAATTAAGTCAAACAGTCAAAATGCTGAACTTCTCAGAGTGACAACTTAGAAAAAAAAATAAATCCAGGAATGTGTGACTTTCGCTTTTTATCATTTTGTCTATGTTTGTTCTGGTCAGGGTGTCCAACGTCCTTAGGCTGTAAGGGGGAAAAACACACTTCACAGTTCAGCCGTGGCTAAGTCATATCCCAAAATCAAGAAGCCTGGAAATGCTTCGGGGTGTGTCCCGTCTCACATGGCACTCTCTGACACTGAACTGCACCTTATGCAAGTGATAAACCTGCTTTGTCCCTAATTTGGACCTGTTGGCCAGGATTTGAGACAGAGCTGTATGGTTTTTGCAACCCTGCTATTATGAGGCTTATGCTGATCTCTGAGCACTCTCCAAGATTTTAATGTGACTTAACTGTCCTGTTCAGAAAAGAATGGGCAAGAAAGCAGGAAAACCACATGAACCTTTTACAAACCCTGCTGCTACCCTGAACACACAGAGGTTAATGTCAGATGCACATAATATTATGTGCCTTAGATCAGCACCACAGTCCAAAGTAATGTTTTCATTTGGATAGGACTGGTGGAAAATTTGGATTAAATGGAAACTTCCTTTTTCATTGACAATTCATTTTGATGGAAAACGCCTGCCTAATCCTCGTAATACACTACCAGACAGTCCCGTAAGGCAAATTCTCTGCCAGGTTGCTTCACTGCTTTGCCATTGCAGCTCCAATTTATCTGCCAGCTCTGACCTGGGGAGCCAGTTGTGGTGGTGAACAGTGTGAACTGGTCAGGCACTTGTTTCACACACGCCACAGATCAATTCCTGTATGATAGTGCTTTTCCATTTACCACATATGCTGAACTGCATTTGACCTGGTGGTGAAAGGTTTCATTTACCATTACAGTCACTTCAGCTGTGCAGTCTCCAGTCTGTATGCTGATTTATGGATGGATGGATTTGCATATGGCAAACATCCACACAGCTTTATAAGTTCACATTTATGCCAATAAATGGAAGGTCAGGGCTATGATACTAGTATGAGTAATGTTTTTATTAGAAATAGCTCTCCTTGGGGTTTTTGTTGTTGTTGTGGGTTTTGTTTTGTACTGTTTTATTCAATGAATGTAAGGATAACATTCCATTCCAATTCCAGTTTAAGACATAGGGACACTGCTGAAGAAAACAACCCTTTATTTCTTCGTACTACTCTTTCTTCCCTTGTTTCTTTCCTTTTCCTTCCTTCCTCCCTCCCTCCCTCCCTTCTTCTTGCAATTTCTCTTTAGCAGGTGTACATGGGGTGTACATCTTGTCTCAATGTGCAGGACTGAACACAAAACTTGAACTTACGACAAAATCTCCAGGCTGATCATGGAGACGGGAACATCAGAACAGGGATATCCAGCCAGACCAAAAGTCAGCCTAATGCAGAAGCCACCCTAATACTGAAGACCAGCCCCAGGTGATTAAGGAAAGAGCATGAGGGCAAGAGAAGACGTAATTCCTGGCAGCCCTTATGTTAAAGCTGAAGAAAACTGTGCTGGGTTTTCAGGTGTGGGGGTGTCAGTTTGGTTTAGGTTTTTTGCTGTTGTCTTTTGGGGTTGGAATTTTTGTTTGTTTGTTCTTTGGTTTGGGGTTTTTTTTGAGGGGGGAGGGGAGTTTAATAGCATTTGATCTCCTTCATTTCTGGCTTAATTAACTGCCTACTGCACAAGGCTCATGGTTGAGTGGCTACAGTGTCAACACTGCTAACACCCCTTACAAATATTAAATGCCCTGGTTTTCAGAAATTTTTACAGTAAGCAAGCTGTCAGTCTTGCCACAATGTATCTTCAACTACCATTAACTGTCTTGATGAAACATCATGACAAATATTCATTCAGTCTTTGTTTCCTGGTATGAGCAAAGATCCACCTCCCACCCACATTTTGTAACAGATTTAGGAATGCAAGACCTTTCATGCTTAAATCATTCACTATGCAACGCAAACGTTTATACCCACTGAAACACAAAACACATCATTCATTATTTTGAAACTTAATTATGAACTAGACATTTACATTGAGGAGGCGCTAAAAATAACTTGCAGCCGGGTGTGGTCTAATTTTGAACTGTCTGTGGATCTGGGCCAAACATGGGTGTGTAAATAGCTTCATATTTGTATACATTATAGGTAAATGCATGCATGCACCTAAGTATATTTCCAGAGTTCAGAATTTGGCAGGTTTCTTTCCCCTGCTTGGCATCACAGAGGGATAGACTGAGCCTAACCAGACCCAAAAAAATCTTTTTGCAAGAGCAGTGAAGTGGGAGATTGCTTCTGGTCTCAGTAGGACAAAACAAGAGAAGGAAGGAGTTGCTCATGTTGCATTTACACTCCACGTACCCTGGTGATGTACTCCACAACGCCACTGGGCTGACAGTTTTGTACAGATGTCTGATGGCCACAAGTCCTTCAGCAATCACTTGAACAGGCTCAGGGGCTTCCTTACACTATGTGGCCTTCTTTATAGATGAATCTCTTGTATGTATGGTAATATACAGTGCAATTTCTGCCTTCCCACATCATCCATGGCCAGCATTAGAGAAGTGTTAGGATGCCTCTGTTCCAAGACATCATAGACTTATTCACTCATGAGCTACTCTGTGGGTTGTTCACTGATTGCTAACATAATTTAAGTAACAGCTCCCATTAATTAAATTGATACCCCTTACAGCCTACTGAAGGACTTGCAGTCAACTGCACCATAACCAGAAGTTGTGTAAATGTGTTTCTTACTGGATTCTATGCCACAAATGGTTTCTGCTCCTATTTTTAACAGAAAACATTATTTTTGCTTCCTTCTTTAAATGTATATCTATCATAAAATGTGAAAAATGTTATTGCCTCACCACCCTCTACTGCATTTGAGACTTTCTGCATTTCCTTAATATGTGACACAGACCACAATAAATTTTCAGGTAATAGAAGTGTCTGCACAAGTGGCTACATCTGAGTGGCTGCAATCTGAGATTCCTCTTGCTGTTTTGCAAAGAGCACTGAGAGCCCATTGACAAGATGTCTGGGGTGAGGGAGCACATGGCCCCGTGCTTGCTGTCCCACTTTGTCAGACTGATGTTTGACAAGGAGCAGGGATTCCTTGCTCAGCTGCTTGCCTTAGCAGCTATTTGGAGTGGCAGGAAGGCAGCTCTGGAGTCTCCCACTGTGGGGAGATCTCCTGGGCTCTCTCCAAGGAGCTCATGTGAGAAGCAGTCAGTAGCAACTTTCACTCAAAGCGCCTGGAGCCATAGCTACAATAAATAAGTAATATTCCAGTAAGGGATAGAAGTTTCCACAATGCTGTGTCCTTTTTTGATGGATTGGGAATGGTCATTGAAACACAACTGCTGCATTGTGGAAACCGTATTCCAATATCGTGGTATTACTTTACCAAAAGTTACTGTGCTTGAATCAGCAGAACTGCCTGATGTATGCTCTATGTACAGTCACACAGATGGGCTTCTACACAGAGGGTTTAATGGAAAGACCCGTTAACAAGGAAAATGGGACAGGGCTTGGATAAGATATGACATTCCTTTGCTCAAAAACTCAGTTTAAAATTGCCTGGCCATTCGAAAAATCCGATCACGTTCCATATTAATACTCAAATATCTACCAGACTAAAGGTCTTTCAATAGTGACTTTAACTTGTGTTTTGTCCCACCAGACATGAGGATACAATGAACCACGGCAAGGCAAGGCAGCTCCTCTTGTGGTGGAGCACAGCGGAAATATGGGATAAGACAGATCAAGAGGGATTATTACTGAATGAAAACTTTCATTTGAGTAGAACTATATTTTGAACAGTTTTTGCATCATTTCTTCCCATTAAATGGGCAGAGCTCAAAAATTTCAAGTGATCCCTACAATTGCTTGGGTTCGTTGGTTGATTATTTTCTAAGTGAAGAATAACTTGCATAACCTCTCAAAAGGGCACTTCACACCACAAGTGCCAGGTACATAGAAATCAAAAGGACTACTCATGTGAGTAGGAGTTTGTAAGATCAGTCCTTTTTTCGTTGTTTTTAATCTCCTGGTAAATACCAAGACAAATCACATTTCATTACAGGAATATTACTGGGATAGAGCAAATCCCAGAGCCTTTGAACAACTGCCCTTTGTAAATTTAGTGAATTAAATTGCATTTAACTTGGTGGGTTTTTGGAACAGTGTAACCAGATCAAATTAGTGCACAGAAGCTTTGTGAGAAAGAAAGAGTGTGCTGTAAATGACTACAGGAGTGACATGAATTAGTTTCTGAAATATGGAGGTTGAATGAAATACATCATGGTATTTTGAGGTAAGTAGATGGAGACTACAAAACAGTATCAGGGAAATTATACTGGTAAACTACAGAAACAGTCCCATGCTATCTCATTATTAAGGAGTAGGTACATAACTCATATCAATTTTGGAGGTGAATTTTACTTTGGAAACATTCTCTAGTCATTGTGCCTGCCTAATCACAGGTTTTGGAGCTGTTTCAGGCGTAAAGGGCTTAGTAAATCATTGTCTCTCCATACATACACATGCCAATTCTATCTAAGCAGATATGAGGCACAATAAAATATGTAGAAAACTGTCTGACTCAGAGCCTATTAAGATTTTGTTTTACTCTGTCTTCCTCATTTTTCTACTGTTTACTTTCACTTTTTCGCCTTTTTGGATACATGAAGAACTGCATATTTTGAATGACACATTTGGTTTTAAACTACAACATTCAACTTTATCTAGCTGAGCATGTACTGAAGTACAGCAGCAGAACAGAATAGTGAAATGCTGGGCAGTTTGTAAAGAAGATTAAAGTAATGTTTTTTGGGTGCCTCCTGGGTCAGATACTGACACAATACAGAATAATACTCAAATCCTTAACATTTCTTTCACTCCTATAACACTTATTTGCCAGATTTTCAATGCAAGTCTACATCTGCTTACTGCTTAGATCTTGTGCTTTTTCCCCTTCCCCCCCCCCCCCCCCCCCCCTTGACTGGGGGAGAAGGAAGAGAGGCTTTTTTAGCTTATCTTTTATGAAATATTAAAAGAAGTAAAAAATGTATAGTACTCGGAGACCTGATATTGCTTTTTAGGATTCATTTTTCCCCAAGTGGTCATTATTAGAGTGTATCTATTTAAAGTGTGGGAGTTTCCATACCAGTGAATAGGTTAAAGTTTTATAGTGCTGCTTTTCACAGTACTTTGAAATGCAATGATCTTTGCCAGGAGCTAGCTAGAGAATTATTTACATATCTCCCTTCCTACCTCAGCTGACCATTCACATGCAAATGACAACTTTGACAGCTCCTCCACACACTTATGAAACCCAATGATCTGTCCATTTTTCAACTCAGAATGAAAGATATGACAATGCCTTAGAATAAAGGCCTGCCAGACTCTAGTTTCTTATTCTGCAATACCGAATACGAAAAAAAATTCCAACTTTATTGGAATGGAAAAATTGGGGGCACAGTGAATACCTATTAGCCATAAAATAAATATTGATTTCTTAGAGACCATCTGGGAGACAGTAAGTCTAAAACATATTTGAAAAGCATAGCTGACTTAGGCTCTTTTTCCTCCTGTGCTCATTCAAAACCCAAAAAATAACTCAGCCCCTCAAAATCTGATTTTTAGAATAGGTTCAAGTCTTTGCACTGTGGGCACCATGACATCAGGGGAGGGAAATGAAAAGCAGACATTTTAGCTGACGCTGCCAGTTAAACCCTGTGGTTGAAGAAACTTGACTTGTACTGCTGAGCACAGTGGGTCCCAGAACAGTTCACCTCTGCATTTCAGAAGGAGGTCCATGGTCTGGCCCTGCACATGCAAGTAATTGCCTCTTAAACCCTAGTGTCCAAGAGATCTGACTGGGCAGTTCAGCTCAGGACAAAACTGTGATTTCATGGCATTTTCATTTATCAAAAATCATTGCTATTCTACCATCTCGCTAATTGTTACTTTTAAGGAGAACTTAAGTCTTTTCTGGTGTGCTTTCAATGTCTTATAACCAGAAAGAAGTACACATTTCCTTGTCTAGAAAGCTGTATTTCACCTCTCCTCATACAATTTACATACATTGATCACTTCCATATGTCTGGCATAAGGTAAAATAGTTTCTATGCATAGTAATGGGGGTGAACCTACAGTGAAACAAAATTCAGCATTTATCATATTCCTACATGCTGGTAGAAAAAAAAGTTAAGAGAGTGGCAGTTATGAGAAATGACCTTAAGGGGCTGTTTATGGTCTCAGCTATGGAAATTGTATTAAAAAGCTACAAGTTGCATTGCTCAGTCATGTCCTCATTCCCTTTGGTAAAATGTCAATTAGCAGAATCGGGGATTTAAACATGCAGCACTGCAGTCACTGTTATGATGTTACATTTGGTTTACACCACAATAGTTGACAATTGCTTAAAATTTCTAATACAGATTAATAATACACATGACACTTGACGTTTGTCTCTCTGAAAACATATGAAAAAGTCTTTTGACACCAGCAAACAGGACCTTTTTCACTGCTCTCAGCTGGTCTGTTTGCCAGCCTCAAGAACTGAACTTAGCTCTCCCAGCACCTGCAAAACTAAGAAAACTATGTAGAATGTGGTTGAGTAAGACACCACAGTTTAACACATGAAACTACCAACTTGTATCTGAAGTTCAAAAGTACATCAAATCCACACACAAGCTTGCATTTTCCCTGTATTTCTTAATTAATGGCATGAAAATGGTTAGCTTATTATTAATGCCACTCAAAACAACAATTACATCAAGCAAGTGGCACGAGGAAGTATAAAAGCAAAGAAAAACATTCCTTGAGATAATTCACTGAAGATAATATTTAAATGCTGCATTTAAGGTATGTGGAATATATGAAACACCAATTTTATTTTCATAGGTCAGGCTGATAAAGGGAACAAGTGCTCTCTTACTTATTTTAGGAATGAGGATGTGAATCTGAGATGCAAAATTCTACTTACGGATTTATTATAGCAGTTTATCCTCATTATTAGGTCTGCACTAGGGCTGTCAAGCAACAGTTTTCCAGTGAGTGAGTCACAAATGATAGGCAATTATAACTGACTCAATTGATTACTGAATACTTCCCCAAGTGTCTAGGAAAGGTTGCCCTCATCCTGGAGAAGGCTGGGGAACACTTGGAGCGTGAAAAATCAAAAAAAAAAGGATATGTGCAAAAAGAAAGAGAAGGTTTTTGTCCAGAGTCTCTTGAGAAGGAAACATGTACACTTGAAGGAGCCAGGAAGTGTTAAGCACCTGTGGCTTGGTAAGGTATGTTCAGACGGAGTAGAAAGGGACAAATTGCCCCAAGTGAGGCCTTAGTTTTGTCTGATAACACAAGTAAAAAAAAACAACATATTTTATTCCCTCTTAATTTTAAAATATGATTATCAGCCAGGATTTAAAAAAACTCCCATCTTAAACTCAGAGAAAGAGGCCAGAATCTCACAAGCACTCACACACCATTGGTAGACAATACTGCAAAGATTAAACCAAAAGGCACTTCTGAAGAGCCATCTGTAATCACCTTCACAGTGTGTTTAGTGTGAAATGGAGGTGGGTACTCCAAAAAACATTGTGAAGGGTTCCTGTATAAAATTATCTGGTATATCCAAATGGAATTAAATTAGATATGCTTTCTGGATAATACGGATGTGTTTTGTGTCACAGGCATACATGGCTGTGAATATTACTATTATAATCACTTTAAAGTACCTGTAAGGCCTTTCTATGTTGATCACAAATAAGTTCTCACTGAACTTTGAATACACACATTCATGGGATTATTCTGAGAGTAGGATACAGCTCTGAATAAGCATGGCAAGTCTCTGACCTCAAGCAATTCGTCATGAAATCACTTAATACCACTTTACAGGTGAAGAGTTGACAGAGAAGAGTCAAGGAATTAATAGGATTTCACATTTATGGTACTTTCTTTGATTCTCTTTACAGTACAGATTTCCTGTGTACCCTCAGCTGTGGTGCTGGGTTTCTGTCAACATCCAACCTCCATTTGTAGGTGATGTAGGTGAGATTAACAAAATTTTCCTAATTTATGACTATTGTCTAGTAAAGAAGTGAGTTACAATGCAGGTTTAAAGAATGATGAAACACACAGAATTGTAAAAAGATGCAAGAAAGGGAAGTAGAATATCCAGTAGTTTCCCACTACAGATGAGAACCAAAATCTGGGAAAGCAGAATTAGGAATTTATATAATTTTTGGTCTCAATACTACAGGCTGTAGAGAAAAGCAAAATTTTCAACATACAATACTGTTGTTAATAGTTTACTTCATAACACTCCTTTAAAATTTCCTTCAATTTAAACAAATTCCTGAATCTTTTCACTTGAGATGAAATCTCGCTTGCCAGTTTGTTGCAGATCAGTTTTTATGGCTAGAGTACAAACAACTAGGGATACACATTTGGAACAAAAATATAGACTGAGGCTTACCATACTGACAACCCAACAGCCAGCATCCTGGAAATACTGTTTTGCTGATGTTTGTGACCTTGCAGAGAAGTGCCAACTAGAGCTCTTTGAAAATGTTAATGACACCTTCCTGTACAACTGAATACATACTTGGTCTTGGTGGGTGGACTCTGACACTTCTGGGAAGAGCAGCAATTCAGAATGAAGTGATTTCCTAACTATGCAATTTGCAGGTACCTCAGGAATATATTTATGTTGTTGTCTACAAGACCATCAGAGCAAGAAGTTTAGATGAAGCCATTCATCTGCTGTAGTAGAAGTGAACATGGGGAAAAACACAATCTTGAAGACAAAAGTTGTTTTTCCCAGATCCCCAGACATCATTTCTGCTGTTGATGCCTAAAGGATTTTTTTGCTATTCCTTTTTGTACCTTTTACACAGTTCTGTGTATCCACAAGTATTAGCACGCATACTTGTACTTCGTTAAGTCTGGTAATTCAGCATAGTTCCAAGGTTTTGTAGAGTTAGGAAACAAAACATTCTACTATCTTGACTCTTGCACTAGAATGTGTTCTGTAAACTAGAAATTAGCTCATCCAAGCCCCTTATTGGGCCACTTTGGTAGATATGCTAATGTATTAGGTCTATAAAATGTATACTGATCGATGGTGGGGGGTGCATGCATGCATGGTGGGCACCACAAGGCCTTTCACCTCAGCGAAGTAGTGCACCGGATGGAATTCCTATTAAAATACTGAGGTAATTAACCCCCAACCCTTCTACTGTGTCTGGTTTTTCATTCCCAAGACCAGAAAAAGGCATCACTGTCCCTCCCATCACTCAACAGGAACTGGATTTATCACATGGGCCTAGCAGGATGGAGACCTGGGAAAGGACCTGGTATGGTGGGGAGGAGACCAAGTTGACCTACAGATACAACAGAGCAACACTCACCATTTCTGGCATGACCTTTGCTATACTTTGAGAAAAAGAGCTTCATTAGGAGTCAGAACCATTTGAGACTCTACATTTATGCAAAAGTAATAAAGTTGCACTGGGAAATCCATGAACTAAGTCAAAGTAATGTCAACACCCTGAAATCACCACTTCATCTTAAGAGACCTCGTTCGGTGCCTTGGCCACACGTGCGATCTGTGTCTAGCAAAGGAGAGTTACTGCCATTCCAGCATCAGCTGGAGATGAAAGCTGTACCCTGCACTCTCTGCAGCTCTTTTGGATGCTTGTGAGCTGTATTTATCCTACGATTCCTCTAGAAAAGGCCACCAACCCCTCCCCCTTGAAAGGCAATACTAAATCCTTTAAATTATCTCACAGAGTTTTTTTGTGTCCTTTTCTCATACAAGGCTGGAATTTCAAAAGGAGCCAAGAGGGGCCGTCAGAACCAACATGAGCTTTGCTTCATTAGAGGAGAAGTAAAGGAGAGCTTTCTTTTTCCTCCTTCCACAAGTTAGATGAAAGCAAATAACTACTTCATTCCTCAGATTGTTCCCTGCAAGATCCAACTTTGCATGAAAATATTTATAAGAGATGAGAATTTTATTTGACTGTTCACTTCTAAAGTTTCTGCAACATCCAGCTGGAGAGATAAGCAGGCAGCCCAATAAATGTCAAACAACTTTAAAACATTAGAAGAATGGCAAAAACTTCTGACTTTACTGTGTTTGGCTATCAAACAGCAAAGGATGAAAACTACATGTGACACAAAGTAGAGTAGTGCTCACACATTTCACTGCTTGCTGTAGATACGTCTAGTTCAGGGGGATCTATAATCCCCAAAAGGAGAAAAGAATCCCCCAAATTGTAAATCTATTTAGAATTTTTAGAAATCAATAAATTAGGTTTCATCCCACTTTCACTATTGAAATAGTTCAGCTGCAGAAGTGTAGACTTGGGGTCAAGACATCTGTCCTTTGAGTTGTACGTATACACACAGATTTTTATTTGCAAACTACGCTCTGTGAAATTGAGTCTTGAATATGTTTTTCTCTTTAAAGTGCAGAAACGTTCAGAAGGTAATGGAACCAGCCAGGGGAGAGCTTATTGAAAGCTCTAAATGATTAAGCCATTAAATTAGTAAAGCTCTGTAGCCCCAGACAGTCACTTCCAGCATGTGTCACTGGATTTGGGATGAGCTTATTAAGGAGAAGAGACATGGGAAACATGAGAAGTAAATTAGGTAATTGTTTTAAGAATATGGAGAATGTAGCAGTACTGTTTATTTCTTGCTATAAGTGCAAGTTTGGTGCAAATTTAGACAGAATCACGGGTGACCTCAAGATCACAGATACTGAGGTCGTATACATGTTTAATCAGCTCAATTTTGACACAACTTTAAATACTCATTTAGTCAGAGACAGTTTCTTAAATTAGGAAGCTCTGGATCAGAATACAGCCTAAGTTCTTCCCTACCAGTTAATTAGTACCTTCTTTTGATACATTCCCAGAGAGGAAGAAACTAAATAAATGAACAAGAAGCTTAATTCCTTTTACAGTCAATGACAAGTGATGAGCACCCTTTAAAGACTCATTCAGCCTGCCTAACCCAAGATTAGCTCTCTGGAGGTACCTCTCCTTCCCCTGACAGTAAAAAGAGCCTAATGTGGCTGACTGTGTCAGTCACAAAGAAAGAGAAAGACACCGCAGAGACCCTCCTGTGGTGCAGGAGAAAGGTTACAACACTCTTAAGATTTCTGATGCTCTCAACAGCTGTGGCTATCCTTTTCTCTCTTGTATATTCAGGCACTATCCCACTTGGAAAAAAATAGGAAAAGTCAAGTAAAAGTACTATCCCCACAGTTTTTCTCACTATCCACAGCTGTTACTGGAAGAGAGCAGCTAACCTATATGAAGGCTGTATGTGGGAGGACCGTGAACTTGCAGACATTCCTGAAGGGAGCTTTAATCCTGCAAGGGAAGGAATTCACTGAATCGCCCACCACCACCAGCACAACACCAGCGGCAATTTTTACATGTAATCTTAATTAACAAGAGCACCACAACAGGCTACAGAACCTCCATTTAAAAGCTTGACATAGAGCTCCCAGGGTCTACCCCACACATTTGCTTAAAAATAAGCGTGTGGGAACCTGAAAACAATTTTACCCTTTTTAGCTTTCAAACAACTGGAAAATGTCACAACCATTGACACCACTTAGAAGGATTTGTTATCTTCTCAGTCACTTAGGCGCTGCCTCAGGTGAAGAGGTGATTTTGCTTCAGACTGGACGGGGGTCAACTCAGGCTCCCGCCGATGTAGAAAATGTTGAAAATACTAGAACAACTTTGTATTGCAGGCACTTCCAATGTAGTGTTCCAGGTATGCACATGAGGGAAAAGTCTGTGGGCCAGAGGAAGTAAATAAAGAAGATGTCTCTCTAACAGCAGCTGTGGGTATTGAAGGCCATATGCAGAATTAGTGATTAAGCAAACTAAAACCATATTAAAAGGATCACACTATAGCAATGCATTAAATTAAAACTGAAAAACACTTCCAAGACAAAAGAATGAGTTAAAAATACAAATCATTTTGTGGTTTCTTTTCAGGTGGGAACTCCATGGAAATGCTTTCTGTGCACACAGAGTCACATGCAGGAGAAATTATAAAAAATAACCCATTTACATTGTAACAACCTGCCATGACTGGGTTTCTTATTTTAAACACTGTTTTGCTAAATGTTATGTAATAAGTACACACCTGAATGAACCCTAATCAAATAGATAGGTACTTCAGTCCTGATCAAAAGTTTCAAGCACAGAAGTAAATTTTAAGGCAGACTTCACATACCAGAAGATACACTGAGCTCAGTGAAACTATGGATATTTAAATTCCCCACTAAGAGTTTTAAAGATGCTGTTACAAACAGTACAAGTAAGTGCTGCACACCTTGTCTGCAGCAAAAGAGTAGAGTTTCCATGGCTGTCAATACAGCACCTTCCATGAATAATTCAGTCATTTGCAAACCATACAGTAAAAATAATTATAGAGAACTCTAGCTTCTCAGAAAAGGGAGGCTCTGTAATTCAGAAACCACTTTTCCACTGGAATTAAATGGGAAAGTTGGAAATGCAAAATGAGAATGCTGGGCTAGATTTTCACTCTCCTTGTTCCAATTACACTGCCTGTCTCAGGCCCTAATTAGCTAGCTGAAAATTTCCCTATATAGGCAAGATCTGAGCTTAGGCACTTCCTTCATCAGTTTCTCCCTCCTGTGGGCTGTCAGAGCCAGGCAGGGTAGTCCTACCACCTCTCTGAGAGTTCCCAGCTCTAGGGAAGACCCCAATCAACCAGTGATAGAAAGACCAACACACGCATCTTCCCTGAAAGACTCATTATTCTGGAGCAAAAAAACCCAGCTGAAGAGGCTGTGGCTGCATCTGGTATCTTCACTGTCCGGCAGCCGCCTGCACTGACAGAACTGCGAGGTCAGAGAGTGCTGGAGCCATGCAGAAATTCTGTCACAAATGGTGGAAGCTAAAGATGCAAATCTCCCTGGTTTACCTGCCTTCACAGTCTTCTTCCGAAGTCAGGGCTGTTCTCTTCCTTTCAGGCATGTCAGAGAGGTTTTCAGTACTCTTACAAGATGGTTTAAGTAGAGGTTTTTAAGCAGATACCTTGAAATCTGAGACAAACTCCAATACTGGTCCCAGCTCAAGAGAAACAGGCTCCCTTGCCAATATTTCTCTCCCAATTTCCTTCTCCCGCTTTGTCCTGCTTTCCCAATATTTGCGCAGGTATTGAATTGTGAGTTATACAGTTTGATGGAAAGGAAAAACCACAATCAAACCCACCAGCAGGTCATCAACTACAACCAGACTGGGTCAGCAAACTACAAGCCAGGTATCATATTTACATTAGTGTACATACAGGTAATTCAGTGTGGTGCCATTCCTCCCTCATCACTCCATATGGGACAGATTGAAACAGACAGAAGTTTTGCCATTGCTTTCACTAGGGCCAGGATTTCATCTGGATAAAAATCCATGCTATAAAATTGTAAATCAACTGCACATCAAGGATGGAGTAGTTGTCACTATCACTGCAACTTTAAACAAGACACTTACTTTTAATATGGCTTGAATTGAAGCCAGGGAGTCATAGAGCTAAATCTGTGTGCCATGCTCTTCCACTTACTTTTTCTCAAGTAATATGTATCCAATTGAGCAACAATAACAAAGGAGAACCACACATGTACTCTTGCAAAACATACTTACAGCATTTAGTAATTTTCAATAGACAAATAAGATGTGACAGATGGATTTGAGAAAGTTGGGTTGACAAGATTTACTCGTGTGGAGGCAAAAATCAGGGTTACTTTATGAAAAAAATCTGCATATGAAGGAATTGTTAATGGAAACTCTTTCTTCGGGCTTATTTGTTTATATTTAAAGGGTACTATAGCTGGTTCCATCTCTGCTTGTGCTGTTACCTCCCCATACAGAGGACAGCAAAAGAAAATACAAAACAATAAACGATACAAGAAATCCATCTGGAGTTAAGGCTATATTTATTGTTTTAAACTTTGCACACTCAACTTGATCACCATCTTTCTGAGAACTCTCTGCTCAACAGGAGTTTCCCGAACAGAATCTGTGACCTGGTGACACAATACAGAGACTTACAACCAACATCAGAGTTGAAGTCAATGAGATTAGAAAAAACACAACAAAAACAAACAAAACAAAACAAAAAAAAAAAAGCAAGAACAAAGCCCCCTACATGCTCTAAGGGAAGATTCTTTAACTTTTGATATATCGACAATGACATTTCTTGTTACTCTACAATAAGGACACAAAGTCTTTGAAGGACACAAAAAGAGGAGCTCAGTTGAAGAGCTCAACTGAGCTTTGAGTTTTATGGCTGGCTTTACCACATTTAGGCTATGATCCAGCACTTAGTGACTTCAATGAACTTTGAATCAGGCTTTTAATCATATTAATTCCTTTTGACTGAAATAAAGAGATGAGTATCATCTGAGTAAAACCTTTCCAATCCATGTACAAAGATGAAAATGCTTGGAAACTTTATAAAGTGCAGAGTAAAACCCAGAAGCTACTGAACAGGAGCTTCACCACAGATTTCAGCTGGACAAGGATTTCCCTACTGCTCTCTTCAAATTTCCTTTCTTTAATATGCCAGCAGAATCAAGATGATATAGACCAAATAACCAGAACTCTGTTTCACAGTAAACAGAAAGAACCTTTTCAGATGACAGATGTGGCCTTAACATATGCATTTATACATTTTCTCTTCCACTTCCTATCCATAACATGCCCCGTAGGATGTGTCTAATCTTCTGCAAGACTGAGCAACAAGAAGTTAAGAGGAAGTAAGAACAGTAGTTCACCAAAACTTCTGTCCAGCAACCGGGGAACTGGCAGAGCTAATACTGGGCCTTTGAAAGCAAGTGACCATAGGAAATCAAGGTTGGCAGGGATTTAACCCTTCATGACTCATTTTGCTAACTTTTAAAGCAAATGCCTGAGCTTTTTAACCATGTTTGACATCTAATTAGCTGAGACAAACAAGAAGTTAAAATACATCCTTGATTTTCTTTTGAAATAAAGCACCAACAATTAGCTCCAAGGTATTTGTTTAGACAAACAAGCACATATCTTACATGAAAACACAATGCCTGTCACAGAAAAGTGAAGTCACCTGGGTCATTCTTTTCACCCTGCATGTTTGGGGTTTTTTTATTCACTATTGTAACTTTTACTCAACCACATCTCTTCATGGAGATGAGGAATGGGTAAGTAACTGGGTAGCTTCTTTTTCTACTTGCAAGCAGTTTAAATAGAGATGAATCACTTGGTATCACATAGTCACATGGCGGTGAAGTATATCCAGAGAGATAAGTATTAGCACGTGAGGTATTCTGTCAGTGCCTAAGAGACATATTTTCAATACCCACAGCATTTAAAGATGTTCCTACGCAAGGTGTTAACATTGATCTGTGCACTGAGTACTGTGCTGGAAGCAAAATTTGTCTGGAAAAGCACCAGCTGACAAGGCTTAGTCTTCCCTGACTAATAATGATATCCCCATACCTGGGGATCAGTGCAGCAGCACACGCAACACGCTCCTATTGATTTGGCCAAGCATTTACACCGGTACTTAACTTTGTAAGGAGTCTGATCTGATTTGAAGTCAAACATGTTTTAAGTCAAACATGTGAATCAAAGGCTACAGTGTGAATTCCTGTAAGTCTTCAGACTTTAACTTGCTTTGGATTAACTACGCATTTACTGGCTTCACTAGATAGGAAACAGGGTTGCTCACCGTTTGAACTCATTTTGTTGCACAATGATCCACCAAGTGTAAAACAGTTTTGATGTTCTGCTCAGTTTCCTGTTTTGCTCATATAGAACTGACCATATAGCAAAATTTGATATCTGATATTTTAAAAAATGAAAATGAGACCCTTTATCCCAGCAAGAGCAGAACTGGAAAACAACCAATTGGCAGAGTAGCAAAATATTTTTTAAAGGTATATGGATACAGCACCAGCAGGCTGGGAAAAAAAAAAAGAAAAAGAGAAAAGGAAAAAGAGAAAACCACCATCAGTCACATTTGGCCACTCTGAAATTAGTTTCTGTGCATTTAGCCAGTATGAGCAGGGGTAGCAGACTTGAGCCATGGATAAACTTTAAAGGGGTGAAAAAAATAAACAATAATTAACTAGCCATTAAACCCATTTACAGGATATTTTTATAGCATTATGTCTCTATATACTAATCTGAATCTCAGTATGATTGTAGAAGTTTTGCAGCAATTAAGAGTTTTTTAATGAGCTTTTTGACATGACATGTAGTTACAGTAGAAGCTTTCTTTAGACTCCATTATTCAAAATAATCAATTTTGTGTTAAATACAAATGTTTTTTCTCATTAACAGACTCTGAACCCCTTAAACTGTTCTTTTCATTCATATATTTCCAAGTTTAAATACACACAAATATGCACATATGTGTTCTTTAAGAAAACCCGGCACATGCATTTATTTCACACAGTGCATCCAAGTTTTGCAGGTGCTTAATTCTTTTTTTCATCTGGAGTGTGAAAATGACGCCTGCCCTGTATCAGAGAGGACTTTACCCCCTCTCATTTGCAGCATGAGAAAGATGAAAAAAAAAAAAAAAAAAGGAAAACGTATTTCTGCTGGCAAGAGATGTATTGACACTATGCTGTAAACTGAGATTGACATCTATGACCAGGCATGCACACACATGTTCTCTTTTTCCCTCTGTAGAAGGAGTGTATTATTTTTCCTCTCTCCTTTCAGAACCGTAGCTGCTGCTCCTTCTCTCAGCCTTCAATAATCTGAGAATTATGAGGAGACAGCTCTTCAGAGAGATGTGTGTACCTAGGTGTATAGCTCTCTGTTTCAGAAAAAAATACAGCTCTTACATTTTAAACTTCTTTCCCAGTTGTACATTCTCCAGATTTGATGAATTCTTCTGAAAATGTACTTAGAGTGGAACTATGCTGATAAAGAGAAGAGCCTGTCTACTTCACTGTTCTCCTTTAATACTGGCACTATTATACAAAAGTTAATTACTGACAACTGCAGAGTGAGTGGCATTACACAATTTCAAACGTAAACGTAATCTCACAGCTCTCTTTCTTCAGTTACACCTTCCCTGTGATCTCTAATGACACACATCAGACTACACGGAAAACAATCCTGGTTCAAATAAATCGCACTGCATTAAACATCCATAAGCAGCATTTTCTGGTGCCTAGCAGTCCTCTCCTCCTTTTCTGGACTGATCTGTTCCTTTCAGTTTATAGTTTCTTGGCAAACCCACCATCTACTGCTTATGTTAGGCATCTGATTGTCAGATTTGTACAAACTGAATATTCATGACTTGAAAATTAACCACTTCATGTCTAAAATATAAAATAAAAAAAAGACAGAAATCTTCATCTATTCCATGATGTTTGAAGCAGATCTGGGATTGTGGCTGCACTGCATGCCCAGCACGGGGGAGATGAGCTGGGTGGCCAAACACGACTCATGGTTTTGAAGAGTAAAGTCCGGTGAAATAGCACAAGACTACAGAAAAATGCTCTAACAGGGATCCGCACGATCCGGAGTCCTCGTCTGCAACCGCAACTAACTCTTCTTTGTCTGGGTTTAAACTGCCTGGTACCGACCGCAGCACGGAGGGGCTTTTTAAGTAAATGTTTTCTGAAATTTCTCCCAATGTCAATTTCCCCTCTGGAAGATAAGGAAAAGCAGTGAGGAAGGTGAGGAGGGAGGGACGGAGCGACGGGGCAAGGAGGAGAGAGGTTCGGAGGAAAACCGAGAATAAGAGAGAACAACAGACTTACCTTTATACGATAATTTGAGCCTGGGCACATTATTCTTCACATGCTGGCAGTTGACTCTTCCTGCTAGTAATACTCCCAAGGAAAGCAAGGCAATCCCCCT
>VZTJ01001142.1:248599-287963 GCA_013397795.1 Orthonyx spaldingii | reverse complement strand
AAAAAAAGGTAAGGGGGAGAAGAAAAAAAAAAGAGAAACACATCGCGGCAGAGATGAGAGAGCAGAAACCTCCGCCGCGCTCGGGGAAGGCACGGAGCTAGACATTTCACCAGCTGTTTCATGTCATTGTCCAGGTTGTTGGGTTTGGTTTTGCGTGGTTTGGGTTCGTCGGGTTTTGT
Organism: Orthonyx spaldingii; assembly: GCA_013397795.1. Classification (NCBI taxonomy): domain Eukaryota; kingdom Metazoa; phylum Chordata; class Aves; order Passeriformes; family Orthonychidae; genus Orthonyx; species Orthonyx spaldingii. Next base: position 287,784 of record VZTJ01001142.1, on the reverse strand, counting down.
TTGGTTGGGTGTTCGGTTTGGGGTTTTATTTGAATCATTTTACAGTTCTAATCAGAAGATGCACCTCCCACTTTAAAAACAACAACAGCACAACACAGCCCACGACGTTGCTACCCACATAAATAACAGCTCCTGCCCGTAGCGTAATCCTCTTCGGGTTGTTCCCAGTTAAAAACAAGTAACAAAGTCTCCCATCAGCATAACTTTACCACTGAAGCTTTTAAAGCCTTGTTAGGGAAGGTTGCTCTAAGCTTCCCTTCTTCCCCACCTCCTGCACTACTCCAGTTCAGGGAAAGAAATTCCTAGTAAAGCCCACTTCAACAATCAGTTCAAGACATGGACAGGTCTACAGGGGCTCATAAATTACACAGGAGTATTCTCTGAAGTGTTCTTATAAGTTGAAAATGTTCCAAACCTTCCAATTTCTAGGACTGTGTGATTAATGTAATATATTTTTGTTCAATGAAACTAGATAAAGATTTTTTTTGTTTGTTTGTTTGTTTAGACAAAAGGACACACAAAATCCCCAGAGGTCTTTAAGGAGGTGTAAATGCAAACATATAAGCAAACTTAAGCTCTCCCCTCTCACATATCTGAACAAACCCCTTCTAGTGAGTAAAGGTTTATTAAAATTTCCATGCTGTGCTGAATATCAGTGTAATGTGTATTTTGGAATGTAATGTGTTACACAGATATGTACCCTGCATTACATTCCTAATGCAGTATTGATAGAAACGCTGGCAATTGACCTTTGTAAAACATTGGCATCATCAAAGTGTGATGATCCCTGTGTATTTCATTCTATGGTTTTCCAGAGCATGTGAGTGCTTTATGGTGACAGAGTCTATGGCATTCCAACAGGAGTCTCTTCCTTCCGTTTATCACTATTTACTGTGGTTTAAAAAACAGTTATCTAGTCCCACTGATGGTGACCAGACCACATGCTGAATTACACAGAAACAGCATCTCTCTTCTGTGTTTAGACCTAGCTACTAAACCAGCATTTAGGAAATAGTTTTAAATTTAAAAGTGAAGTTCACAATTGAAAAAGCGGGTGTCAGTATGGCTCTAATTAAAATGTAAAGACTCGTGCAGAACAAGGCTTGGTGCTATGGTAAAACAAGGGCTAAAATTCTGTCATTGCTGCTTTCATTGCTTAATATTCACACACCAGTGGAAAAGAAGGGGCTTTTTCCCTCTCCTTTTTAACAAATTCTTCTGCTTCCTGAGCTTTATTCAGTAATCCTGTGGCATTGTATCTGCCAGATTCAGCAATTCTATTGATCATTTTCATTGTTAAGAAAAGAAAATAAAAAAATAATGTTGATTTTGGTCATTCCCACACTTGTTATCCTGAGCATTTTCATGCTCCAGGCAGTGGATTAGAGCTCCAAAATGACAAGAGACGCCTGTCTCTTTTCCATGGATTACTTGCTACAGACATTCACTCTGCAAAGGAATTCATGTCACTTTGAGATTATTTGGAGAATTGGCCTAATGAATTATCCTTTTGTATTGAGCAAACAATTAGAAACAAAACACAAAAGATGCACCATATTCGGGACTTTATAAAGCACATCATTTTACAATGATGTTGTTACACTCAATTTACTTCTAGTTGCATAAAGAAGGCACAGCTACTTCTTTTTTTCTTATAAGAAGATAGTAAAAAGCTAAAAATCAATCTTTCTCATGTAGAATGAATGTGTAACGCTCCGGACTATTTTACATCAATCAAATAAACAAACCCCATCCCCAGTCAATATATATTTTCCCCAGAAAACACATGGATTAGATACAATGAATACTAACTTATCCAAGATTGCATCTGAGAGATATAATACCGTGTTAAGGAGAGGTGAGAGAGACTTTTTGCATCCTTCATGTGGGAGACCACTCACTTTTTTGCCTTCCTCTGTGGGGTATGACAGTTCAAAGACATAGAGAAGGGAAAACCTGATCCTTCCATTTAGCTCTAAGTAGTGCTAATCAGCTAGTCAGGAGAGCATATGCTACACCCCCTTATAAGGAGAGGGGCAATGGCAGCACTTCAGTGGTGCTTGAAGAGGCTTTATATCTCAAAGGCACCCATTGCCATATGGTGCTTCTGCCAAGGCAAAACTGGGCTCTGCTTGGAAGGAATGATTTGGCCAACGCTCTTACAGCCAGTGCCAGAAATGTCAACTCTGGGAATTTAGGGTGGGCAACAACTCACTTTCAAATAGCAATCTATTCACCTTTTTTCTTTGGTCTTTTGAAAGAGATCTAGCTGCTGAATTTAGAGAGAGGTAAAAAAAGTAAGATCCAAACTTTCTCAGTTCTTCAGATAATACCCTTATCCCCTGAAGAAATAACTACCACAGTTATAAGCTTAATGAATTCTTCCATTATTGGGAAGCAAGTTCAAAAGGAGTAAGAGTTCTTCTGCATCTTTTCCCGTATTTGTTGCAGATTTTATTTTTATTTTCTGTAATGGTATTTATAAGACATTCTATATAGTGTTTTATGTTTCAAACCCCAGATAGGCCCTTATGGGCTCTGTTTAACATTTCTGCTCTCATGCTGTGTTGCATTATGATTTGGAGTTTTTTTATGCCACCTTCCAATATGTGCAGCAACTTGACATTCACAGATCCCACAAAAAGTTATACTTGGATGGTTCTGGGCTTTCACTGTTGACCATCCATGCAGAATTACTCTAACAATCACTTACAATTTGGCATCATTTGGTGCTTCTCATTACTCAGAAATAGTATTACTTGACTCATGATTACTTCAAACCTTGCTGCTGCTGTGATTTTTATGCTTAGAAGCTCTTGAAAGCTTAACTGCGCTAAGAAAGTCATTAGTGTGCTTTAGAGTGTACTTCTGTTTTCAGGATTGTTTCCTGTGTTTTGGATGAGTCATTACTTGTTTATATGGATGTGATCAGGTCCTTCTCAGAACTACGCAGGAATTACCAGTATCCGGTTTTGACACTTGGTACTAATCCAGTAATCTTTGAGACAAAGATTTCTTGGGTTGAGTGTGCAATTTCTGGCTAAAATCAGAGAAAAAACCCCAAAACTACTCAGTCTGTGTCTGATTGCTAAAAACCTCCTTAGAGAGCACACTCATGCAGGAAATGTGAAATCTTAACTCACATACACTCACTGCTATTTTTGTCTATAGCAGGTGAGTTGCTTGATAAGCAGGATATTTACAATTCTGCAAAGGGTCCCTCTGAAATTCTCCACTTGTATATATAATGATACTTTGAAAATGCTTTCAAATAACTGAATCATTATTGGTCCAAAAGGAGGCTTAGTCTGGAAAACAATTTTAAGTGCATTTTTCGTGTGATGTGTGGGAGACCCAGAATGCAGTGCCACAACCTAGTGACTTCAGAAGCAAAATCTCCTGTAAGAATATCCAGACATCATCTACCACATTTTACTCATGTCACAGGCTGCCACTTCCCCGGCTGGGATACTACAAACTTATTGTGGGAACATCCTAGAAACACGGTGAACAAGAATGTTTAAGAATGTTCCCTTTGGGCATATGAAAGTGGTTGTTTTCCACACAGTTGCAGTGCATGCACCTGCTAATGGAGTAAAAAGAATCATCAAGTTGGAGAAAAGCAACAATGCACAGGAACTTTGGATGTTGGCCTTGCTCCTGAAGGCAACATGTCATGAAGCTCTACCTCTGAAGTTCAAGTCCTCTGCCTATATAAGACAGGAAGCTAAACCTGGAATCTATTTGACATAAAATTATTGCTGACACAGTTGTTCTCTTTTTCTCATGGAAGAAAAAAAATCAAAAAGAAGCAAACCTGTAAAAGGCCTATGCAGTGAAGAAAAGTGCTTCTGATAGCCAGACCTGCTGAACTGGATATCAGCTATTATTTTTATAGTGCTGATGATTATCACATTAGCTCAAGAGGTTATAAATATCTGTTTCCACCTGTTTTTTAGGGGATTTAAAATTCTGTTGAGTGGTACATTTTGAGTTCTGAAGCAATCACAGAGCAAAGTCATTTAAAAATGCATCAGCAAAAAGAGATGTGCAGGTGTAGAGTTTAAAATTTTGTCAAACTGGAATTGCCAAAATCACAGGCTTGAATTTAGATCTGGAAATATTCTTGCTTTTGGAAGTCTAGACATGTCTTTTCCTAGCTCTCCCTTGGGCTATATTGCATTTGGTAGCCTCATTCAAATCTCCTCAATCTACATAAATCTGTAACATTTCTTATTATTGTATGTGATTGGGTTGCTAACCACACCAGTCAGTCTTTGTGTTTTCTCAATGACACTGCATCTTACCATCTTGTCACAATCAACTTTTCCTTCATTTCTCAGGACTAATGAGACTGTACTCTATGTGATGCTAGTACTTTTGGCAGCGTAATGGGATCTGTATCAGTATGATGTGTTTTATTCACAATGCTTTCAGGTCTATTAAACACCTCATCAAATTCTTCAAAAAATTTTCTTTGCGTCCTGTTCTGTAGACAGATTACATGCCTGTCTGAACAACAACGTTTTCAGATTGCTCTTCAAACCTAAACAAACCTTTTCTATTCCCTTGGCCTCTGCTGCCGGATGTTCATCTCAGACACAGATGTACAGCACCTGTGATATCCAGGGCCGAGGTAAGAAACCCACCTTAACAGCTCAGTGCCAGGCATCTGACTTTAATAAGAGTTACAAAAAGTTTCTTCTCCCCAGCTCCTGGTATGGGTCCGTAGCTTCTGTTTTCAATGGATTAACTCCAGGGTACTCATGCAAATTGAACAAAACTTCCAAGTCTTTTAACCTCCAAGCACAGAAACTTCTGTCCCTCTAATTGCTTATGTTTATTGGCTGTTGGGCCTTCACTGAGGAAATCTGGACATATGTTTTTTTACAGGAGATGAGGGAAATTCAAAGAAATAGTTGATGTTCTAATTCTTCAGAAAAAAAGCCAATTTACAAAAAATCATTATAAAGGGAAAACCAAAGCAACAGCAGCTATGAAACTTTTGGCTCCTTAAATCCTATTCTGGGCCTGATGTATTGAAGAGGGGGAATCCTAATCAAGCGAGAAGGTCTCCTCCCAAATGACCAGCTGCAGAATTACTTGCTTCTCTATCCCAACAGATATAATGGTTGGTGGATCTCTGAAAAGACGGATAATAAACCAGTTCTGTCCTTTTCTCCACTACTGGCTGTAGAGATAACTTGCAAGGTGTATTACACACTAATGAATTACACATGCAGCTACTTTGGCCTTCAAATCCAATTTTTGCTTTTATCACCCACTTTTTTTCTGAATTGGAACAACAGACGATACATAAAATATTTTCCTGCAAAAAACCCAAAAAACACTATGATCAGAAAAATAAGACATAGATCAAGTCAGGATTTTTTGCTTGTCTTTGAAAGTCCTCTTACGTTCTGATTTGCCTCTTTAGACCCCTGTATACCATTCAAGGCCTGATCCTGAGGGATTTCCCCAAGGCCACACACTAAGACATTAATGTGACAAGAAATTGATCCCGCATTTCTGACATGCTATGCCAACAGCCGCATCCTTACCTCTTCATTTGTCATAGTATGCAAGTCATTCCTGTCAACCCTGAAAGTCCCTCCTTATCACTCCGTATACAGAAAACCCCCAGCTCTATTGTACCTGGGATCCATCATGGCCAACCTTTTGGCCCTATGTAATTTTGCTTAGTAACATTTAGTGCCAACAGTCAAAGGCTTGACAGACATAACACTATCTTTTGTGCCACCCATTCATCACAGGCTTTTAAATAGCCTAGGTGAATTGCAGCAAACCACAAACTCAAAGGGTGTGCAGCATCTGCTATGATCATTGTTCTTTTCTGGACCTTTCTTCTAGCAATTTTTTTTTTTCTTCATGTGTTGATTCGTTCATTAGTATATGACAAGGATATAAAACCAACAAAAGTGTAACCACCGACTGTCATCTTCATACATATGCCCTATCTGATTTTCTAGACTGGAAAACTTTTTAATGAGGATTTTTTTTCATAGACGAATTTCAAGCCGGATTCTGTTGAACAGAGTGTGTGGGTGCAAATTATCTTTGCAAGATCAAACAATATCACACAAACATAGGGGCGAAAGAGTCAATATATGGCTTCTGATGCCAAAACTGATAGGTATTTAATCACTGCTCAGATAGCCTGTGGAAACTGGGAATGGTAAGTAAACTGTGATAGCTTAGGAAAACTTGGTTGAGCTTTCAATAATTTGACCTCTGGGAATGCTTTTAGAGTCAGCAATATGTACAAGTGTGTGCTGGAAGAGGAGAGAGGGGAATTCAAACAAAAACAAGCTCTAAGAAAGCATTAACTAACTCTCTTTCCCCCTCTGAATCCCCAGTGAAAAGGGATTTCAGCAGGGGAGGGGAACTTTATGCCTCCTCTAGATTGCATTTGTAACTATTTCAGAAAATCTTTGCACTGCATTATTTTTCTATTTGCTCTTCTGACATCAGATTTCATGATATTTTAGGCAGGTAAATATAGACTTTGGAAAGAAAGATTCCTTCTCTCTCCTGAAGTGCTGAAATCCAAAGCAAAGTTAGGATGGAGCTGAACCAATCAGTCACAGAAATCTTGTTTGTGAAAATCCAAACGTAGGTTGGACACATGCACATACAAATACCATTAGAGCAAATTTCTAGGAAAATAACTGAAAACCCATCTTAGTTTCTGTTTCTTAGACATTCTAGAAATACTTCAAATACTTTGCTACTTTGACAATTGTATGTGCATACAGGGAGAATGGCTACAAAGAGCATCAGGTAATAAAACAAACACTCCTGTCTCTGTGATGAGGTTTTTTTACACCAGAACTTGATCTTGGGGAAAGTGCAGTCAAACCCAAGTCTGAACAGTTGCAGTCCCCCTTCCCTCTTTTTTCTTCTCTCCAGGAAGGATATGAAGCTGCTCAGAACTCCCTGGAGCATCTCACCCAATGACTGGGGACTAACAGCAGTGGTAGAGGTGGTAAAAGTGGCAAAGGAAAGGGAACATATGGCCAGATGTGGGGAGGAGTGCTGCACCAAGTCAGCCTGACACCCTGTTGGAGATCATAGGATAATGGAGACCTGCTGACATTGTGTAAGATCTTTTTGCTCTCTCAGAGCCTGCCCTGTTCCCTGCAGCTGAGGAGAAGGGAAGACAAAGATGCTGGTACTGACAGTAAGTATTTCCCACAACAGTGGAAATTCTTAGTTCTGGACCAGAATTAGCTACTTAGCAACACCTCAGTGACTTGTGATCAGACTAGGAAGAAAAAAAATTATATATTAATAAGCCAGCTTTTCTGTGCATGGAAAGTAGTTTAATTAAAATATATATTACAGCAAAATAGCAATGGAAGAAGGTTGGACTCATATAGGCACACTATGTATCAACATATATATACACATAAAGACAATACACGTTCCATACTGATAGTATAACATTAAATTAGCATAATTAGCCATTTTCATTTCCCCTGGCATTTTACAATATCTCACAGATTAATCCCTCAGGTTTTCCTTTTTTCTGGTTTTATTTTTTCTTCTGTTTAAATCTTATAGCATCATGTACTAGTTTCATAAATCTCTTAGTGAGATTCTTAAATATCTTAATTATCTCTTAGAGCTTTACCTATCAATTTTTTAAATTATAAATGTGTCTATGAAGGTTGCTTTTCTTCTATCTTTTTTTTTCTTTTTTTTTTTAAATGTTTGTCTCTACCTTCAAGTGAAACAGAACAAAAATATGTTCATAAAGACAAAAATTCCATTGTTTATACTGATCAGCACAGACTAGGCAGTGAGGGGGGAAAAATTGAGGAATCTGTTGAATACAAATGAAGGCAGCAGGTTGGTGTGTGAGTTCTTAGGTTCTGAAGCTACTTGTCATTTGCTTTTAGTGACTGAAACCTCACTCTCCTCCTCTGCCCTGTCCACCTCGGGACAAAGTTAAGGAAAACACTGTGACTCCAGGAAGGTAACTTTACATGAAACTGCAAAAACTGATTCTCACAAAAACTCAGTCTTTACCTACTTGGAGCAGTGTTCCACTTCAGACTTAAATTTGCCAATGACAGTTTTGTTCTAAACACACCCTTTTAGCTGCTGATAAAGAGCCGTGAACACTTGCGTGATGTTGCTAACGACAGGGGACACAGTGTGCCTAAGCCTAGTTAGTGTCCTTAAAGGTTTTATTGTGGTGACAGACCCAACTGCTAGGAGAGCTGCCTTGTGCCCAAAAGGTCTATTTTGTGCTTCAGCAACAGGGGCTTTCACAATAAATTGTGAAAACTGGGAGGGTAAGAGGAAAAAGCCAACAACCTGTACTTGAAACAAATCTTGCTTACCATTTTTCTTCCAAAGTGTTGAACAATACATGACATCATATGATGTGTGGTAATTCCCCTTTCTCTATTTTGAAGGGAATAAATGGGTTCTATTTCTGAGAAAGTGTATTAAAGCCAAGTTTTACTGTCAGTTACCCTGATGTCAGTCCCTAGCAGAAACAATTCAAATGCAATTCCTCTGGATTCATGCTGAAGTAACGGAGAGCAGAATGTGGTGCTTGAAAAAGCAGCTGTCACCTTATGGAAAACTTATGAAATATCTTATTTGGAAACAAGCACTCTTCTGTATAGTTTATTTCCCTGTACTTCTTTTCTTCTGGTCATTTTTGTCCTGAAGACAGTGTTTTAAAACAGAATCACTGTTGTTTCCTGAGAATTTATCTGCTTCTGCACTTATTCCCCACCTGACATCATAATCCTCTGGCTGTGATATAATAATCATTTTTACAATGACCAATTGTGATTCTACAAGCTGGGCTTAAAATCTGATCCAAAAAATGCTTTTTACTCTGATATCTTACATAACATCGTATCAAATTTTGTCTCAAGAGATAATAATTTCAACCAAGTGACATCAATTAAGTTTTCATGCAAGGGAGTGGTACACTTGGTAGAACTCCCTAGAGATAAATTCCTCCAGACTTTACAGTTTTATGATTTGACCTTTAAAAATATTTCCACTTTCTGCCCAATGCTTGGTGATACAAGTCTAATGATTCTGCTCAAGAAGAAAACATTACATATACAGTTCAGTCCAGTCTCCCGCAGGAATTAAAAGTTGCAACAAACAGAAGCTTAAGAAAAGGAAAATCAAATGCAAATATATTTCTCATGAATTGTTCAATGAGTTTCAGATACCATAGTGATTTATGTGAATAACTTGAAAAGCAACATCCTTCTTGACAAGCGCTGAGTGACTACCCTTCTAAAGTTTGCAGTCTTATGTTTGAGGATACAGTTTCATCCTGTATTTTTGCTCTGAAATTCAGTGGTTTCTCTGTTCATCCTACCATCTTTGGCAGCTTTAACTGGAGTTATTCATGGGTTTCAAATTATGCACATGCTTTGCTGGATCTGTGCCCATGTGTGTTGAAATTTTGTAAAGAGTCGGACAGACAGCACAATCCAGAATCAGGGAGAGCCAAGTTCTTTAGCGCACTTCAAACTTCAAGGAAGGACCTCCGGGAAAAATAGGGAAGCAGGTTGTCAGATGCTGTGTAAACTAAATCCTACCTTCTTGACAGCTGATAGCACTTGAAAATTGAGGACTGTGCTTAAACTTAAGCCTGATGACTAATTCAGCTTGATGCAGGACCAAGATTTCTAGACTCTCAAAGTTTCATGATTAAGTAGACAGAGATGCTGTAAATTATTGTTAACAAATATTAAACTCTGGTTTGTTTAAATGACTGGATTTCAATGTTTTCTTCTATAACAGGTATTTCTAAGGAAATTGCTTCCTTAATTTAAATATTCTGCTTTTTATAAGACACTAAACATACAAATGAACACATGAGAGAAGTAAACTAATATTTTGTTAATAGTCTCTACTGCAATTGTTATTTTAAAGTTGCTATTTCTCCTTAAAGATCTCAAAAGTTTTCACCCTTCCACAAGTTTTATCTTGCAAAGTCAAGAGAATTCTGGCTTGTGAAGGAATTATTTTCTTCTTGGTAAAATGTCCTGCTATGGTAAAATGACCCATCTGGAGTGCCCAGCTATAGAACTGTAAAAGTAAATTTCTCTGTGCTATCATCTCCATGAAAGCCATATGCACACAAGATGAGTCTCATACACCAGAAGATGAATCTCTGATGACATGAATTAGTACATAGCATGTGTTGCTTTGGAAAACTTTGTTTCATATTGAACACTGGTTGATGATACTCTCCAGTAATATAACATTACGAAACTGATTATAAAAATACCACAACCACATTATGGATAAAGTTATTATCCATTCTGTTTGCCACACCAATGCCTTACCATGCAAATCCATCCTAGATTTATTGACCGCAAATTATTGTATATGTGAAATAAATGAGTTGGAGAAAGAAGCATATCTTTATGGCTTTCAGCACATCTTCAGTGGAATCAGCATGAAAAACACAAAAGCTATTTCACTAATCTCTTCCAACATTTTGTATCTGAAACAGCCACTGCCTCAAAAGCAATATTTCTTCACTGATCATGTTTTCAAGACTTCTGAAACAAAGGTTGCAAAGTACAGTTTAGGGTAAAGATTAAGTTGTTTGCTTGTTTGTATGTTTCCTCTTTTTTTAAAACTTATTATATAGTTCAATTACTGGAAAGGCGAAGTTTGAGATGGTTACTGTTGTTATTGCATGAAACTGATCTGGGCTCCAGCCAAACTTTAGTCTCATTCTCGTTAAGGCGGAGACATTCAGATGAAAATTAAGATCCTTCTAATGAAATACACTGGAGGATTAAGTTACAAGTGGCGGGACACGTTACCTTATTTATCTAGTTGTGCTTGTGTGATTTGCTAGACCAGCCGTTATGACAAATGTTCCTTACGCAATCTATTTTCAAGACCATTTCCATTAAAAGTAACATGATTGAGTACACTGCTTTGCTCATAGTTAAGATATGCTCCAATGTTTATATCAAACCAATTAAACTGTGTTGTTTTAAAGCAATAAAAATGGTTCTGTAATTGCCACATGTTCTTCTCTGCCATTTTCAAGTCTGGAGACTAGGAAACAGTTTGCAAGTTTCTGTGCACGCTATGTCTTCCTCACACATTTGACCTCAATTTTATCTTGCACTGATTTGTGTTATAAAACATGCTAGATTTTCTCTGTGTGTGCGATGGTAGTCCTTCCATATATTTTTCTAACATTTGGAATAAAGATACCTAAAGTAATACTATTATTGTTACCGTTATTGTTATTTCAAGCATTTTTCTGGATTAGCATTGTCATGGTTGTACCCGCCATGTTACAGGTAAAAGTCCCTGAGCAGCTACACTAAAACAACGTAGTTGCTCCCAATCACATCATTAACATCCTCTTGCTGGCAGTCGAGAAATGTATTACATAGGTCTTTTTAACACATCTGCTCTTGTGCAATATGTACCATCATCTTCAAAAGTATGTATTAATTCTGAGTGCCTCCATCTGAACCAAATTAAAAGATAATGAATGAAAAAATGGGTGTCCTAAAAACTGTTTCCCATAGAATGTTATGTTTGGAGCCAAATAAAGTTAGCTACCATTTCTGGACATCTCTTGGAAAGCATTAACTGCTGTGGGTTTAAACTTGGGGAATTAAGCTATTTAAAATTCTGTCCTATGGGGTCTCTATATGCAAGAAGACAAATAAGGAAGGGTGTTCTTTTCAATATGTGAAATTGCAAGGAACATAATTCTCTATGGACTTTTGGTACCTTCTCTGGAAACTTTTCCTTTGCATTCATATGTTTACTTGTGTGGAGTTTGTGAGACCACACCTGGAATGCTGCATCCAACTCTGGGGTCCTCAGCACGAGAAGAACACAGACTTGTTGGAGCAAGTTCAGAAGGAGGCCATAAAGATGATTTGGGTGATGGAGCACCTCTCCTATGAGGAAAGGCTGAGAGAATTGGGATTGTTGAGTCTGGAAAAGTGAAGGCTCCAGGGAGACCTTATTGCAGCCTTCCAGTACCTAAAGAGGCTACAAGGGAACTGGAGAGGGACTTTTCACAAGGGCATGTGGTGATAGGGCAAGGAGGAATGGCTTTAAACTGGAAGAGAGTGGATTTAGGTTGGATATTAGAAAGAAATTCTTTATGGTGGGTGTGGTCAGGCACTGGAACACGTTGCCCACAGTAGTGTTCAGGTCCCTGAAAGTGTTCAAGGTAAGGTTGGAGCTTTGAGCAATCTGGTGGAAGGTGTCCCTGCCCACAGCAGGTGGGTTGGAATTAGATGATCTTTTAGTTCGCTCCCAACCCAAATCATTCTATGATTCTATAATTCATGCAAACTAGAACACCAAAGGCCTATTCAAAGCTAATTTGAGGTTAAACCAAGACATGGAGAGATTTAGGGCATGGAGTTACCTGCAAGGCCATCAGGAGTATTTGTTCACCCTAAGTGGGGTGTAGAAGCTCCTTTGATCATCAAGTTTTAATGGGACTAATATTACCTGTCTAGGAACAGCTCTGGGTGTATGGAAACAGCCTGGGGAGCACAGGGATAGTTATATATATGGGATTTTTCTGCCATATGGAACATCTTAAGGCTATTCAGCAGGTTGCATGTTTTGAGGCTTAGGCTGTAGGGCTGAGACACAGTGCTGTGTGACTGGGTTATGCATCATCTGACTATGTGAACACAGCCTGTGCTTAGTTCATGATAAAAATGTGTGAGCTCATACCTCTGCCACCAATGCAAAAAGCACCTCTGAGTCCACTTCTTTTGCCTCCACTGCACAGTAACTATTTGCTGCTGAAGCCTTACTCTTGTCAATGCAGCACAGCACAGAAGCAATTTACCCATCACTGAGGATCCTAGTTGGAAATCTCATCAGAAGCAGGAGGGAAGAGGATGCCGAAAGGAATTGATAAAAATCTCCAAAGCCTAGTTTTCTAAGTTCAGAGACCAAGTTGTGGGAAAAGAAATTGAAGGTCTTTCTGGAGAATGTTATGATTTGTAATGGCATCAAGCTGATAATTATACTATATCCTGCACGTTCTCTAAGAGAAAAAAGTGAAATAGCCAGATGATGGGAGAAACAGAGATGAAGAAATATTCCCATGAGATGCTATAAACTCAAAGCAATGTGGGTATTTTATACATTGGTCCATCTTGTGTCTCTGAGAACTCTCAAACTGATGGAGGAAAGCACAATGTCAGGACACATACCTGTAAAGGAGAGGGCTGCTTCTGATGCAGTACTTTGTATACACCTAGAGAGTGAGAAAATAGAAGAGAAAGAGGGCATACATTTTTATCAGCTGCCATATTGTTTTGCAAAAAAATCCCTGTATTCATGGGCCATACTGGACTGCAAACTCTGCTTCTGTCCCTGTCAAGTGCCCAGCTTTAGCCAGTGAAGACCTGACAGCAGATATCTACAATCATATAACAGTAAATGGAAGGCTTTGAACTCGTTTGCTTGCATGAGATAAATAACTTCAGGAGACATAGTTAATGGCATACTTATCTTGTGCACAAGTGGAAGAATTGGCTGTGATCCACTTCCGACTTTGAATTTTTACTACTGAAGTTAGTATCAGATAAAAGCTGATTTCAGGAACCAAGAAAATCGTGTTAGAGAGAAAAGCAGGTTTCTGCCTCCTGCACAGCAGTTGGGAGTTAGTGAACATGCAGCAATTTCATTTCAGCAATTTATGTTGGGACACCTCTCATTCCAGAAGGAAGCCTTTGTTATACATGTGTAAAGCAGAATATCAGCAGTGTCTGGAACAGGACAGGTTAATGTACTGATGAAGAAGTAACACAAGCTTCACCTCAGAACAGCCAATAGTATGGGTTACAGATCATCGGGCAGCTAAGCAGTCTGGCCAAGGCAGATGGAGTTTGTAATTTAGAGGATTTTCTTCTGCTTTTTCTGTAACAACAATTCACACTACAAAAAAAAGATCTGTATAACACTGCGTGTCTAAGGAGAACCAAAAACTGCACAAGCCTAAACATTGACTTATGCTGTATTAGCAGAAGGTGATACATCCACAACACACTTAGTGAACGGGACAAGATTTAGTGTATACACCACTATCTACATCTCTGCTGCTTTCTACTATGCGTTTAAAAGGATGTTATTCTTCAGTGAGTAATAAATTCCCCTTCGAAAACTACCCTAGATTCACTGAATTTGTTTTTAGGAAGAATATTTCACACATTCCATTTCACCTATTATTCAAAAGTAAGAATGTTTCCCCAATGTCTCTGGAACATGAAGAGTCAGTTCAGGAGAAAAGAAAATCCTAAGTAGATTCTCTCTTCCTCCTGTTGCCAGAGCTTCTGTATTTCTGCTCTGTGTTTCTACTGACCAGAGATGAACAGCCTTCAGGCCTGGCAAGGCAGATTGTTAAAAAAATCAACAATAAAGAACTATCTCTGTCTTCTACCAACACCCTTTGGAACCCGGGCTGCTACACAACAAATAAAGTTGTATAAGTAATAATAAGAATTTAATCACTATTTTTAAAAGAGTTTTGTATGAATTTCAGCCTTTAGTTACCTGTGTTTAGAATGCGTATGATATATTCTCTGTAACATCTTTTTAGCAGCAGAGCAGAAAGCTGTGTGAACTATTTGCTGTCAAATATGGAAATGTAACTAAAAGGAGTACTACTGTCAGGTGGCATTTCTATGTATCACCTTAATGCAATGGAAAATAGTAATTAATAATGTATATCAGGGAAATCTGATTGCTTGAGTAAGAGCTGTCTTACAGTTTTACTTTGAAAAACAGATGGATACTCTGTTCATTTTTATGTGGAGATGGCTCTGAGATATATTTTATATAACAGGATTAGAAGGTTGATGCTATTTACACTTAGGAGAAATAATGCGCCTGCCATATGCAAGAGCAATAGCCTTAGTAGGAAACCAAGATACCTGGAAAGAAGATCAAAAATATAGAAAAAAAATCAAGGTTCTGATAAATGGTGCCATCAATTTCCAACCTGCCCCCTGCCCCTTCAATCACCTTTAATTTTTGAGAGTAGAGGTAGAGGCCACCTCCCAGACACCATGGAGCTTCTGAAGCTGCCCTGAATAATCTGTGTATTGAATTTACTTATACCCTAAATCCCATGACATAAAGGAATCGTGTGCAGTAATGGAGCCAAAGAAATCTGGAATAACTATGAACAGTACAGCTACAGTAGCTGAATAAATCTGGGGGTGGGTAAACTTAGGAAGGAGGAGTTCTTAAATTGACTTCACATCAAATGTTCCTGCCCTACACGGTGAGACTCACAAATCATTAGAACATGTATATTTGAGCAAAAGCACAAAACTTTTAAATTTTAAGTTGTTAATTTTCGTAATTTAAAAATGAGGGAAGATTGTTCAATTTAAACATAGAAGCAAGTCTGCATTTTTAACTTTAGCATAATAATCAACACTGATATCAGAGTTCATATATTTTGGTTGCTTAAAGCTTGGCTCAGTATTTCCTCCCAAAAATGTCTTGGGGTAGTAAAAAGCAAGTTTTTGGTGAAAAGAGAGTGATTCCCCTATCACCCTTACAAGAATAACTCCAAGCAAAGGGTTTTTTTGAGAAGGTGGCATTCATGGAGCTCTCTGCCTGCCTCCCCTGCTGTCTTCTTGGGTCTATCTGAATATATGTCCCTGTCACCACTGAGCTGATGGAGCACCTGCTCCTAAAAGATGAGCAAGGAGAGGCTTTGTGTGCTGTGCTCATTCTCCAGATATACCGTACACTCTTCCCAGGAATATCAGATTTATTATACAAGTGCAGAACCAAAGCACAGTGCACCCTCATTAAAACTGGCCTTCCTGACCAAAAATGGATTTACAGAACACTTCTAAAAAAGTAATTACATTCATTATGCACTTATTAAATGACATGACAGAGAGAATGGCCTAAGAGACTCTTGAGGAAGGTAGAGCCCTGGACCAGTGCATCATCTGGGAAATCCTTCTATCTCACATTAGACTTTTTTCAGCTTATTCTGGAAAAGTGAAAACATATAAAGGAGACAGGGACTAAATGATATATTTCTTTAGGCTGTACATAGCTGGTTTATTGTACATCTACACTATAGACAATACTAGGGCCTCTCCAAGTAATATTTGCTTTAGAAAAACAAAACAAAACATAAGCCATGACTAACAGCTCTGAGCTGCTGGAATTTTGAAAAGAAACAGAAATCGTGGCCCAAATCTGAATATTCATAATCAAACATAACATATCTGGTGGCAATCTTAACACAATTAGGTAAATATGCAGTTTATAATAAAGCTGAAGTCATCACTAAAATTCCTGATGCCATTTAAAGTTTTCCAGGTTCTTCTCAATGCTAAAGCATAACACAACATTTGTGATAAATGTTCCTGCCTAAATTAAATGGTGCAAAGAAAATCTAATGGCTATCAAGGACAAGCTTAAAGAGGTTCTAAAACTGATGGGTTTATTAAAAGACACAGTAATGCATAGCTACTATGCTGGAAAGCAGAAATCTAATTTTTTCTATGAAAGTTCTAAGAAGGGCTCTGGCAAAGTCTACTCACAGTAGCATGATTGAAAATGACCAGCAATGGCTCATGTATCAAACTAACCACACTAACCACTAACCAAAACTCAGCTTCAGTCTGCTCAAAAGGAGGCTTTGACCTTAAGCAATGGAAATAAGAAGCTTCAACTCGCTCTTTCTAACTCTGTACGCCCTTTTAAAATGAAATCCGTCAGACCTTATTTATTGCTATCAGAAGGGGATCTGGCAAACTGTTCCAGTGTTTGAGAACCTGAAAATGATTAGTTTTGCAGATACAAAATTGTGTATTCAAACATATAAAGAAAGGAGAAAGATTTAATAACTAGAGTAACACTGTCTGGGCAAACATGCAGTGGAACAATGTCCATTACTGGATTATGGAGTTGCCAGCACATGAACAAACTCAGGTCTTGGGATAGATGAGGACTGAAATTGCCAGAACTACATCGGAGATAGAACTGTGGGAAATCATCCAAATTACCAGCATGGGATGGTAGGATCAGAATTTTCCAAGAGCTTTTCAAGGGAGACTATTCAGTCCTAGATGGGCTTTTGGTTAAAGAAAACAACCTCGCAATTTCTAGGGTGTTACAGGAATATATGTGTTCAAAGGGATATGTAAAAGTCGTGTTATGGTCCAAAAATACCTTAGAGGAAGGGAAAAATATTTTATAACAACCCAAAGTGAACAGTGAAATAAAGAACATTGGCAGGGATTACCACATGAACCAAAACTAAGTGAAAGAGTGATAAATTCCTGCTAACGATAAAGGAAAATCAGCACCTTGAAGGAAAACACACATAGATGATATTGCTTAAATTGGCAAGGATAAATATACTTGTGTTAGAATATAATTCTGACTCTCAAGAGATATCTTTCACAGAAAATACTGCAGCTGAACATGTAGCCACATGTACTAGATAATTTTTTGCTAAACCAGCTCTACATCTAATTGAAACCTATTACATAGTAAATTCTGCCAGAATTTAATGTTATTTTAAGCAGTTTCATTACAGGTATAGAATGTAACCCCTAATTGATGTTATCCCTAATGTTATAGCTAAGCAAGAAAATGATGCCAAAAAAACCCCAAAAAACCAACAAAACCCAAAAACCCAAACTGAAACCCCAAAACCCCTGAAACTAATAAAAAACCTGTGGAGTCATGCTCTTAATGATGCTAAGCATGACTAACTTGTGGAGTGCTACAATGAGTCTGCCATGAGGTGCTGTTTGTTCCAGAGAGAATAGAAGGCGTTAATAGGCTGTGAGACCCAACACTAAAAGTAGGGACAGGAAAAAATAAAAACACACTTCGACCTGGTGCCACTAAGAGAAATGACCATTTTATTAAAATGAAATGAGAATATGTTGTGAGACTTAGACAGTCACCAGTGGCATACTGTGGGTGAAACTGTACGTCCAAACTGACACGAACTTTAGAGAAAGGGTAATGTCTTTACAATTCTTGGAGAGACATTTGAAAAGGTCATTTTCCCTAAGGAAGTGTCACTTGAGTAAGAGTTGCAGAAAATTGACACAGTGAAACCTGTGGGCATGGCATAACCTAAAATAAATGGGACTGATGCTCTCAAAGGGAAGGCACCAAGTTTTCTGGGACAGCATGTCAAAGGCTGCCGGTCACTTTAGAGCAGTTACAGCTAATGAATAAAATATACATAAAAAAGAGGCTGTACATGTTTAAAATTCTGTATAATTTTAGATTTTTTTTTTATGTTTTGCTGGGAAAAGAAGAAATGAGATTCTATGTTTTCAGTAAGTCTTTTCACTTGTTTGTTGAGCCAGTGCTAAGTTTACGTGGTGTCTGATACAAGTAATACTGCTCAGTTCAAAACCTCAGGAGCCAAATGATGCACAGTTTACCCAAATATCTGAACTCTGGGCAATTTTGAAGGAATGCAGCAGTAACAAAGTTGTAAAAGAAGTGGGGCAATGTCATTTCTCATCTCTTGCCCATTTGAGAGTGAGTTTTAATAAAAGTATAAAAAATTAGATGAGCAAACTCAATTTCATGGTTAAAACATCAACAATAAAGGAACCAGGGCAACATGAAAATAAAAATATTTAAGTGTCTCCCAGACAACCCATGTAATCTTATCTTAAAAATTTCCCTATACCTTTGATAACTTTAGAAATATTTAGTGCTGCTTCTGAAAATATTTGAAAAATGTTACTCTGAGTTGCCTAGAAAACGCTTTCCATAATTTGTTTTCCCAGTTGTCTTTCTGTAGCATTAGCACCACCAGGATAAACTGCTTGGTGCAGGATGAATCAGTTTCTTCTTCTTTAAATCTCACTGATGAGTATTACTGGTAGTGTAGATTGGATAGACTCTTGCCTCTGATATTCCTGAGAATGAACCTTCAAGCCACTAATTTTATGAAGAAACTCTCTCTCTCATCTCTCCCAGAATGGCTACAGGTGGTTCACATATCATTTCCAGGCCTTTCATTTCCTGTCATACCAAGCTACATCTAACTTTTTAAATAGTGGCATTTAGGCCAAGAGTCTAAAATATGCTAGTATGCTAATTCCATCATCATCATCATCATCATCATCATCTCAGCTCAGTTGTAAACACAGCAAAAGTGCTTGATCAAGTTGCAACTTCTGCAGTTCACATAGCTGGAGCTTTTATCCTGATGTAAAGCATCACTGATAACCTCTTATCTTTGCTTCCTTAGATTATTGATAAAAAATTCTGCTCAGTCCTGTTTTCAGCTGGAATAGAGTTAATTTTCTTCTTAGTTGCTGGTACAGTGCTGTGTTTTGGATTCTGTATGAGAATAAATGTTGAAAACACACTCATGTTTTAGTTGTTGCTAAGTAATTCTTAGTCTGAATCCAGGACTTTTCAGTTTCCCAGGCTGTGCCAGTGAGCAGATGCACGAGAAGCTGGGGGGGAAGCACGGCCAGGTCAGCTGACCAGAACTGACCAAAGGGATATTCCATTCCATGGAACATCATGCCCAGTATAGAAACTGAGGGGAGTTGGTCAGGAGCTGACAGTCGCTGCTCGGGGATGGGAAGGGCATTGGTCAGTGCATGGTGAGCAATGGCATTGTGCATCACTTGTCTTGGGTTTTCTTTCTTTCTCCATTTCCTTTTCTTTATTGTTATTTTTGGTATTACCATGCAAACCTCTGCATGGTACTTAGTTGCTGGCTGGGGTTAAACCATGACATTCTTATTCTGCTACTGTATAACCAGGGTTTCAAAACTGTGTTTGAAGATGATCTGGTTACCGTTGAATGTGTGTATATATGATAATGATATACCAACTAGTATAGTGAAGATGAAAAAAATTGCTTTTCATCTATAGTACAGCACCTTATTCATCTGACTGCTATGTGGAGACAAAAAAATTCCACTACAGTGACTAAATAGCACTTCAAGACCTCCTGCCCTGACAATTGTGTTTTATCACTTCAGTACTTTTATTGATTTCTTTCTCATTTCAGCTGGGAATTCCATATTTCTATGGAGATTGATTTTACAATCATAAGACCTTTGCTTTATTGTGCTTTTTTCCTTGCTATTTTCACACTAATATGATATTTTGGAAGGGAAAAGTTGACAGAGCTAACTACTGAATTTAAAAAATCCTCATGTGAAGACAACTTCAAAGAATTGTTCAATGACTAAGCTGTAAATCCTTATTTCCTTTTATTAACCTTCCAGTCAGACACAGAATTTGCTACAGCAGGAATCTAAGTGTTCCCTTAAATTTTAGGCTGTTTCCATTTATGTTAAAATCTTTCTAATGTCTACTGTATGACCCAGGAGTTATTTTAATCCTAGATATGACAGGTAAATGTCTATTTAGAGGGAAGCAAAACAGATTGGACATATCAGGTGGATACAGTCTGAATCAAGGATTCCAAGCCTCTCATGCAATCCTTAGCAACATTATTAATCCTAAGCAACTGATTTTGCAAATCTCCAATCAAAGCTGAATTTTCACAGATGGATAAGTAGCGTGTTTTCCTTCATGGAGGGGGCAATTGGTACTGCTGCAATGCTGACAATTTTTCCCTGTCACTTTGGGTAATGTGAACATTTCCAGTTGCCATCAGTAACAAACACAAACAAGCAAACAACCCCAAAAGCCAAAACTGTTATCCAATTCCTGCTACTCTAAGTACAGAAATTTCAACAGACTTCTTGTTTGCTCAAATTATCATCAAAAGAATATTCTTGTATAGCACTAGAAGACAAAAATAAAATCAGTGTAGTTCATACAAATTCATGTTTCTTACATTACATCAAGTTGAAGAACTGTCTGCTTTTGATTGCTGTGTTTTGCTATCAGTTGTATATTTGCTTTGGAACATAAGCTCTACAATGCCTTTGATGCCAAATGTCTGGCAGGTGTATCCATGTATTCTGCACAAACAGCGAGCAAGCAAGGAACTTTGTGTGACAAAATAAGCAGACAAGTATTTGGGTAGTGATGAGACAGTATTTGAATTCCCACAGTGCCTTTGAAGAGGCTGGTGCACGTTGCCTCACGAGATTTAGTCTGAAACACAGGATGGCTCTTCCATGGGGTCTAGGAAGGCTGGTGACAGTATTTCCTACCTCCTTGTTCTCTCTGCATTCAAGAACCCGGACTGTGTTTGCTCCTTTCTAGGACAGATAAGGAAAGAAATTGGATATTACACTAATGGGTGTAGAGGTAACCTGTTCCTGCCCCTGTTTGTAAAAGTGATATTTTCTCATGCTCTGATGACATATCTGATTGCAAAGCACAGAGGGACAGGCCATGTCTCCCATAGCTGGATCAGTGCTCACTGTCCTTTTGTGCTTTTCCTGCCCTGAAAACTCCAAGTTTACATGATATTGTCTAACTTTAGCTCTTTGCACAAATCCCTTCTTTTAACTTGTGCTAGCTCAGCCATAAAAAAGAACGAAAGCTAAAATTCAGAAAAGCGGACACTCATGATTCTCTAAGAGGGCAAATTTGTGATGCTCATCTCAAGGCAGCTATTGGGGTCATCCATATGCTCGGAGAAAATGTTGAATCACGGAGGAAGAACTGGTGAGGTGATTTGGCTCACTGCTGTGTTGAAAATTGCCCAGCACGTCATCTAATTATGTTATCAGCTTTGCTACAGAGCGACATGCACATAAGCACAGTGCCCAGGTGGACTTAGAATCAAGAGTGCTACTCCACAGGGGGATTTTCACACTCAAAGTTGCTTAACACAAATGGTGTAAGTGTAACGAAGAGCCTCCACCTCCTTGCTGAAGCAAAGAGGATAAAGCCATCAGAATAAAGCCATCCTTTCACCATGTAACTTAATGAGAGCTTCCCTTCTCACGTATTTCAGCTACACAAAAACCCCCCAAGCCCCAGGCAAAAAATAAACAGGTATTTTGTGACCTCAGAAAATCTAATTGCAAATCTTCCATAGACTTTTGAAGCGTGAATGAAATAAGACTTTGCATATTCTCTTCCAGCTCGTAGAAGCAATAGTAAATGGCTGGTTTATCGGGGTTGTAGAAGCCTATGGAGTAAAAAAAGGATCCATGGACCATGCCTGGCATTCAGCAGTACTGAGTTGATCAACTCTTCAGGAAACTTCTGAAGTTAGAAATAACTCCTTAAGATGTACTGAAAAAAAAGCTCTCCATGACCTATGAGTCATGACACAAATGTCCTTTATGCCTTGATATTTCATTTTACAATGTTTTTTATTATGCAACGATGGAACAAGTCATGACCAAAACTTTAGTCATTAACTCTTTTCTGATCTACTACCAATTTGGAAAGTGGTGACCACATGATTCATATACATAATGCCAAAACAGGAGCAGCATGAATGTTAAATTATTTGCCATGTTCACAGACTGTCAGATGGGGCAGATAGCCAGGTTTTCAAAATAATCACAAAACTATCAGCACAGCTGTATCATATTTTCAGCTTGTACTCCTTTACTACTGCAACCAGCATCCAGTGTTCTCGACCCAATGCTCTCTTTGATGAACATGGGTTTCAATTCATATTTCTTCTTGCTATAAATGAAAGGAAAGAAAAAAAAGTGTGACTGTCTAGTCTGATCTATAATTTCCTCTGAAGCAATATTGTAAAAAATGTCCTGCTTGCAAAGCAAGAACTAATGAGAGAGGTGATACACAACAAGCGTAGAAGTATTGCATGGATGACATGAATAGATGAAAGGCCTAAACTAATTGTGAAAAGTGAGAAGAATGAATTGGAGTGACAACACATAATCAAATTCTTTTGTCATTGTTTCCTATCTCACTTCTGCAAAGTGTGTTGAACTCATGATTGTCTATCTTTAAAGGACAGAACATTTGCCTTTATTGCACTCAAACTGCTTCAGTTACTATTTATCAATCTGTTTAATTAATAAATAAATTGCTGGCCCCAATTGTCTTGGAGATGCTACACAGTACTCCAAGATTATAAGGTAAGAAAATGCATTGGCAAAAATATTACAACTTAATACAATCCAATTATGTTACTGATAATCTGGAAAACAAATCTATCACTATAACTGTTCCACCACCCACGCAGCCCAATCAGAAGCTCTGTGAGACACCCTGCCTCAGAGAGCTGACAGTCTGAGGGTATGGCAGGAGACAAGTGGATATGGGCAAACAGATGGGCAAAGTAGAAGGTAACAGTGAAATGGTTATGATTAGTGTAATAGTTTCTGAATATTTGATCATGAGCCTGCTGCGGGGGCAAAGAAAAAAGCCTTTATTTTATTCTTCCGTAAAAGGATAGATGTTAATAAGATAATTAGGATAATGACGTAATTAAAAGCAAAGCTGGAGTCCCAAAAGATATGGTTTATAATATGAGTGAGGAATATTACCCCATATGATGCTTTTAATATTCAGTAGAGTCTGGCTTTAAGAAAGATCACAAATGCTTTAAGATAAATTTTAAAATGCCATCTTCAAGAGGCAGAATTGGGCTGTTCCCTATTCCTTAAATAAATATTGTAGAAAAGAGCAGTGAGTAGAGAGAACAGGTTATCCAGTTTGCAAGGACAAGCACAACAACCACCTAACTATTTCTAAAAGGGCACTTGGCAAACTCTAGAGGTCAGGGAGGGGCAGTAAGGGAGTGGATTCAAGCTGGAGAATTCTCCCTTCTGGAGCATTTTGGCTGCATTGCTGGAAGCATACTGCAATTGATACGATGGGATAGCAGTGCTCACCCTTTCCACTCACCAGCCCAGCACTGCATTAACAGGCTTTTCTGGAGGAAAAATACACCTCACTTCTCCCAGCTCCAGCAGAAGGGAGAGCTGTGTTAAAATAAATCAGTCAAGCACTTAATAAGAATGACCTGTGAACTCCCTTCCCGTCAGAAATGGCCTTATTGTCAGAAAACTGTTGTAAGTGAGAATATTTGCTCCTCGAGATTTATTTTTTCATGATTGCCTAAACTAACTACCCTTTCTATTCCTCAGGGCAATGTGAAGTCTGTGCTGATGCATTATAAAATGGCTTTGTTTGCCAGAGCTCTTTGACTGCTGAGGGTTTCTGAGTGTTCACATTGATTGGAATTCATTGGCCTCTACAGTGTCCTCCCCATCAATATGTTATATCCATAGTACAGGAAAAACAAAACCCAAACAACATACACAATAAATAAAAATATCCTTACTTCAAAAGCATAATTAATCAAATTTCTGCAATATTAAGATAACTTTGAGGTATCTCTTCTTCCTGTAAACTTCTGTCTTAATAAACTAGATTACACAGGCACAGACTCTCAGTCCATAGGTTTTAACTCAGATAGCATCCCCTCTATAGACAGCTTAAGTCAACAGAAGACTGTCACCTACTCAGAGGGCTTTGGATCAGCTTTGGGAGCTCAAAGTTTTCCTGAAACCTGACAATCTAAACACAACTACACCTATTCAGAGATAAGATTAAAACTGCTTGAAAAATTGTAGTTTTCCTTGTCATACTTCACAGGAAAAAAAAATCAATTTTTTTGAATATAACGAAAAAAACTTTGACTCACAGCTCTTCCTTCAAATAAATAGACCTGAGGAAAAAAATTTTAAAAGCTTAGAAAAAGCATGAAAGTGTTCTTGCTCTATTTCTTTAGTTGATTATGTATTTATTTTCCCAAAAGAGAAACAAATATAAATATGAAGAAGTGTTTAAGTTGCTCTAAGGCTTTTTGCCTAAACTGAACCGAACAAAAATTTTATGCCAAATTCCAGCATGCCCTAAACAAAAAACCCACATCCCCAACGTTGCCATTACAGTTTTCTGGTTGGTATTTTTTTCTGCACTTGGAATCAGGAAAGCCAGAGAGGCAGTGTGAGATCTTTGCAGTGCACATTTTTGTTAAAATTTCTATTTTTTATCCTGTTTCTAAAAATAAGCACACTCCTATGTGAGGAGGGAGAGATTCAAAACTCTTTTTTCCTGGTTCAAGGCAAGGGTTAAAGGCAGGAGTCTCCCCTTCCCCAAGGCTGCTGCAATCACCACAATCTACAGTAGTCTTTGAATACATTTTTCTCCATTGCTCATACAGAGGGTCTCTCATTTTGCATAAAATACTTCAATATTTATTGAGCCAGCAAGAGAGCGTGAAAATGACTGTATAAGACAGTGGTTAGACCCATCCCAGGGGATGTGAGACACTTGGGTTCCCTTCCCAGGCCAATGAATTTTTAATTGTATTCTAGAAAGTGGAACAGCCTTAAGAGAAGAGACAAAGCCTGACTCCACTTCCCGGAAACCAGATGACCTTTGTTCAAAGCCCTGATGCAAACCAAGCACAAGAAGTATGTGAGCCCCTTTTCCTGGGTTTGTTTGACTGCTCTGATACCTGGACTATAGAATTGAATGAGATATGAGTATAATATACATCTCTCTGGTTTACAAAGGAAGGTGATTTGGGCATTTGACTGCTTTCATTGATTACTTTCAATAGAGGTAAACACAAAACAACTTTTCAAATGTCCAAATTTCAGAAAGTTAAGATTTTGATTCTTAACAAATTAAGGCCAAGATGAAGAGTCAGCCATTTTCACAGCTCATGGAGGAGCATTTTATTTTACTATTTCCCAAAACAGTTACTGATGTTTCTTTTTGTACTTTTTTTTTCCTTCAAAGAAAACATTCTTCATAGAAAGCAAATACAGAATTTTGTTCAAAACAAACACACAACTTTTACCTCATGCACCCATTCATCCTGGAAAATCTTTATCTGCATATAAACATCTACATTAGAAAGGGTTTTGATCATACTTTCCTGATTCCTACGGTTATGCACATTTAGACCGTGATGGGATATGAAATGAATTAAATTCAGCACGTGTAACACTAGTGAAAGGCAATGAACTTTACATCAGGAAGGAACTGGATTCATGCTATATATAAGAGGAATCAAACAGCCTTCAAGTCTGAGTTTCATGAGACACAAGAGGTATGCACCTTTTTCATTATAATTGAATGTAAGTGCTTGTATGGTTTTTAACAACCAGTGATTGCTCTTGTGGTTTTATGGCCTGGTCATATGCCCACTGAAATCAACAGAATGAACTGTGAAAGCCTTCTGAGCTTGCTTAAAAGTGCAGCTCAGTGACACAGAACAACCTAGCTGCCTTATCAACAGAAAGGATTTGAACAAAATGACGAAAAATAAATTTTAAAAAAAATTACTAAAGTAAAGGTGATTGCTTACAGAGTTTAAAATTTTTAGATCTACATGGTTTATACTTTCCCATGCTCCTTTTCCCATCAATAATCCAACCATTCATCTTCTGTGAAATCTAAACCTTCTGTGCTTCATGTTTTATTCATCCTAAGGTGCTTAATTTATACCAAAGGACAGCAGAGGGGCTAAGAGTAGCCTGTGTAAGGGGAGATGCCTTTAAGGCTATTATTCATGCCCTTTGATCTCAAGTTTTCACTCAGGAAACTTTGGTTCTGTGGGTAATTAGAGGCTGCCACTAACTTTTACTCTATAAATTACAATAAATCTGAAGAAAGCCAAGGATCTTTGAGACTGTAGCCATGTTTTGAAATCTACAATACTCAGAGCAATTATAAATATGTTCCAAAACCCCAAAGTTAATTCTGAATCAAGGCTACTTATTTTCTTTTAAATCTATTTTTTCATAATGTAATTGATAAGTACTACCAAATCCAAAAGTATTTATGACTGTTCATTTTATACACCACTTAGGTTGACACCTAACAAACTACAGTATGATGGATGAAGACTGACACAAAACTTAAACTTTCCCATGGAAATATATGTTGTGAACTGTACACAATCAATTATTTCAGGCAAAGCCCATGCTGTTTCCTCTTCTCCTAAGACACTGCTACATATTTAGGTTTTCAGCTTGAAAGCCCATTTTGGCACCACTAATGAAATAAATTATGTTTCTTGTCAGATCTCCCACTGGGTGGCGTGTGGTACCTCATGTATGTTCATTTGTCACCCTCAAATAGAATAATACTTCCTGCAGGTTCCCAGAGCAGATAACTGTCCAAGTGGAAGTTAATTAAGTCATTGGTTCACTTTGCTCCAAAGGATGTTAAACCACCGATGCTAAATGGGAGACTTATAGTATCACACTGGAGACACATCCAATTAAAACACCAGAAGAATTCACATATATGTAGAGTTGTTCTCTCAGAGTGTGGGGAATAGAGGACTAATAGATAATAAGTCATTTAAAAAGGAAAACAGAACCAGAAATTAATCTTAAAGTCAGCAGAAACCATCTTCCCTGAAAGATCTAGATGGAAAAAATCTGCTGAAAAAATTGCACTTTCTCTCCTTTCAGTTTTGAAAATTGACATGACACTTCATTGTGTCACATTTCCACTAGTGATTTTTCACTTATCTCCAGTAGATAATAACAGAATCACTTTTTCTAACTGCAAATTCATCCAAGCCCCAGGAGTTTGTTTATTTCCTTAAATATAACCTAACAGAAATATTTACAATTTATTAAATACTTAAGATTTGCTGTCAACAAAGTGATGGAATAATTTTTCTAATTTTTTTCCCATGGAAGAAGAACTGTTGCTTCAACAGTTAAGGAAAAAAAAGTTCTGTTTCTACAGAGGAGCATAAAGTAGTAGCCACATAGCCCAGTGTGATTTTTTAGGCAGAACACAAAGTTCACCAATACTTTTGTCTCTCTAGTAACTGTGAGCACAAGGCTTCTACCCATTTCCAATTTGATCAGCTCCCATTACAACAACAAAACGTGACAGGCAATAAAAGTTGACATTTTGCTTTATACTTCACTATAATCTTTTTTTCCGCTTGACAGTAAAACTAATTGAAGACCAGTGAAAGGGTAAGAACAATAGAAATTTAAATCCTTCTGCTTCTGGGTTCCCAGCTCAAAATCATATTCCATTTCCAAATGGAAACTCTGCTTTGGGCTAGAGATGGCCTTCAGTGTCCCATGTGGTGATTGGAATAAATCTGGTGATAGTTCAGGGCATATTGTGAAATCTTAATAGTAGGAATAGAGTACTTAGTTACCTCTACACATGATGGAGGTTCTGGGAGGAACCACTCATGGTATAGGGTAAGGAGACTTTGTCCTGAAGACCACCGGATTGACAAAACTCATACATGAAAAAAAGTGAAGAAAAAGAAAAGCAAAACATCTGTCCATGTAATTTAGTATATGGGCATAAAAGAAAAATGGACCAATTTTGCTGTCTTTGGAGAGGTTTCCTGCCCCATTCACAAGGAGTGAGCAAGGCTGGATATAGGATTTTCCATTTCTGTGAGAGGACTATATGCAGCCAAAATTATTAATTTTGTCTTACACCAACTTAATGAGAAGTTGTCCTGCACCATAAGCATAAACAGAACCTGATCTGCATTGGGTCAGGGTAAAGCATCTGGTACAGAGTTGTACATAACTTCAAAGAGCTTTTTTGTGGGCTTCTGCACATGAGAGCTCATCCTGTCAAAGGATGGGGCACAGGGCCTTTCCATGCCAGATTCTGCCCTCACAGACAAAGCTACTCCCCCTGAGCAGGGAATGCTCATTCTCTGAGTGTTCGGGAACATACTTGTTCTAGGCCCAAAACAATCTGAAAGTCATAAAGATGAGCATGGTTTAGGACCTGTTAGGAGGTAATGCAGAGGTTATTGACTTCTGGCCATGCTTCCTGCAAATGTGAGGAAGTAAAACAACTTAAAATTGTTACCTGGGACTGTGAGGTGCCCTACCATCTGCACTAAGAGTCTATGTCTATTAAAGACAACCCAGTTTAGAGACAAAGCTGGTGCATACTGGAGGCACTGACCAACTTACTTATTCTGTCTGCCACTGAACAAACAAAGGTATTATTAGAAGCCCAGATTTTAATGTCTTTGGCCTTCTCTAAACTGAATGGCAAATATGCAGCATGCAAATTCCAAATGATTTGCAACAGCTGCTGTTTGCTAAGTTCTCCTCCACTCAGTGGGTTCAGTTCTCATTCACCTGAAAACACAAGTGTAGGTGGGTGGTGCAAATGGAGGCTTTGCCCCAGAATGGATGAAGGAGGGGTGAGCAGATAGCCCTATTGCCAGGACTTTAGATTTTAATTCTAGATTTAACCCTGATGTCTCTACAGTCAGTCAGTAGAATGTGCACAGGACTTCCTGCTTGTCTTGTTCATGTAGCCTGGAAACTTTTCCAGGTATTGATTGTATCTAAAGACAGTGCCTAACTCAATGGAACTGGTCAGAGATGGAGCCTTCCTACAAGAAAAGTGATCACAATGCAATGTTACTTCTTAAAATTACTATAGTAAACACATTACTACATCTCTAAAAATGAAATACACATTTATGGGGAATGCCTCCAGATAGTTTCAAAACTTTTCCAAGAAGAATTACATAGAGATTGTTATTACTTAATGGAAGGGCATTTATAGACATGAGGTTATAATGAAATTAAATTAATTCCAAACAAATAAGGAGAGGATATATATTTCCAAGGACACCACATCCTTAACAAAGACCTCTGCTTTTATCCTCAGCACTAGGAGTTGAGGGCTGCACATAAGCTTTGATCAACCTTAATTAACTCTGGATTGGATCTGTGTATGTGAATTGTTTATAGTATCTTGGCTGAAAGCAAGATGCTAACCAATACATTTAGAGAAAAAAAAATCCCTAAAACAGAGTTTGACTTGCTGGGTTAATATTATGCCAGCTAGCTTGGAAAAAAAAATTAGCCTTAAATGTGTTGCTGGTCATTTTATTTAAAAAAAGGAAATCCTTACAAATTAGGATTTGTAACAGTGTTTCCCATGTGCAGTATTTCTGTTGGAAAACTTGATGAGAAGCAGGGCATAGCCCAACTCTGTGGCTGGGCTATGCCCTGCAGCTGTGCCTGGAGCAGAGTGTCAAACACTGAGGCTCCAGTTGTTTTGAGAAGCCAGCTGGGTGTCGGTGGGTGGTTTCCCAGCTGGCATCTTCTCAGGACTTTTGCCCAGGAGTCCCTCTGGCTGGTCGGGCAGCTTAAGAGTTGAATGTGTGGCTGCGATAACATCATCTCACTGCTGTGCTCAGCTGACCTTCAGAGTGTTTTTATTTTGACTCATATTTGCTTGTAAGGAATTTGCTTTTTCTGTCATTATATAAATACACAGACAGATTCAGGCCAAATCCTGAATCCTTAGCTTTGCAGGCTCCAAGCCCAGCCACAAATCCTAGCCCTGGCTGGGATCTGCACTGAACAGTATTGGGCAAACACAGCGGCTGTGTGGGTTTGCATGCACCCATCCCTGACACCTCTGCAAGAAAACCTGCAGGAGCACAGGTACCTGCACTGATCCTGCTGCAGAAACATCCATGGGGCTCAGTGACAGCTGGCATGAAAGAATTAGGCTGGCCAGATCCCCTTCTCTCAACACGCAGCGTGACCAACCACTCTCAGCGAGCTGTGAGAAATCACCTGTACTGCAGTAACTCCCATAGTTTTGTGTTTATTCAATGCCAGCAATATCTGCTCAGCCAAGAGGGATAGATCCCTTCTTGTGGGGAATTCACAGCTTCATTCATTAACAGACAAGACACAGCAGAGGCTTGTAGGAAAGAGACATCTTCAGAGAAACTGAGAGCAGGTACCAAACAAGAAGTGTATGTTGCTGAAAGCACCAATGCCAAAAACAAGATCTGTAGTAATCATGGCTGGTTTTGTTCTCTAATTCCCATACATTACTGCAGGCATTAATGAAGTCATAACAGTGTTACAGAAGTAAATCCAGAAAATACTGCTTTAGTCAAGGCTTTTTGCACCTCTTAGACAGGAGCAATTCCAGTGACCGATCTTACCTGCCAGAATCAAGTCCTGGGATTAGCTGTGCTCAACGATTTTCAAACTGTGGTTCTCCAAAGTGTGGGTAAATCATCCGTATGTGGTCTCTGGTCTATTAAACAGCATGATCTCATCAGCCCTAAATAACTGAGCTAAACTCTGTGAGAAACTTTGAGAACTGACAACAGACTTAGTACCAAGCTGTGGGCGTCACTGTCCTCCACAGTACTGTCATTAAAGCAGGCTGTGGGTGGAAGCTTGGAATCACCACTACTGAAGAGAGAAAAGACATTCTATGACAATATCTACATTAAGTTTTCCCTGGACTGGAGCTCTGGGCTCCAGAGTGTTGAGCCCAGTGGCTTGGATGTGCTAAGAAGGCAGACACATATCCCGATGAGCCAGAGAAGATGGTAGTCCAAACTCCTGGAACTTTTGTTTATCTCAGAAAATGCTTCTGCTCATCTCCAAAGATTTCAGACAGATCTTAGGATGTGGCAGGTTTGACTTTAACAACTAATGGGTGTCATTTTTCCCTCTGTAAGAGCCCTCAGCAGCACTGCCCAGCTGATGGCATAGCGGGGGTCTGGGTATGGGATGCTCTCACCTGAGCAAGTCCTGCACTGCTGCTTCCGCTTCTGCTTCTTAAAAGCTTTGTCTGGCCCTAGAAGCCCTAGAAGGTTCTAAGATGTGAGATATGAAGTTTCAACTTCTGCTTTGTGGTTTACCAAGGAAGTGTGCTATGTGACAAAGACATATCAGAAAGCATTGAACGCAGAATGTATGTAAATATTTTTTTCAATAGAAAATGTTTAATTTTTTGTTTGCTGTTCGTGCCTCAGACATGCAACAATAATTTGAAGTTTAATTTTAGCCCCTGCCCTCAATGTAGTCTCTGGGCTAGAGTAAGATATTTCCTCTGTTTTCTTTTTTTGTGTAACATTTGCATGGATACACTTATTAAAAGAAATCAGATGTCTGAGAAAACAAACAAACCAATACAAATAATTCAAACTATGCAAAGACAGAAGAAAATAACCCACTAGAGATTGAAAAATGATAATTTCAGTGTTTTCAATTGAAACATAATTTTGGAAGAGGGTTGCCTTTGCATATAGTTGGAACACTTTCACCCAAAGAGAATTCAGTCAATATGTGCTAGCCTATTTAAACTAAAATTTTCCACAGAAGCATCTCTATATTGATGATATTTTTAAATTACAGGGTTTCTGTGGTCATTTTCTGATGAGAGGAGTAAAAAAAGAAGAAGAAAGTACTGAAAAGCAGACCCTTGTGATAGGAAAAACTGTTTTACAGCATTTGCAACTCTGGAGGTATGGGGGAGACTTCTAAAAGGCTCTTGCTTTTATGCTTGTTTTTTCTTTTTCTAATGCACATCAGAAACACACTCAAGCTGTTTTCGGGAATTCGAGTTGTCCAGTACATCTCTCTGATCATCTCCAGCTCATTATAATGTGACCTGTGGGCCTGTGTGGTGCCGTGCCCTGCAGTCCTACTGCTCCAAACACCCTAACTAGGGACTTGCTGGGACATGCAGACTGGATGGGACCTGCAGCAATTTTCTTTTGTGGGAAACCCAGAGCATAGACAGGGGGACCGGAGGCGCCTACTGTACCATGCCGTCTCCCTCGCCAGGGAGTTGGGCTGCTCCCAAGTCTCTCCATCTGAAATTGGCTCCATTTGCCATTTCCCCCCCAGCTTTATTTCAATTTGCATACACCTATGCTGGAAGAATAGATGTACTGTGCATAAATGTCCCAACTGGCACACAAACAAAGATGTTTATACATAAGCAAATTCATCCTTTGTTGGCTATTAGAGTCATTAGTCTCTTTCAAACACTTGAGTCATTCCATTCATGGAGCAGAAAAAGTACCGCTGACCTCAGTGACCCATCACAGACAAACCAGTTAGCAGCCAGTGATGGAGCAAGAAAGCAAATTCTCACTTAAAAAAATGATAATAAAAAAATCCATGAGCTTAAATTTGTTTTCATAAACTATTTAAATAATCACAACTCACAGCTTTGTGATGAAACTCATTTTTTAAAGAAGTTGACAATGAAGAATGAAGATCAAGTTCTTGGTCTGAAGCTCATTGTAGTCAATGGAAAGAATCACGGCTTAGTGGGTTTGGTGAATGCTTCCTACTTTCAAGTCCGTTTGCAAAACCACAACTTCCAACCCTTTCAACTATGCAAGGAGATGGACCATCTTTCCAAAACACTTAGAGGTATCCAATATCCACAGACAAGGAAAGTCAGTTTGAAGAGATATGTTGGCGCATAAGGGAAAAGGGGGTGTGTGGGGAAATGAAGGAAAAATAAGACATTATTTGCTTCATGTCCCTGCAGAGTGGGATGCAGGACAGAGAACATAAATTTAGGCCTGTGCTGCTGGGAACAGGAGAGGTGTCAGAAATCACACATTTTGCAGTGTGTTCCTCTACAAGAAAGTCCTTTGAGAGAAAATCTCTAAGTGTGTGAGCAGAACCCATAAAATTTTACACCCACCCCCCCAAAAAAGGAAGAATTGAGAGTCCAAACCTGCCACAGAAACCTTGACCCTTTGTTTAAATTTGTCTGCAATGCTTTTACAAGATATAGGTTTGAAAAGGCTGTGTGCTTGCAGTAAAAAAGTTACATCTATAACTTTTTCATTGTAGTAAGCTGTTCTTGCCAGTGCCAAGATATTATTTTTTATACACAACAGTGTGCATATATGGTTTTAAAATTCTGCACGGTAGTTTCATACCAAACTCTTCATTGTTTATGTAATTTTTCATGTCAAAATGCATTCTGTGTTCCAGAAAAAATTGAATATATCCTATTTTAATAATTTTGAATAAATTGTGTTTACTGTGGGTTTAAAAAAAGTCTTTTCCTTCCAACTACCAATCTGATTGAAAACAATTATGCTTCTGGCACAAGACTCTGAGCAATATTCAGCACAAATTACATTTCATTCTATTATTAATAGATGTGATATGTGAAGAATGAAGATGTATGGCTACTTGTTTCTGTTTATGATTTTTGCAATGCCATTCCTATTTTCCCTCTTTTGTACATGCTTTTTAGAATCTTTGAGTTGGATATCTATGTGTTTGTGATCTCTTATCCAAAGGGCAAAATGACAATGAAAATAAGAGCAGCTATCCTGTTACAAGATTAATTTGGGTATGATAAATGAGTGTTTTTAGAATGAATTGCATAGGTTACCACTTAAACAGGTCTTGGCAGCAAACCAGCCCTTTTCTTCAACAAAAAGGGGGGGAAAAATGTAGAGAATGTATAAATGAGTTGATTGCCCCAGGATGTCTCTCTCAAGAAGGATTAGAGAAACCTACTGGGGCATTTTTTATCCCCACAAAAGCACTATTTGTGCTACAAAAGTTCACCCTGATAATCATGTTACTACAGAAAAAAAGAAAAAAGAGAGGGTTTTCTGCTCCTGTATAACCTCTTGTAAGACATTTGAAGTCATGGGTGCCACTAAGTCATGGGTGCCACTGTGTACTGCGGGCTCAGCCTATCCAAAGAGTGGGAGTGAGAACAAGTTCTTTCAAATACTCTTCAGCAAAGACAGGGAAAGTCAATATATTTTCCTGCTATCATTGAAAAAAGTACTGTGAAATCGAACTCCACAGTCCAGGCACAGCTTCGTCAGGGCTGTGCAGGTTTTAACTTCCAGGTTTTAACTGTACTCTCTCTTTATGCTCAGGCTATGGTTGGCCCCGCATGTACACTTTGCAAGAGAAAAACCAGCAGTAGTGTTTGAAGGGCAGCTCCTGGTCACGCACATTCTTAATCCTAAAGCTGTTTGTTCCAATTGAGACACAGGGATTTCTGAGATGCCCAATCAGTTATGAGTAAGACTCCAGCATGGCTTAAGGCCAGTCATGATATGCATTTGATGAAATGGGACATCTGTGTTTCAGTTTGGTCTCTTTATATGAAATTTATTGGCAGAAATATGTCTAAACCATTGTCCGGGTATGGGACAAGACAACTGGAATAATTTTTGGTGGAGCCTTGCAATTTTCCTTCGATTTGCTTTGTTTTTCTTGCAAGATTTCTTCCTATAGCTATTTAATGAAGATGGAATGCTTCCTCACCTTGATCATTGCATTTTTTCCTCTAATCTTTCTGTACTTAAAATTTTTAAAGCTGCCATAGATGTTCAGATCAAGAGCCCAGTTTCTTTCTGTGGAAGACGTCAGTAGACATTTATGGAAATAATATAGGAAAAATGAAAAGAAAAAGGGAGTATAATCAGATTTTCTGAGAGCACAGGTGATAGACCTCTTCTCCATGGCTTTTTGTT
The DNA here is from genome assembly GCA_013397795.1 of Orthonyx spaldingii. NCBI lineage: Eukaryota > Metazoa > Chordata > Aves > Passeriformes > Orthonychidae > Orthonyx > Orthonyx spaldingii. Next base: position 252,539 of record VZTJ01001142.1, on the reverse strand, counting down.
TCATCCCACTTTCACTTCACTTATTTTGCTCAAAATCCAGTCACACTGGGCTTCGAATTATTCTTTTTTTTTGGCTGTGTGAAAAGATAGCTCATTAAAAAATTATGTATTAGCTGGTAATTTTGTTTTGTCTCCTAAACCCTAGGTTATGGAAAATGTGACTTTTTTTATACCCTTTTGGGTTAAAAGACTTGAACTCAGCATGGCAAGAAAAGGCCAAACAGTGAAGCAAGATGTAACAAAAAGTAGGGACAAAGAGAATTGTCAAAAACATGATAAGCAAAACCAGAGATGAGAGAAAGACTGGTGATGGGCATGTGCTTAGAACAAAATGAAGAGATTTTTCAAAGGTGAGAGGACTTGAAATGGGATCTAAACAAACTGAACACCAACACTGTCTCAACCACTGCTCTGTGTTTTCTCCAGATATTTTGTTCATACCAGAGTGCTCTGTTCATTAAAATTCATACATCTACAAACAAGCAAAACAAAAAGCCCAAAACCAGATAAATAAACCAATCAAATGCTGATGCATAACAGAGGGGAAAATAAAAGGAAAGATTGCCTCCCTGGCCCCAGCTGTTCATATTTATATTCACTTGGCAAACACTTGAAAGACTTTCTATCTGATGCATTCATGAATGTCTGAGGGGGAAAAATGGATCCTGGATAGATTCATACCAAGATATTGTTATATTTCATGGCAATCACAACCGTCTTGATGATATATTGCATTTCTGTCGTTTTGTGTTTGAACTACACTATGAGTTTAAGGGATGGAAAGGACAAGGATGTGGCTTTCAGAAGCTGTGTATTTCAGGATGACCTGTGTGAAAGATTGCCATCAGTCCATGGCATGTGGTTCACATCAGAATGTACCGGTATTTGTTAAGTGGGAGAATGGCATGCTCACTTCTGAAACAAGTGCTACAGGAACGCTTTTGTTAAGTAGGAATGGAAACATGGCCTCACAGACCAGCCTTTGGGTAGCAAAACAGGAGCTCAGCTACTTTGTTCCACTTGCCCCTGGCACAGAATTTGCATATGAATGACTGTCTTGAATTTAAATATAAGCCATCCAAAAGAGCTGGTGCTCAGTCCAAACTAAATAAATAATTTCTTTGAGATCTGAAGAGAAGGTAAATTTATTCATAAAATTGTAACTGTGAATTGTGATTCTGCCACTTATATTTGAGTGCTGAAGACAGCAGTCAAAATTTCCCACTGTGACAAAAACCACTATTGACAACAGAGAAACGTGTCTATGTGCAGAGCTCTCTGGCATGTATGCTATCATAAAATTTATGGCCGACTTTAAGACAAAGAACATTCTGATTATAGGCACTTCTTGGAAAGGGTGAGTGAAAAAAATTAATTCAATTTGCATTTTGCATTTCAGGGAGCAAGACAGCCTCATCCAAAACCCAGTTAAGGAAAATACTATATTGCAATTGTTTTCATTGAACGCTGGCACCCAGGGTCCTCAGAGACTCCGATGTTACACACACCAAGGAATATACAATTCCTACCCCAAATAATTTGCAATATAAACCTCTGAACCATTAGTGCATAACTGAGACATTTTTTTAGACCCACAGATATCAAAGCAAATAGTTGCTTGTGCCTGAAAGCTGAAGATAATAGTAGCATTTGGAATCAGAAAAGAATATCCACCATTCACCATTGAGACTTTAAGGAAGTAAACAGAATGATCATTAAATCTTGTCAAGCAAGATCCTTTTCCACATATAAATTTCAACCTTCCAGCCCAGATCAGATGCAGGTGCTGATGCTGCCACCCTAAAAATAAATCCTAAATTCTGCTTTGAATATTCTGAGTTCCCTGGTTTTGCTTGCTTAGAAACATAGGATGATTTGGGTTGGAAGGGATCTTTAGAGGTCATTTAATCCAACCCCCAAATGGGGTTGGGAATTGTCTCTAGTTACCCTTGCCAAGAGAGGGGGTTTTATAGAAAACATATCCCCAGTGGCACACTGGGCAATTATGCAGGGACATGAAGAGTATGTCACTTTGCCAGTGTGTTATAGCTCCAATGCCACACTCTTTTGGAAGGAGATAGGAAGACAGATGAGGTACAAAGGGTGTCTGCAAACACAATGTAGTTCCAGTGCCAGTATTTGATAGGATTAGGGTAGTCTGCACTGCTGGTTACAAGTTGTTCTGTTCAAAAGATTAAGAACTATGAAATCAAAAAATACTCAAGAAGTCCTGTTAAAAACACTGCATTTCCTCATTTTGCTTTTGGTTGTTTACACCTCATACTGCAGACGGTGTATATCATATAGATAGCAACCTCTTGCAAAGAAATGTCACGTACACTCTTAGCTGTTCAAAGCAATTGCCTTTTCTTTGTTTGTTTTTTCTCATTTTTTTTTTAGAATTTTTTTTTTGTTTTAGTGCTACTTCTGACAGCAGATACCAAGTCACCTCAGTCACCAGAAAACAAGTGGTTCTGATTTTTCTTCATTGTTAGTTGGATGTTTGTGGTTTTCCAGTCCTGGTTTTTAAAGTTCTTTCCAAAACAGCCCAAGGTAAACATCCAAAGGCTCTTTTTACATTCACTCATTTTTAACATTTTCTCCTCTCTCAGTAAAAATTTTTGTTCCAGCCCTGCAGGTACTGAAAGACATTGTGGTGCTTCAATACACACAAGAGGGTTGTGTGAACTCTCAGTTGATGAGAAGAAGGGAATCCTGAGCTCTCCAAAGGACTGTGAGCTTGCCCACTGATCACAGCAAACTGTGCTGCTGCATCCAAAGCATAGGGGTTGCAAAGGGCACGCACATGCTTAGCACAGGATGTGACACCTGCTTTGGGATTCCAACCATCCAGCCATCACTCATGTCTTTATTACCTTAAAACTGAATTAGTGCTCAGCTCTTCATCTCTGACTATGCCTATAAAGCACTGTGAAGCTGCTTCTAATGCAGTGGTACAAGAAATGTTTAATATGGAAACAACTTTGATATTCACTAAGTACAAATTGAAGCATTCCAGGCTAAATTTTTTTATGACATTTGTGACCTTAGGTAATACCAGTTGTTGGAGAAGCCTGGGCATTTGTACAGTGCTCTCCTGCAAGAAACAGAAGGAGGTATTGAGGTTCAAAAGAAATGAATATACTTTCTTATGTAATGTGAGTCAATATTTCTGTTACTGATGCTCAAAAGGTCATAATACACAAACAGTTTCATTAAAAGATTTCATGGATTTAAAAAAAAAACCTCTGCAAATGGGGATTTTATGTAAATAGACTATCTATCATAACGTTCAGACATTTGAAAAAAGACATAATGTCTATTGAACTTTGGAAGAATGTGATTTTGAAATTATCACTTGAAGAAAGGACGTTTACTTTCACTTGGACTGCCATTGGACTTGGGCAGCAAGAGCCTAATCCCGTGTCTATCCAATGTTTCCTCTCATCAAATTGTTGCCAGCACTTAAATTGAGTCTATTTTTTACAGCCCCTTTCACTAACCTTGCTCAAGGTACTGATTGATGACCACATGGAAGGAATTAGGAGAAAGTTGGACAGTGGAAAGTCCAAAAATGTCCGTTTCAGCTGCGTCCTGTTATACCTGTATCCAATGTCGGACCTAAACACACAAACTCCAAATCTTTGGAAAAAAATTTGCCACTGGGTCAGTGATGCTAAAAATGCCAGGGCAATCATTTTACTCAGCTCATTGCCACAACCTGGAAGTAAGTAAATTTTCTAACTCTGTTTTCAGCTTAGATAATGTCGTGTGTTTACCCAGGAAGGGTCAGTCTTGTAAGTGACCTATGGTGCAGGTAAGTTCTAACAGGGTTAGGGTGGGTTGTGCAGCCACTCAAAGTCAGACACTGGAATTCTTCACAGAACACAAAAGCAAACCCCACAGTATTTAATTAGCAGGAAACCTATCTTTTTTTTTT
>VZTJ01001142.1:31516-248575 GCA_013397795.1 Orthonyx spaldingii | reverse complement strand
TTTTTTTTTTTTTACTCAATGAAAAGGTGCAGATTTGCAAATGTGACTTGATTTTCTTTAATTTGCATTTGTTAGACATGAATGGAAATCCATTGGCCTGGTGAGGTGACTTGTGTGTTTTAAGGGATGGTGAGAATACAGCCCCTGTGGTCACCACTGTTGGTTTTATATAAACTGCTCTCATACGTATTGCACTTCTTGCTTCCCAGCCTACAGAGCACACATGAGTTTTAGTGTCTGTATATTGAGAAAACATGTAGATACAGAAGGAGAAAAGCTATCAAAAAGGCTGTTAAGAGTGAATAAAAATTACCAGCAAAATCTTAGCAGAAGCAAATCTCTTTTGGACCAGACTTTGTGCAGTGAGTACTAAGAAACTTATATAATTGGACCAACAGTTTGTTGGTTTCTTTTCCAGCATCTGGTTGTCACTTGAACTACAATGCAGCTCCAATTATATTTTATAGGGAGCAATTTCATTTTTATAGTTTAGGAATCCTTTGGAATTGGTTTGTGAAAGGAAATAAAATATTAAAAAAAAAAAAGAAAAAGAAAAAGAAAAGAAGAAGAACAAGATCAGCTGGCCTCAGAGCTTCTAAAGAGAAAGTGAGATCAAAAAATCCTAATCCAGACTGGCTGTTTATAATGGCTGCTACTGAAACTGTTAATTCAAAGCAGTGCCCTGAAAATATCTGTCTTATCCTCCCTGCCCATTTAAGGGGAAAGAATGAAATCCCAACAAATTATTGGGGAGCAGTCCAAAAGTCTCATCTCTCCTCTCTGCACAAGCTAGTATGCCTCAGGAATAAAGACCTCAAATGACAAAATGATTCCTTCTTTTCCTCTGCTAAATAAATCCATCCTCTTGGTGCTAGAATGAAGGACAAAAATACTGTCCCTCATCCTACCACTCTGATCTCTTGCTTATAGAAGATGGATGCCCAGCTCATACAGAGAAGCAAAATCAGTAACACTCAGAGTTTGCTGAAAGTAACCTAGCTTTGCAGCATCAACATCCAGCAGCCATCCTCAAAAGTTTGAGAAAATTCGTCTTTGGGAGACTCGAGTCCAGTTCTCAGAGATGTTCTTTGCCTCAAGAATTGATTCCTGCCGGTAACTTTATCCTGTACAACAGCGTTTCCTGGTGCATCCTATTCTGACCTAAGTTTATTTTATCTAGCACAGTAATTTACAGTGGCTTTCACCTAATCAAGGCAGCAGCTGGGAGGTGGGTTGAGCAGGAGGTGCAGCAGTGACAGGAAGATGCAGGGCAATTCAGTAGCTCTTTTCTCTGCTGTCAGCAGTGAGACAGTGACAATAAGTTACAGCCTGAACACCACTAAACACCACTGACCCCTGCCAGGCTGAATTACCTTCCAGGTAGCCTTCAGTTCTGTTCTGGCTAATAAAATTTATGTTTTGGGACTGTACAAAGAAAAAGCATTGATAGAAATGTGATATAAAGATCCTGTGATTAAACAAGCTGCTGAATATGAGCTTTTGCAGGCTTCCTAACTCAGGTGCAGCTTCATGCATCTTTTGGATATCCTGCTTTTGGAGGCAAAAAGAGTAAAACTCTCCCCTACACTACCACTGACATGACACCAAAACAAGGATCTTGACATCAGGGTTATTAGACGATGGAAGCATTTCCTATTTATGTTCTCATATCTACTTGTCTGCTTGCCTGTAAAACAATGCCTGCATTATCACATTTATGTCCTTCTTGCATCTAGAGAGCCAGCATTAGAGGATACATAAATCATGACACGGTCCAGTAATCTATTAATTTGGGGGAAGGAAAGGGAATTTATTTAATTAAGCAAGTGGCATGCTACACTGCTGTTACACAGTCAACTGGCATTTTTGTATTAACTATTCAGATTCAAATCCTTCTGAATTGCAACAGAAAGCACATTTCCACTAGTCCTGCGTGATATCTTGTCTCAGACAAGTCAGAAAAAAATTAGACTCTTATTTTCTTTAACGTATAGCCTGAGACAGGTGCCAATATTTTCCTCCATCCACTCAGAACCCCAGTCAAATCAGTGCCCTTTTGCATGACTTCACCCAGGTTTTTATCTGTAGCTTCAACATTTTCAAAGCAGATCCTCACAAATGATAAGCTCTGTTCTAATAGCACAGTCCAACGTAGAAATTTAAACAAAGAGTAGTCCCATTGAATCTGACAGTTTTCCATTGCTTTAAATCTGAAGCAAGACAGACTGAAATAAGTTCCTTCATGTGCAGGCTGTGGTTAATTATCAGAGATGCACAGATATTTGTCTAAGAATATTATTTAGTCTTTACCATTTACAGTAATGTTTTGAGAAGTAAGAGACTGATTCATCCCTGTGCAACCTCCTTCTATGACTGTGAAGCTATTAAATCTTCTTAGTGTTTGAACATTTTGGCTCCATTGACAAGCTGTTTTTACTGCCTTCTCTTTATATATAAAAAATGATTGTTTTGGGGTTTTTTGTTTGTTTGTTGGGTTTTTGGTTTTTTGGGGTTTTTTTGGTGTGGATTTTTGTGTGTGTGAGTTTGGTTTGTTGTTTTTGGAGTTTTTTTCCAGCAGAAGATATGCCATATAATTGCAAGCTCTTTTACAAATTGTAAATGCAGTGCTTTCCTCCTATCCTATTCCCTCATAGTTTTTTCCTTAAGCCTTGCAACAAGCTCAAACAAGATAAGCACTTCACAGGATACAGAGAACTCTTTGAAAAGAATCACCTCATGTTTGGAGGTGTGACATAGGATCACAGAAATATTTCACCATTAACTTTGCAAAGATTCACATCAATAAAGAAGCAATTTCAGTAACACTCCTTCAGGGTACATTTTGCAAGTGTCTTACATAATGATAAAATTAGGCATGCAGTTCTTCATTTGGGTTATCTGTAGAAGCCCTGGTCGCCTTTCAGAAAGACAAGTTTCAATAAACACTGAGTCAATGCCTGGTTATGGAATTAAAACTTTTCCCTATGCTTTCTTTAAACACGTCGTATTTCCAGGACTCTTTGATGTGTGTTTCTCCTTAACAGCAGTGGAGCTGTGGGGAATAAAGACTTCAATAAAGACTCCATTTAGTCCCATAATACAGCAGTGCTCATGCTGCAAGTGAAAGTTGTTTACTCTACTACCTTCCATATTTGAGGAACAGAAAAAAATAAAACCACTGAGGGCTAGATCTCAACCGCTCACATGATGCAGGTCAGCGGAAGGCCAAGTTTGACAACTCAGCTATGATATAACCTTGAATGGAGTAGAATAGTCAATTCCCCTTCTTGCAGTTTAAAGTTTGGAACGGGCCAAATCTGCATTCCCCATCATACTGCTCTTCCACAGAGCCTTGTCTTTTCCTGCCAAGTCACTAAGTAGAAAAGCCAAGACACAGCTTTTACGGGCACATCGCTAGCTCTGTGTAAGTCCTGCCCTGCACAGCAGCTTGGAAAGTGATGACAATGCTGCAAAGATCAGACACTGAACGGGGGCTGTGTGGGGAACTGTGAAGAAGCTGATAGTGTTTAAAGCAGTGACGTTCCCCCAAAGATTTGGGTGAAGAAGCTTGGCATGAACTTAAATAGACAGATGCTATTAATGGTTGTGAAGAGTTGGGAAGCTTTTTCTTATAGTACCTTTTTTGTCAGAGAGGGTTAAAGCAAACAGTCGTCCATGATCCCACTGTGTAATTGCTTCCATTTTGTTTAGGCAGTTTAACCTCCCTTTAACCCCTCTGACTACTGTTCAAGATGAAACAAAATGACTTTGATGATCTTAGGCCAGCAATAATAATAAACTCCTCTGGTGTTGTAAACCTCTTTGTGTGAAGGACAGAGAGACTGATTACTTCTCCAAACTGTTTGTGCGCTGTGATTGATAGTGACCAGTTGAAATTCCCCTCGCTTTTCCCTGTGTACCTCCATACAAGAGTTATTTAATCCACTGGCACTTGGGAGGAGTTTACCTCAAGGCATGGTGAGGGTTCAAAGGCACAATGAAGAATGGCTTTTCATAGATGAGTTCTGGGGGCAGAGCCTTCCAAAACCTGCAGTCTCCTTGCTTGTATAACAAGCTGGGAGTTAGATCCTCGACTAGCATAAATAACTTCAGTTGAGATGCATTTGTTTTATTGCCAAGCTATATCAGTTTCATTAAAGCTTGTTCTGGAGCACTGTTAGCCATTCAAAGACAAAGCTGTACCATTCAAATTACCTCATCACTTTTGGCTGCTGACAGATCCGAGGCATCTCCAGACCACTCAAACTCCATCAGCACTCAAACTATCCATACCTGCAATTCCAGCGTGACAGCGTGTTCTGCAATTACCACAAAGTGCAGGAGGCTAGGAGGAAGACATGCTGTGGCAAGAAATGTCTTTTAAAAATATGCAGAGTAAACACAATGCTGAGTTAAATTGACCTGATTTGCATTCATAAATAAGGTAAGGTGAATGTAATTATGCTGTGGCCGTGGACTAAAGGTCACATGTCATGATTTTTAATTATAAACACTCTAACAGCAAAACAGCAATGATGCATGGATCTGGGAGGCCATCCATTTAAAAGTCCTCAAACTCCCACAGATGTGTGGGCATCCCTGGGTAGAGGGGAGAAAGTAGGAGTAAGAGAGTCCCCTCTCCTTAAAGTCTGTCATTTGTCAAGTTTTCTCTCATTGGAAACATATTATTAGCAATACTGTGTGGTGAAAATTAAGTTTCCAAAGTAAATTGCCATTAAGTTAATGTTAGTGCTGCAGATTACCCGAATTCTTATTTCAAACACATTTCAAAACCAGAAACAGGTAAGTTTCTTTTCAAAGGCTTCTGCTATTCTCACTCTGTTGCTGCAGGATTTAACCATTCCTTTCAAGTATGAATGATCAGAAGTTCTGAGATGAAAAGAACATGCAAGAATTTTTTGAACATAAAAAAAAGATGTTCAGTCATGTAACTTGGCCCATTATTTAATTATGGCAGTATCTAGTAGGCTGACATATCAACAAATAAATCAAAATAATGTGGAGAAATTCTTGTACTCCCACTGCTGATGGATCCACATTGCCCCTACAATGCTGCTGAGTGTGTGATTCTGGGATCAGTCTACACTGGGCTAAATTATGTTAATTTGTGGGGCTTTAACTCTGCACAGTTTCTCATGCTGAATTGTTTTAACCCTAGGTGAACTGCAGCGAATTCCTAAGAACATTATCAGAATCAGAAGACTCATTAAACAAAGCAGGGTTTTGTTTTATTTTCCTTTCAAGGAAACCCTACAAAAATCTATGCCTGGTTTTAGGCTTAAATTTTCTTACTTGTTTTGGAGTCACCAGATTTTAGAAAGGAAAAAAGTCTAAAATTTAAATGGTATATGTTCCTCAGCAACCGGGGCTTCACTAGCTTGTATAAGGAACTAGAGCAAAAAATATAAACTGTCAACATATATGACACAATCATGACTATATGTGAAGCATGGAATCCCAGAAAAAGAGGAATTCTGGACTGATCTTTTGAGTACATCTCTGTCTGTGTACGGTTTAATGGGGAAAACTGCTCCCTAAATTTTTGCTTTCCATGTGTATTCAGCAAAATATGGACTTTAATGTCAAATTTATGCCTGAGGAAAATCTTACCATTTACTGAGGACAGAGTAAGGTCCAATACATATTTCACTGCAAAGTGAGATCAATTAATTATTTGAAATAGTGTTGCCACAGCTGTAACATTCTTTACCTGAAGCTCAGACAGGTGCATAATTCTTCCCTGTCTTTGAAAACCATCAAAGGCTTTTCCTTTTGGCACTTGCTTTAAAACTGTAGTCCTCACTGATCACTACAAAAAGGGATAAAAGCAATAACACACTAAAGAGGGAAAGATCAGAAGAGTCTGATGGTAATTCACAGCAGCAAGGACCACCTCAGGAACAAGATGCCTCAGCACACTCTGGATTTCAGTGTTCTTTTGCAACCTGAGATGCATTAAACAGGGTCCTCCATGGTCCAGATCTGACACCTATACTGAAGTGACTTCAGAAAGGTCATCTTTCAGGTGTGAGGGAGATTTCTGTACTTTGGCCATCTTTGCGATGATTTCTCACACTGCTTCACACGTGTGTCATAAGCCTCCCTGATAAAGTTTTCATACAGGTGGAAAAGATGTTTTCAAGCAAATTCCATTCTCAATCTGAACATCTATTTAAATGCAAGCAGATTTTTTTCCCCAAAAAACACCTAACAAATTAAAACATCTGCTTCAAGGGAATCACAAGTTTATTGCTGTCATAACAAGCTGACATTTGACATGCTGTACTTGGCTGAATTAAAGCCACAGTACACCATACTCCAGAGAAGCAGTGCTGAGTTATAGTTCGCTGGAACATCTGCAGAGTAGAAAATGCATGTTAGCTCTCAAGTTCAAAGAGCTCTTGGAACTACATTCCCTAAAAACACAAACTGGAAGATGGCATATGGTTAGCTTGTCTTTTTGTTTTGTTCATAAAATTGTTTGTGAAATATAAATATACTTAATTCTGAAACTTAGTAATCTGCTCCTGAACAGAAACACTATCAAGCCAGGTCAAGTGAAAGATCCTTTTCGTAGCATTGTGCTCCATGGGGAAAAAAAAAAAGTATTTGGGGAAAAAGGAGCAAGAGAAACAGATAAACACTTCCCGAAGTGCTCTTCCAAGCAGGACTTTACCGATAGACCAAGAAAAAATTTAATGTATTGCTCTGTTTATGGCTTACTTGGATTATCTGCTCTGCAGTTTAGTTCCAGTTTCCTGTTTGCAAAACAGAGACCATAGTAACTCTGACAGAAATGGCTCTCTGAATTTGTTATGTGAACTCTCAGATTCTCCTGCAGTACCTCAGGAGTGGAGGCCACGTAAACATGGAGAGAGAGGGATGGAGGTAAAACCACGCAGAGGACAACCTACCCTTTTTCTTCATTTGCACTTAATATTTCTCAGCGCAAGGTAGAAGAATAGAAAACTTTAACTATTACTACTTTCTTCTCACTCTGGTATCTCCATCCTCTTTCACAGATCAAGAATAAGGAAATATTGCTTACCACCTCAAAAGCCCATAGTCAAGTTATCCTAAATCACCAGACTATTTCTAACAGAATAACTTAAGGGAAGTAATAAATATCAAGCACACATCAAAATCTAATTTTGAGGGGATTTTTTATAATAAGGTTGTCCTAGAATTGTTTGAAATGTTTACTTTACAGTGAAAGTCCCTACTCAGTTCAACTCTATTTTATATTGGCTTAATGCATTATCTGATCAAAAGCTTACATATTTGACTCAGAGATTAGTTAAGTACACTCCATTATGTGGGGAGACAACTTCCTCAAGGATTTCTGGCAATACTGCTTTCTAAATTCCTGTCATATTCATTTGACCAATATTATAAATATATACTAAAGCTTTAGGAAGAGACTGGTATAACCTTGTAACATTTATGTCCCTGGCAAAGTATATGCATGGAGTCAACTGCACCCTGCTCTATGGTCACTCATTTTTGCAAAAGTATGCAGCACCTGAATGAGAAGAGCAATCCCTTCAAGGGATAGCTGAGGGCCTTCTGCTAAGATTTAAAACACTGAATGTTTTGGTTTGCACTAATCAGCTGCATCACTTGTGTATGTGGCTTACTCCTCTTAAATAAAATAGAAAAGGAGAGAACCACAAAACAAAAGCCCCAAGAAAACAGGTACAAAAAAGACATTAATTCAGCTGCCTGATGCTGAGTCAGAACTCTCAGTGGCTTTCTCCTCTAACCAGCCCTCGAAATACTGGGGGAACTGGCAAGCTCAAGAAGACTAATACGGTAATGACAGCATGCTACATGGAAAACAGAGCGTAGAAAAAAGCAAACAGGTTGACAAAGTAAAATATTTATATTCCTATCATGGACACAACATTTTGACGGAACCCATTGCACCCTTTCTGTGGATCAACTGCAGGCAGCATTGCATGCTGTGTTGTGACTTGGCTGACATGGCAGGAACAGCAACTACTTTAACACTGATGCAAGATAAGGGGAGCAGCTGCTCCCATCTAGACCCAAAGATACATTCCTTTTTCCCTTCCTTTCAAAAGTCACTCTCTACCTCTGTTCTGTCAACACTCCCCTACCAAGGGTCAGGGAAGAATTTATTCCACCTCTTTTATCACATACATTCATATGTAGCACTTCATTTACTGAGGTATTTTTTGCGGGAGATGATAACTCTTAACTCCTAAAGGTTTGGAAGACTGGGTCTTCTGATCATAAGCTCTGGCTCCTAAAGGTCAGATGCTGCTTGCTTAGTTATGTCAATTTTATTACAGTCACCTCACTTTCCATGTACAATGGGCATTTGATGATTGATGTTTCGTAATGGGATATTCCTACTGAACTCTTTAAGAAATTCTTCCCCTCCATTCAAGAGTTCAAAGGGAAGAGAAAAATTGAAACAGCAATTGCATAAGATTTATATACTGTACAGTGAGAAGCCAAATACTCTCCTGTTGAACACAGTTATCTAGCAGCAATTGGGAACAGCATGTGGAAACCGACTTCAGGTATTCTTGGCTTGAAATTGCAGTCCATTTTTATAAAACAATGGAAGACAAGGAGAATCAAAAAAACCCAGACTATGGAACCTTCTAGTTCAAAAGTATAAACTAATTATGCTATTTGAGGCAATATTGTAGCAAGATATATTTATGTCTACAGTGGAGCTCATTCTTTTACAGTCTCAAATATGAAGTTCATGGCAAATAATTTCTATTTTCTACCCTTGAAATTGCAATTTCTTTCCATCTGGTTATGGTTTCTAAGAACTGCATTCACAAAGCCAGTCTTCCTACACCATTTCTGGAAATGTATAATTCATTTATAAATTCAGTAGAACAGACATCATTATAATCTCATCTGACCACTTGCATTTTTTGCTATAAAAGCAAATTCATCAAAAGATAGGAACTAATTGACTGTTTTGCCAGTGTAAGAACACAAAAAAATTGTTCAACTCTGAGTCATTCTTCATGGAAATTTAGTTATTTTTTACTATAGTTAAGGTGTTGTACTTTCCCTTTTTAAATGAAGAGCTAATTGTGTGTGATCTTCAGACCGCCAATGTCTCAGTGCTGTTATAAGCGGTATCTTTGAAGTTTTTAAAAGAGGCTCACAAGTGAAGTTTGATCAAGTGTATTCTTTATTTAGGTGCAAATAAAATTAGATATTTTTTGGTACACATGGTAAGAGTTTTGTCAGTACCATCCCACCTGCCTTCATGAAATGGTGCTTTATTTTCCAGCACAACTCACTGTAATACCTGCAATGTTTAAAATTACTGGTTTTGAACTGTACATAGAGAGACCGTGATTTATATGCTCTCATTCCAGGTATTCCATAAACACTTTAGTAATGTGAATTTCATTTCCAGGACAAGTGCTGCCACTTAGTTGCTAGCAGACTATTTCATTCCCAGGCATTTTAAAACAGCTAGTAAAAAGTTGAATGAGAAACTGCTTAAAAATACTTATTTTAAGAGGGAAAAGTATCTATGCATTGGGATCATTTGAGAATAGAAAAAGTTCAGATGTTTCTAACTTGTTGAAACTTAGTCACATACCTCCAAATTAACTTTCTTTTAAAAGCAGGAGGATGACAAAGGGTTTTAGGGTCTGATTGCAGCAAAAAATAAACCGGTAAAAATGAGTTTGAAAGATATAATCAAAATTACCTATCTATTAAAGCAGGTTGCAAAGGCCTAGAAACTCTGCCAGTCTGCCTAGGCTCTTGACACTTACCATTTCAGGAACCTAGCCTCTCTCCAAATAGCATCAGACAATATGAGAGACACCTGTCATAGGTGATTTTTCTCTCTACTTTCTCCCCAGAACAGTCTGTGCTGTGTTGCACGTTGCTTTGCTAGAGTTTTAAATACCCACACTGTTCAAAACCCATGGAGAAAGGCAGGGAAGATTATTGCCAGAAAGAATGGAAAGGAGTGAGATTTCTCATGGTTTGTGTCTGCGTATGTAATTTACACCCTGAGGTTAATCTAGAACAGAGCTCAACTTCTTGGCTCCAGCAAAGATGGAAAGAAAAGGAGGTATCTAACAGCAATAGGCAAAGTGTAAAATTACCTACCCTTCCTACAAAAGAAACAATTATTCTCAACTCAAACTACTGTGTCCCTAACACCACATGATGAACCTGTGCAATTCTCATTTGAGAGAGCTGGTGATGAAAAAACACCCCATGACCTCCAGTTACTTCATCTTAGGAATTCCCATTCCCAACAACTCTTTCCTGTGCATCCAATTGACACTAACAATTTGAAAGCATTTACTAAATAAAAACAAAAAAATATTAGTAAGATTGAAAGTCCTGGTTTCCTCAAAGGTCTAGTGGCTTAAAAGACAGACTTCAATAAACTTGCTCATGAAAAAAATATTTCAGGTCAGGCTCCTTCTCTTTAGCAATTTGTTCTGGACGATGTCAGTTTGTTGATGGAATAACAAGAAAACCCCACATTTAATAGAACTGTGTATTGTCATGAAAGAATATAACACCCATAAAATCAGGGTGAGTACATTTTTTTCTGTGCCTTAAAGACTGTCTTTTGAGAAGAAGCGTTATGTTCTCAAACTTTGAATATTCACATTTTCAGGACTTTAAGAAGGATCTTAGACATAACTTCAGTGTAACCTTTATTTTCAAAGAATGAAAGAGTAAAAACAAAGATTTAGAAATGTATTGGGTTTCCACGGCAAGGTTCTGGTAGTGGGAGGGAGCTATAGGGGTGGCTTCTCTGCCCCCATGTCCGACACAGCCAACACCACCTGGCCTCAAGATGCAGCCACCACTGGCCGAAGCTGAGAATCAAGAATAAACTTAAGCCCAGGAAGGAGTGAGTGGTGGGGCAAGGTGTTTGTTAAGATTTGTTTTACTTTTCATTATCCTATTTCGATTTTCATTGGTAATAAATTCAGTTAACTTTCCCCAAGTCAGGTCTGTTTTGCGTGTGAATCAATGAATGATTTCTCCCTGCCCCTATCAACTCATGAATCTTTTGTTATATTTTTCTCTCTTCTGTCCGTCTGAGGAGGGGAGTAATGCAGAGACTTTGATGGGCACCTGGCATCTATCCAGGGTTAAAACACAATGAGAAAAGAAGAAGGGAAAGATACAAACCAGCACTGAGAGTGTCCTTTCCTACCAGAGTGATTTCTGCCATGTTATGCTGACCTTGGTCACAGCAGAAAATGCCTCAGAAGCACAAGAGCTATTAGCAAAGAAAACTTGTCTTTGACTGAATCAATGAATAGCCCCAAGACTGTCTGTCCTTTGTTTGTGTATGTGTTGTTGTTTGAGTTTCTGAAGCATGATCATCCTAATAGGACTGAATTTTTCTGTAAGGATTGATGCTGCATACCAGATTTCCTCTATTCATCATGAAAGCAATGACATACTATTGTCACAAACATAAAAGGACCTACTTAATCCAACTAGCCCTGAATTCCCCACCAATTAATTTCGGGTGAGTCTCTTGGTCAGAACAAAGAACCAAGAGTCAAGCAGATGCTGGGACTGAGTTTGAATTGAGGCACTGAGTCACTGGATGACCTTGTGGACAGTCTCTTGACCTCCATGCGCCTCAGCAACCCGACAGCACTGCTGGGGGAAAGGCGGGACCTCGCTGCACGCCAGATGCCGTGCCCAAGCCTTCCAGGCTAAGCTACAGAACAGCAAAATAAGCATGCTAATACAGAAACATTTCCTAAATGATTCAAATGACCCCTTTGACTTCTTCCTCAAAGGCTGAGAATAACCAGGAAGTCAGTGAGGAACAAGGTTGATTTCACTTGTTCTTGCTGGGTGGGCTCCTCCTGCCATTTAGCTGCAGAACATCCGAGTGGGATTGCCAAAAATGCCCTTAAAAAAGTACATTGCCAGTGTTGGCAAGACAGAAAGTACAGGCAGAAGCACCTGTGTGTGTGCTGAGCACAGCTGTACATGGACTAGTAAAGAAGTTTCCATGGTGTACATGCCAGAGTGCTGCCACACTGAGCATGTCTGGCTAGGAAAGAAGGGAAAGGCAGCAAAATTCAGCGAGGTTCAAATCTGTGGAAGACAAACATTACTCACTGACGTTTTCCACAGACTTTCTGCACAGTCATCTCCTCTCTGAAAGTGCGTAGTGTCCCTTGTCCTCCATCACTACAATTGGCTCTGCACACTTCCACAGGCAGTTTATGCAACTCATGGTCTGACTTTCCCTGAGGAAACAGCTGTCCCACTGTGAGATATTATTGTCCTCATCACTTTGTAGGCAACACTAATGTGAGTCAGTGGCTCTGAAACAGAGCACAAAAGTGCTGTACATCCTCTTCAGAGCAAAATCATTCATGTCAATTTAAGAATCCCTGTACTATTCAATAAAAGCTACCTATTGGATTAGACAGGATTAGACAGTTTACATAAATTATTTTCTCATTTTATATCACTAGGTTGAAAAAGAGAATAACATAGGCAATGAGGATCAGACTTTACTATAGAAACAGGACTCCTCTTCCCAGCTGAGTGTTCTTATTTCTAGATATGGGCACCTAAGAATCATGACCCCCTGTTCCTGCATTGCTGGTCATAATTTATCAGGATAGATGAAAAATCCTTTCATCCAGAACACATCATAAAAGACAGTGACTGAAGGCACTGCACTGTGGTGTGGAAATGAGGAGTTCTGTCTTTCCTGAAGCAATACTGTAAAGATTGGTAATTATATCAGAAGGTTTGCCAAAACTGCTTTAATTTAGTGCAGTTAGATGTGATCTAAAGGTGTCTAACAAGTCAAGTCCATGAGGATACTTCATTTATGGCATGCATTTTCTGAACCCCAAACAATCTTTGTTCACCTGAGCAAAGGCAAGAAAGTTTATGAAATGCTCAACAGAACAACTAATCTCCTTCCTAAACATTTTATAAAAATGTTAAGTGCTTTGAAGTTTTACTGTACAGCTGCTTTTAGCATAACAACACATTCTTTCCAGGCAAGTTTTGTGTGTGTTTAGAAAACACCCAGGCAGGAGACAGAAAATAAAACTGAAAACCTACTCATTATGTAGAGATCTCTCTATAAAGGCAAGTCTCTATAAAAAGACTCACATTCTATTTGCACATTCTATTGTGCACCTAACAGTGGACAATAAAACTGAAACCGTATCTGATGCTTTTCTCAATAGTAGGAAAATGTCCCTGTGGTTTCACCAGGATCACAACTGAATGCTGGCTTGGACTTAATATAATTTTGCCTTCTGTCTTAAACTTCTTCAGCTTTATGTACAGCAAATAGTAACGACTGAAAAAGCTTGCTTCAAGTATTCATAAATATTAAAAATATGCTAGGCCATCTTACAGAAGTGAAGCTTGTACTCAATGTGATGCATTTAGCAATGTCCTTGAGTTACCTGCATTTAGGATGTAACCTAAAACCACAGCTCTTGACCACTTTTATAGCTGTGAATGGTCCCCTGGCTCCTTCCACTTGAACAGGGGTGTTAACCCCAATGTCCTGGCTTACTTCCAGTTTACGTAATGATATTATGCTGCCTTAAATTCTCCAAGAGGTCCTAACTGGAGAAACTATTCTTCACTTTCTCTTCCTTGAGAAACAGTGCTAGCAGAAAATATCTACCAATCTGTGTCTGAGAGCTAACTTAATTTCCACATTGGAGGAAATGGCCCCTATCTGTAGTATATAAACTTGTACAGACATGCACACCTATGTGTCTGGTTTTTTGTACTGATTAATTTGATATGGATAAATATATGGATAAATACACATGCACATATTTAGAGTTGTACTGGAATAGTCTTATTAGCAGAAGGAAATAATTTCAGCTTGAACTGGTTATAGCATTTTCTAAAGAATTATGTAACAGAGCAGAAAAGAACAAAACCTGAGAGGATTTAATTAAGTGACACAAGATGCCTATGGCAGAAGTGGGAACTTAACCCAAGTCTCAAGATTTCAGCTTTCAGTGTGACATCATTTTTTTTCCCTGAAGAAACACTATGTAATACAGTGTAAAATATATAACAAAGGTATAGATATATGTAATATAATGAAGAGTATGTAATGAAGAATATAAAGTATAACAAAGAAATATAATGATCTAATCTCATCTCTGAAAAGAAATTTCTTTTGGAGGGAAAAGACAGTACTGTATCTATTTTGGGGTAGATGTCTACAGAATAGTGTTGAAGACTCATCCAACAGTTATAAACTGCCTCAACCTTCACTCTGTTTCTGCCCCTCAGTCACCCATTTTCACTTCATTCTCCTTCTCTAATTCTAAGGATAAAGTTGACATACCTATATAAGGGAGCCTTTACTACGTTAAAGAAGACTACCACACTCTCTCTGTGTCAAAACCGTGGAAGGGTGTGCTCAACTTCTACCATTGAAACTGATTTCCATGTATTTCATGACTCATTATTTGCATGTTGGTGGTGTAATAATACAGCAATATATGCTTGTGGTTTTCATTAGAGAGGGAGCATCACTTATGGTTTGACACATCTCTGCTCTCTTTCCATACAATTACTTTGCAAATATGTTGGCAGAGGGTGAGGGAGAAGGGGTGGTGGATTTGTTAGCATTCGTTATGACAGAGTACCTTGAAAAATCTGTGGCCTAATGATTTTTCTGTCACAGACTATGTTCCCCTGTTTTTTCCATCTACAGAACTGCAATAATTTTTAATGAACTCATAAGAATATTGTGAGGTTGAACATAACATTGTGCGTGGCTTGTAAACTACTTGGAGATTTTTGGCTAAAAGGTGCTGTAAAAGTGCAAAGAAGTTAATTGAAATTACAGGAGTCAATTCCTAATGTGTATCTCTGTGTTTATGAGAAGGTTTTTCACCTCGGCCTTGTGGAATTTGAGATATAAAAAACACACACAACCCCAAAGTGCTTACAACCCCAACAGAAAGTACAGATGAAAGGCCAGAAGAAATTTTAAATTATCATCCCCTTTTTACGGAGAAAGAACTCAAACATGAACAAGGTATTTGTTTCAGGACACACAGAAAAGGAGCAGCAGATGCAGGGATGTGAAGACAGATCTCCTGAAGCCCATCCCAAGTGCTTCATATAGATGAGATTCTAGTTAGCACAGTCCATCTTCCCACTGCCCTGCCAGTAAGTCTAATTACAGATTTTTACTGCTGTTAGAAAGGTAAAAGCAGTCCTTTAAAAACCTACAACTGGCTTGGAAACTGAATACAGCAGCATGCTTTGTTTTACCACCTTCTTGTTTAGTTAACTCTTTTTTTTTTTTCCTTTTCTTTTTGTTGTCACATGGAGCTCATGAAACGCCTTAGTTTTGATAGTGTTTTTTATTATGAGGGTTTCTTAAGGTAGCTGAAGTGGCTGGGAGCAGGGCTTGCTGAGGAAGTGCTCAGCCATGGCCCACTGGTTGGTGTCAAAAGGCCAGCATCTGGTACCATTCTCCTGATGCTCAATTGCTTCTTTCTTTCAGCTCTTTTCAGACCAAGGTACAACTTGAGAAGTGCACTTTGTGTTATAAAAGCCCTGATAGAATGGCAGCTTTATGTGCATAAATCTGTTCTCGCTGCCAACACCACGACTTAGCCAAATAGCAACTGCAGCCACAATAGCAGGAGGCCAAAGTTTTCTAAGACTGAATTTGTCACCTCGTCTCTTGCAAGTAGCTGCCTACAGACCTGAGTATGACCTTAAATTTGATTCTCCCATTGTACACATGCTACAGAGAAAATTGAAAGGTGTTGATTTACTAGTCTATAGATTTCCTCCATTTTTCTTCTTTTTTTTTGTGTATTCGTGACAAAATTATATATTTTCATTCAAATATTAAGGAAAAAAACTGAACTGAATCAGTGATAGAGCCATGGTTAACCATCAAAAAATCTATGTAAAACTCAAGTGTCAGAATTTACTAATCTGAACAAAGGGAATTTAATTTTGATTTTATTGAAACATAAAATTTCCTCAAATTAAAACCAAATGAATATACCTTTATAGTCAAACTGAGACTCTACCAAGGCAGAGAGCATCAAGTGCTAGTTAACAGAGTGGGGTCAGCACTCTTTCTTCACTGCATTTGCCAATGTTTATGTTTTTTTCTAATCAGGGGAAAATCAGAGCCATGTGGACACCTACAGGAAAAACAGCAGGTCTCAAAATGTTATTGGCAGGGTGAAATTTGTGGTTCTCCCATGGCACTTCATTTTTTTGTCAACTTTGTTTCAGTTACATTTTCATGTTAATGTCTTCTATTTTGTAAAGTTGTTTTGGGCTGGAAACAAATTTTCTCATGGTTTTTATAGAATTGTAGAGCAGCCGTTCCCAGGTGGAACTCTTATAAAGAAAAGCTTTATTTTAATCCACAAGGCTAAATCTAATATATAACCTCTCTATTCTTGTAAGGCATAGGCTAACACAGCAGGTGTTTCAAGTTCCTAGGAGATGCATTAAATAGACAAATTTAAACCATGATTAATAACATTTTTTTTTTTTTTCATTTGGAAGGAGAGGAGAATATGAAATTGCAGTCAGGTATATACTATAAACAGATTTAGGATACAAATAACCTTCATAACACCTGCATGTGGGGAAAAAAAGTAATATTTTAGTGTGTGTTTAATAGACAAGTCAAAAAACCCCACTATTAAAAGAAATATTGAAATGCAAGTGCATAGCAGTCATAATTTTTAAAAGAGGGACCCCAAATAATGAACAAACAGCCAATAACTACAAAAATCACCTGAAGAAGTGAATTCAAAGGTCTTATTAAAAATATCAAATTTACCTTTTAAAAGACCTGTGTGATTACATGCATCATGATAAAGCATGCAGGACAGGCAAGGCAAGCGTGTGCTGTAAAGGTCTGGCTGTACACGTGCAGAAAACACAGCAGGTTCTCAGGCACATGGAAGCATGAATGTTCAGGAGAGCAGGCCTGAAGGCAGTTTGTAATCCTGCATTATGGAGCTGCCTGGCTTGGAAAATTTTGCCTGTGTTATAGTTTGTCAGCAGAGGAGCTGAACAGATCAAGGGTTAATGGGACATGCCACATGTTAAATCCAGCTGGTACATCACTCCAAACAAAGCCACTGGACTGTGGGACATGAACCTTGTCCTTGCTGGTATCAAACCTCTTCCAAAAGCACTAAGAAAAGAAACACTTTTGTCCTCCAGTTTTAGAGACTTGTGTTAAACACAGCTACGGCAGGCCTGAGGGTGCACGCCAGAGCTCTGACTCATTGGTTTGAATGAAAAAATACGATCTGGGAAGAAAGAGAAAGGATTTTTGTTACATTTCTTTTAAGTCAGAAGAGCTAAACTCAGGGCAGATTCCAGAGTTTATTCATGTGAAAACCACTGTATAAACAATCTGAAGTTCATCTGACTGTATTATGTGTTCTTAGACCAAGTACTGGGAGTGGTGTGTTTATCCATTCTATCCATGGTGGGATGCTGATTTAGATAGCAGCTATAGATTGGACACCCAGTTGATACATAATCCTGATGTGTAAATCTTTTGACTGACTCATGGTTAAGTCTGTTGGAACGAGACTGTGTTCTAGGTTCTTGGAAGTCCCTTGTGAATCCAATAGGTGATTATTTAACATCTTGAATTCTGATCCCACTTAGTCTACTCTCAATACTATCTGTCAGTCAGAGAATTAATCACGGTGAGTCATTATTTAAAAAGAAAAGAGTGTGGCTATCCAAGGAGACATCAATGACTACAGGCCAAATCCCCAAGCAAACTTTGTGAAGTTACAAAAGCAAAAGCAATCAAGACTGAAAACTGTACCTGTGGGTTCCCTAGATGTAAAGGAGGTTATAAGGAGTGTATGAACATTCCAAACAACTTTGACTTTCCTTCAAGTAATGGAAACATCCAAGGGGATATTAAAAGAAAAAGTGGGGGAACTGGTGTCGGTGAAATGCCTCTGCCCTTTGCCTTCTGAAACCTGATGGACTCTTCTCCTGTTGAAACAGAGGAGACTTGTAACTGCTTAAAAATATCTACTAGCCAATATGCATTTCTCTTGATCCTATGAGATCTGTGGTCCAACAGGATTCAAAACTCTGAGTTATACTTATCAGTATAAGCTGAGTATTCTGCTGGCTTTGAGTGTGGGGCACTATTTTCCCCACTGATACTTTTTGACATGAATAAGTTGTGCTATTTTTTGCATCCAAGTTGTGTTAAATAACTGAAAAATTACTTGTGGATGTTGGATTCGATATGGGGAAGTAAGTTATGGTTCATAATTTAATACATATAGTGGATTTGAAATGGTCTCTAAAGAAGCTCAGAGGAAAACTCATATACAAATGCTTGTTGATTTGCTTTAGATTTGTGTTTGTACAGAGAAACCAAGAAGCATACGTAACAAGAACTTGGTGTTTCTCCAGCTATCTGAACGAGTATTTCATTTTAAATATTTCCATGTGTATATGAAGTTGAAATATTTTTTATGCAAACAGCCATGATATAATTCTCTCTTTGAAGTTACTAGGCACCATAAATAAAAAAAAACACCAGAACAATAACATTGAAACTTTGACTTTAAAATATCTTAGGAAACAGACATATCTTCAGGGTGGGTAGTTGGTGGGAAGGTATGGCAGAGCACATACAGCAACGACATGTGATATGTTTTCATTCCTTCCATAATATTTCAACTCAGTAGAAGCTTAATTTGATGACCAGTCCCTGTGAAATATGGTGATACCCACAGTTAAAATGACAAAAGTGCCAACCTGACTGACAGAAGTTCCAACCTGATTTACAGAGTAAGTCAAGCACATTCTTTAAGAACTTTTCAGTAAGGGGACATTCAGGCTGGCTTGAACTCCTTCATTCTTTGTCAAACTTCAACATATACTGCATAAAGTACATGGCTAGTATACTAGAGTATGGGCAGATCTTAGACTAATTATTACTTTTTCCTGCCTCTGATAAGTCCACAAGATCAGATATTCGACGTAAACACCACACAGACTATATGCTGGTGCTGTAGATCACCCCCCTCCATATACCTCAGTGAAACTAGGTCAGCTTACGCAAGCCGGGCAACTTCATTTCTGCTCTACAAAATGGATCAGGCCCCAGATGTATTTAATTTTACATCCTGACTTGTGGATCTGTCTCCAGGACATCTGACAACTCTCTTGATAAGCTAAAGGTTTGGTGAGTCATGGTTATTTACGGATCGAGTATCCCAAATCCTCCCTGCCTAGAAGAAGGATTGAGAAATGCCATGGACACAATGCCCATCTGTAAAGAGTAATAAAGCCTCAGCTGTTTATGCGGAGATGGATGTTCCCACTCCAGTGTTGTTGATGGCTCCATTCTGCAAGATGTCAGCAAAGAACTTGAGCACTTGTGACTTTCATGAACAAAGGACAACAGAATTTCTCATCTGCTAATATGCTTTGTGTTAAGAAGCCAATGTGCCTTGACATTATTGCTGCAAAGTTCTTTCACTCTGTGCATAGATGAATCAGGCACACTGTAAAGTTGAACTTCAGTTAGGATTTTTGAAGGAGAGAGTTAAGAAGTAAAGGAAAATTCCGAATTTAAGGTTAGAAAAATTTTGTCTTTGGTGTTACTCCCAGTTGATCAATGGAGATGTAGTAGGGGTGAATTTTACTTGGCATGTTTAGCCAACACTTCATCAAAAACTAATTTTCCTACATCTAATCACCCAACCAGCCTCTTTCAGTTTTTATGGTCAAAAAAGTGGGAGCTAGTGTCACTGACATCACAGATTTTCTTCTACAGAAAAGGCAGGAAATTTCACCTGACTTCTAACTTGCTGTGCAATAATCACAAAGTGCCACTTTGTTTATTAACTGTATGTTGATGTACAATTGCAGTGTGAAAGTGACCCCACAGTCCAGTCACAGCAGTCACTAGCAGGTTAGATTTGGCTTAAATAATGCTCCTTCCTGCACTGAAAACAAGTGCAGCCCCATCCAATTGCCAAACTCAACACCCTACTGCTAAAGGCAAGCTGAATGTTGCACCAGTGTGACAGTAGGTGAGGCAGGACAACTTCTAAGTGATATTATCAACAAGAGCTATGGGGTTTTGGTGGTTACATAGGAGCCTTTTCAAAGCCAGCTCTGGAAATAGACATAATATTGACTTCAAAAATCAAAGCAGGGATTTGTTCTTATGGTTCTTTCTTACAGTTGTCATACTGGAAAATTTTATGAAGAAATAATGACACAGGAAAAAAGGTGTATTCGCTGCTGTGAAGATGCAGAAAGGCACAGCTGGGTGCCAAGCACCACAGAAAAACCTGAGTGTCAACATCTACATTGTTGCCGTTGCAGTCATTGACATGATACAATTCTCTTAGAAACTTGTTAGACTTCACACTAAAATTAGGTGGATTTTTGTCCCCTAATATTTGATTTTTTTTTTTTTAATCATTCTGTTTGGCATTTTGTTCCTGTCGTTTCAATGGTAAATTCCAATCAAAGTCAAGTCAAGATACTACTAATTTTTCTGGGTTTTCAGGGAGTGTCATGGAATAGCAGTTTCTGAAACCTGACATTATCATTAATTCAAGAGGAAAACTAAAATTAAAATAAAGGAACTACATATTTTCACACTTACACGACACATCTGCTCCGAAATTCCATGAAAATATGAAACTTTCTGCATTAAAATTGGTACTGACTTAGGGAAATAGAATAATACAAGACATAATTTCTAAGCATGCATCTAGACTGCATGAAATATTCTGTTCCCCGGAACCCTGATTCCTCAGCTGGCTACTAAGCAAGACATAGCAGAGCACACCATGACTCTGCACTGTTCCAGGCGGATGTGCTTCCTTTCCAAGGAAAGCATGGCAAGGAAGGAAGTGCAGGAGTGTCATCTTTATATGGCTCTGATGTTTTAGACAGGGACCCTACTAACTCCGTTTTTCCAGATTTTGTTTATTTCATTTTTTTTCCTATTACCCAGTAAAATTCTAACAGGCATCTAAGCCTCTTTTTAGATTAAATTTCACTTTTAAAAATGGCTTGGTCATGTGGAACCAGACTCTAGCCATATTACTTGTGCATTCACCCTTAAAAAACACAGTAATCAGATGGATTCCTAAGAGCTTAATGTCTGACAATAGAAATGTTTCATATTCCTAAGCACCCCATTTGAAGAATTCTTTGAATTTTATCCTGAGATTTCTATTACATCTTTCTGAACCATTCTTTGACAAAAGAAGTGTTAGCAACTGTATCTAAGGGTCTGAAGTACAAATGTGGTTCATTGCTGTATGTGGGGTTGTGGTATTTGTACAACCACAAATATCTGGGTAAACAGAGTCTCAATTTTAGAAGTCTTAATTCTTTGTGTTTGCATTGTGTCTGGTTATTCCACTGCAAAATGCAACCATAAATTGCACATACCCTGGGAGCAGGGTGTGAAGCTTTTTATCTACTTCAATTATTCACCATTTTTTGCTTCAAATTTGTATTGTCACTACAGCTCAGTAATTTATAGTTTAGAAAACTTATTAAAAGTTTCTGTCAGAAAACAGCTAAGTGATTTTTATAGACTTTCATTTTAAGTTTCGAAATTGCTATTTTCACATTTTTAAGTGAAAGATTTCCTCCTTTTTCTCAAGAACAATTTCTATTTCAAAATCTGTTCTTCTACAGCTAGCCACCCATCCTGTAAGTGTTTTAAGAAGTCAGAATTAATTTCAAGGAAACACTGTACAAGTATCACAGCAAAGAGATTTCATTTATCCAACTGGACTTCCAATATGAAGTTCTAAATATATTGGCCCAAAGCTTTAGACCAAGCTTAGAGGAAAAAGTTATCCAAATGCCTTAAAAATTCTCACTGTAAGAGAACTATATTCCTCCAGGCTTCTTAATTAAGCCTGATCTTGAACTCCAGAATTCCTAGTACTGATAGCATACAAAACTCTTTCAGATGTTTCTCCCCATGAGATCCTTAGCTCTTTTTTGGCTTGTCCCAAAAAAGCTTATTTGAACCATACACCTGAGTCCCTCCAGATCATCATGGGTCCCTATCCCTGGATTAGTGGCAATTAACACATTCAGTCTTTGACTTGGGCAGCTACACAAATATCTCTGCATTCATCAGAGGTAATTGGTGGTAAAAATGCCTGAGCAACTTCAGGTCATTGCCATCACCAGCTGGTTCCTGCTCGTGTGATGTCACAGGCTCCAGTCTCTGTAACCTGCTTGAATCACAGTGCGGGGGCCTGCAGCCAGGGAATTCAGCTGGACCTGAGCTTGGCTGGGAAAGAAGATGGGGAACTGAGGAGAGATGGGGTAATAGGGCTGTAGTGATTTTCGAGAGGCAAAACAGTTCAGAGAAGATGACAGAATGGTATTGGGACTCTTCTTGGGAAAAGGAGGGGACAGGGCAGGAGATGAGGTTTCTCCACCTGTGCGCACACACAACCCCAGAAATCTGACCAGACTCAGGTCCTTTGTGACTGGAAATGCCAGGAGATCCTGTATTAGTCTGTGCTGTGCTGCTGCAGAATCCTGTATTCACATAGCAGATGCAGCCCTTTCTTAAGAAAAGGGTGTGCTAACTAATCCTTCTCACTTGCTGCTACTCATCTCAGACTACAAAGCTCATTCTCAAAGGAGGGGGAAACGGTTTCACCCGTTCTAATTCTCCTAAAGAGTTTATTCCCTTAGGCAAAATAATCAGCTAACACACCTGTGGAACATGAGTGTGGAGCAGGGGAAACCCAGCAGGGAAACTCCCTGCAGCCAGGGCCGCCTGTGCTGTCGCTGAAGTGTGCCCAGGGTGTAATGGCACATTAGGTGGGCATTGATCTCAGCCAGTTTATGAGGTCTGTTACACAATTGAATCACTTGCTGCTGAATCCCACGGAGCAGAAATTGCTACTTCCTAAACTAATCCATTTTCAAATTAGCTTCCAATTGTGACAGATGACCTCACTGAAAATCAGCTTACCTAATTGCTAACACTCACTAAGGGAAGAGAAATCAATCTTTATATCTCTTTCTTTGCCCTATTTCTCTTAATATTTCTCACAGCTTCCTTCCACACTGCTCCAGCTGGGAAGACAGGCTTTATGAGAAAGCTAAGATTGCTTAATTGTCTATTCCAATTCAGAAGTCAAGAGGGGTAAAGGGAATCGATGACTGCCACTGCTTCACTGACAGGAGAGTTGAGAATGTGTATTCATCTGTTTGTGCAACTTTCCTAAATTGTTACTTACCATCTATATCAGACCAAGATATAGAGATTTCTGCATAAATAGACTGTTTCTCGATCGTTGTGTCTAATTATAGACAGTTCATTTCCCAGTTTGTAATGGTAAAGATAAGCCTTAGCAAGAGAATGGGCACAAGAGCTGGTGGAAAGGGAAGATTTGGTGCCCATGGAACTTTTGAAAATGGGTGGCAGAAGCACTCACAGGTTGCCTCATGTAGCTGTTCTACATGACTTTCATTATGAGACGTGAAGGTTGTTTAGGGTTTGTTTTTTTTTTCCCATTTTCAGGGTAGGCTATATGTAGAGACAAAAATGCATAATGAATACCCTATAGAATTCAAACTGAAGAAAATGCAAAATCAAAACAACAAAAACAGATGCATCCCATTAAAAAAAAAAAGAAAAGCTTTTTCTCATTCTTTAAAAAAAAACTCCATACATCTAATTACAGGGACTTTTTTCTGCTACAAAATAGTATCTCAGTTTGAACCCTTCCTAATTTTGATGGCATTGAATTCCAAGCAGGTACCTCTTTGAAGCAAAGTGACACATTTATATGTGATGTATATTCTCTGTGGTAGGAAAAATTACATAGCAATGTACAACACAAATAAGCTCTGAGTACCATGGAAAGTTTTCAATATGTTTATGGTCTTATTAATCAGGTAAAACTAAGAAAATGTACTAAAAGTATGAAAAAGGAAAAATTAGGCACTTAACACTAATTCAGTAAAAAAGTCATACAGACCTATCCAAGCTGTTCCTCAAAGCAATCAACACACATTAAGTAACTATTAAGTTCATCCTACACTGACTCAGAACAGCAGACAGGGAGAGAAGGATGTCTGTGCAGCTGAGTAAGGGACAGTCCAGATTTTCATTTTGCTATGTCAGCTGGCTCAGAAACAAATCTGCATTTCCTCCTGGGAAGATACAGATGTACTTTTTAAATAACAAAATAGCCAATATGTCTCTAAATATGATTATCATAACCACATATAACTTGTCGTACAGCTACGCTCAGCTTCATAGGTAGGGCAGAAAGCCAGAAAATGTGGTGAACATATCCTCTTCCTCAACCCCTTGACCTAGGAGTGTGATGTTTATCTTCATGCTGACATTCCTAAAAATCTATATTTCCCCCTTGAATCAAGCTACCATGTACTGAGAACAGAATAGCAACTTATGTTCTTTTGGCATTTTGGAAATACTTTTTTGTTGCACACATTGCCTTGCTTTTGCTTTCCTTTTGGATGCCTCTGTCCTTACTGAGTCCACAGTTTATTTCTGACTGTGTGACTCTGCAGCCATTCCTGGTTATATGTTAAAAAGACTCCCAAGGAAACATTGTGGCTTGTGGTTTCGAATGTCAGTTTTACTATGTCCCTGAAGCTTAGATGTGAATGACATGTTGACCTTTGAAGTAGCATTGTCCTGGGACATAGCTGAGATTTTCTATTAGAGTGAGGTTTGCCTTTAACAGAAGAGGAATGTTCAGATAGACTGATTGGTACTTGGCCCCTGGCTAGGCTAAAAGTATAGCTTTCCCTCTCAGGCCTAATTCCTAGCAGAGGAATGCAGAGACAAAAGGAAACACAATAGGGAGATAAATCTAGCAGAAGTTATTCCAAGCAACTTTATAGAAGTTTGAGCTATAAATTGGAACGTATACTTCTTCCTTGGGTTGTTCCATCCATTTTTTGACTGTGCCTAATATATCACAAAAGTGCTATTATAAAGGGTAAATGGATTGGTGTGTTTTTCTTGGGGGAAATGTTTCGTGAGAGCTCCAAAGTAATTGGATAAGGTATAGCTTATTTGCTTTAGAGTTCTCTAATCAGCATTCGTATGGAACTTAGATTCCAAAATAGCTGGACCCCCACTGGAACAAATAGAAGTGTTGTACGAACAGAAATGCAATGGCGACCTCACAGCAATTTTTAATATTCTTAAGTCTTGCTTCCAAGTACTAAAATCTTTGAAGTTGTGTCTATTTTTCTATATCTGGGGATAAATGCAATTCTTTATTTATATTAGCAGGGGTTCTCCTTCAGTGAATTTCATAATACTGAGGAAGCTAATTGAATTAAGTAATTATAAAAGGTACTAGAGCAAACCCATGAAACCAAACTCATCTGCTATTCAGAATGCTCAATGTCATTGTAATTTTCCCATCCCATTTCAAAGAGTCTTCAGAAAAGAGATTTAGTCAATGTTCATGTAAATTTAGATTTCAGATAGAAACTCCAACAAAGTAACCACATGCAGATGATGAACTCCTATCAGGAAGTTAAAGGATACCATCCAAATACACTAAATACTTATAATTTTTTTCTGAAAAGCACTAATGACTCTGCTGGTACACAAGATAATGACCTGAAATATTAAAGTCATCTCCCATTGGCATTACTTTCCTTCCATTTCTCAAATCCTGGGAACAACAAATGCCATACTTAAACCCAACATTGCACTGCAGATACGTGACCTGAGCAACTGGAAGAGCAGAAAGGGAAGCTCATCGGGAAGAAAGAGAAACAACAGTGTATGGAATAGCAGCAGAAAGAAAGGATCCCTAAACTACTTCCCTCAGAGCCATGTTAGTTCAGAAATGTACCTTGAACAAATACCTTCTCAATTAAAAAAAAAAAAAAAAAGAGAAAAAATAAAACAGAAAAGATGTGGTTAATTTTGTAAATACCCATTTAAAAATGAGTAGAATGATACAAAGGTGTGCTATGTAAGGGGAGAGACAAATCAGTGATTTCCTTTTCCACCTACATATAATCACTTTTTTTTTTCTGAGTATAGGCAGTTGAGCCTTAGACTGTTAATTCTAGGAAATGATTTCTCAAGAGTTTGCTGCTTACTAACCAAATTAAATCATCTTCTGCCTTACACAAATATAAAGCATCAAAATGAGCTGAAATGGAAGAAATCTCAGAAACAGAGGTCAGTAATTCTTCATTGTAAGGAAAACCTTCAGTTGCCAGCATTTTCAATAAGCTCCAGGTGTGGAAACTGTGACTATGCCTTTGTTGTAGGAATATTTCCCTTCTAAAGACAAAGAAAATACAAACTTGCTTATAAAGCTAAACTTCACTGAAAGATAATGGCCTGTCACTAAATACAGTAGCCCTGCTCATCAATGCATGGTATTATGAAGGACAGTGAATCTGTGACCCTTTCTTCTCACAACCTCAGTGCTCTCTAAATTAATGTTCTTTTCTCCCCTCTTGCTCATGGGAAAGGTAATGAGGAAACTGAATATTTGTAAAGGAGGACTGAAACTGCTACTTTCTCTGAATGTAAAATAACCTGTGTTAGTGGACTGAGTTTTTAACATTATGATTTTTAAAATAAAAAAACCCAACCAACAACTACCTTTATTCTCACTGCAAATGGTCCAAAAGTAGACCTAATTTATGCTAACCTTGAAGCTATTTTATTCTCTCATACTGATGAGAAATAAAGCTGAAAATCAGGCATGTTATATCTATATAAACTGTCCATTAGAATAAAACATGTTTTTGCCATGACTTCAAAACTAGGCTCACATCTGAAGGAATCTACAGAATGGGTGTTAAGATTTTTTTCATTAGACATTATCTGACTATTGACACATTTCATAATCACATCATGATTCTGACTGGAATCATGGAGTACAATCCTGCCAAGACAAAGATGCATCTGCATAAAGCATGGATTATATGCTTTAACATTTGGAAAATGATAAATTATCTACTGCAGCTTTATAGGAAAATACTAGTATATAAAACTGAAAAAGTGCAACGGCTGCTTAGAACAGTTTGAAAGGAATTGTTATTACTGGAGTTCAATGGGTGCCTCTCAAAGTTCCTGGAATAAAATGTAGTATTGTACTAAGCATAGCAAAAACCATATGATGGTGAAATATCTGTGTTATCTTTTTTTCCCATAAATTATCATGAACATACCAAAATGATATGCATACAGGAGAACAGAAGGAGAAACACAGTATCTACTATGCTGCTGTCATGACTGACATTTTAATTGTCTCACAAGTGAATGGGGACTGCAGTGTGTTTAGACTTAATTTCCACATGTACAGTACAGCCATTACAACGAGACTCTTCTACATCTGGGAATTCGTTTATAGCATTGCAACTGCTGCTCATCTGGTCTTCTGCTGCCTTTGACATGAACATGAGTCTTGACAGAGGAACTGTGGCTGGATAAAATAGCTACCAGACATTGATGCAGCCCCTTTAGGTATCCTAGCAGAGAACACATCTCTGTGAGCAGAGAGAAGTCACAGTGTTTGGAATTGGAGCCAAGTAAAACAGGAATGGCAGACTTTGAGTGCTACTTCTTGTGCTGGAAGGGGAAAGGCAGGGTGGGTGAAAGGTACAGTAGGAACAGCAGCACAAACACACAACTGATGCTGGAATCCACCTCACGAGGACTTACTGCTGTTCCCTGCAGCTTTCAGGGCACACACCCTGAGCAAAGGCCATCTGCATTACAGCTGGATGGGACTTCTCCAGCAACGTGCCTTTCCTATCTAAAAATTATGATTTGCTAGAATAATATTTTTTACTATTACTTTTAATGAAAATAAATATGTTTTGAGAAAATTTGTGTTTGAAACTTTTCTCAGATAGATCCATCACAGGCTATCCCAAAGGAGTATGTTTGCCTTGACTGTACTTTTACTTAGACAAAACATGAGGATAGAGAATTAATGCATGTGTGTCATGGTCCAGTGAAGATAATTTTGTATAAATATGCAATAACAATCAGAAAGACTGTATCTCTCCAAGGACATAGAGTGCACAGAGTGTGACATCCTTGGAGACACTTCACAAACAAGGCTTTACCCTATTGTACTCTTCTTGAGGGATCACCATGAACCAAAAAAAGGATGACATTTGAGCTGCAGTCTCCCATATTCCCTGAGACATAAAACAGTTGCCCATAGAAATTTCAGTTTTATATCCCCATCAAGTCATTCGGACTATTGTCCAATATTAAAGTATTTACACAAACCAAAACAATTGCAATAAAAACACTGAAAAAAGACTGATTTTATCCTGGGTTTTACTGGAGACATGAGAGAAATAGAGTTTTGTTTTGCTTTTTAATCATAGGTGATCTTCATTACAATTGAGCTATTTTAGAACATTTATACATCAGTAGTTTTAGGAAAATAAGGCCGTAGGGATTGGGGATTTTATTTCTCCTACTCTGCTTTTCCTTTACACAACTTGATTTAGCATGATGAAGAAAATAAAACAAACTTTTAAACCCTGAAATCTTTCAGAAGCCAGAGTTCTCGTTTTCCAGCCAGTCCTCATCCACATGGAGGCCAAATGCTCTTGTCATGTTATTAATTCAGGCTGCACAAGAGGTTGTGGTTCCCTTGCTAGAGGAGCTCTGCTATGAAATGTGGTGTCAGAAAATCTGACAAGTGCCTTCCCTCCCAGTACAATATTTTGGAGAGAGGAAGCCCAGAGCAGAAAGCTCTCTGTGGGTTGCTGGGGGAAGGTTTGCATAGCGCTGACACTTCTTTGTGGCATGCTTTGAAGGGGGAGAAAGTTGGGACATTTCAACAGCCCTTCTCCCTCTCTGTCTCCTGCAGTTTGTAAAGCAAAGACAGAGAAAACCCAGCAAAAAAGGAAGAAACTGATGTTGTGGCTTTCCTGCCTTTTCTACCACCTTAGAACGAGGTCTAGCGGCAAATCCTAGTAGATCATGCATTACAGCCAGTGTCTGGGAACACGTATAGGAAAGGTTTTGGCAAGCACAACAAACCCAAATATTTCATGAGAATGAGTGCTCAGTTTCAGATGTTGCCTTAAACCACGTTCAACAATATGATATGTGTGGTTTTCTGTTATTGTTATTTTCATTCCCCCTTCCCTCCCCACTTCGTTTTAAAATACCTGAGAAGTATCTTTAATGCTTCTTTCACCTTTCAGGTAAGTATATTAACAGTCAGATTGAATACCCTGAACACAAGCATTAGATCTTGGGAAGATGATTGAAACCCTAATAAATTTGAAACCGTTTTCAATTAGTACACAGGAAATTTACTTTGTGAGCCATGACTTGTTTTATTAGTGCCCTGGAGGGCAATTTAGATTGGAAAAATCAGGACATCATTGTTTGCCAAAAAAAGAAAACAGATACTTAGCTTTCATCTATAGTCTGGGATACAGCCATGAAAATGGGACTAAAATATTATTATCAAAAAATATTTATAAATTGGGGTCAATCATAGTTCCAGAGTGTTGGAAATGACATTCATCCCATCCTAAAGTGTGTGGTTATCTTGGAAGTTTGCCACTTGCTAGCATACTGCTTTTACTTTTAAATCAACCCAAAGTAAAACCTTTATATTACACTTTTAATAGGTTCAATTAAGGTATGGAAATAGTTGCTCAAGAAAGCAGGAACCCGTTTAAAATTTATCATACCTTTCAAACTTTAGACACCTGAGTTTTCTGTGGGGTTACATCATATGCCCCACTCTCTGTTTTTGTTCTCTATTATTGCTCACGTTCTCAGCTAGCCAGAAATGAAAAACTTACATCAAAGACATAGAATAGAAAGAACTAGCTATAGGTTTTGTACTGGCAGAAGCAATCCCTTCTAAAATTATGAATACCAAGATTAACTTATATTACTGCAAAATTTTTTCTGCCAATTGTAGTCTGGCCAGTAAGGTGAAGGAGAGAATACACCTGATGAAACAACTTTTAATATGTCTTTGCCTGACGCACACAGGCATCAGCTACAAAAGTGTTCCTTGTGTATTAACCTGCCTTGACCTCATCCACTTGAATAAAGGCCTCTTGCAGTGTGGTCTATAATTTTTCAATACTTTTTAATCATACCCACGTCATTGCCTTTCACACTTCAGCAAGCTCCTTCAAATGATGCCAAACTCAGATTCAGCAGCACTGGAGCATGGCTTAAACACTTAGGGCTAAATTATCATAACTCTTTCTTAGTCGTGTAAGGGAGGGAGAAATCTCTCCCTTTTCCCTGCACTGTGACTGTAACTCCAGGGGTGAAAAACAGGAATATGAGAAGACCCTTGTGTACCTTGCTGTGTATGCAACAGCTGTGGGGTGAGAAAAAATTCTCCAAGAAAACAGTGAAGTGCTTTAGTGTTTTCACAGAAGCATATACTGAAAGGATGCAACTCCAAACAAGTATTTGCACCATTTAATGCTAAGTTGCATCTGTACAACAAGCACAATGTAATTAGGTTAAAGAGGCTACTCTAAAAAACATTCACAATATCTAAATAAATCCAGCGCTCAAAGCCAACCTCTGTGACAAGAACCTGTACAAATAGTGATCATAACTACTCTAGAGTTCACACAAGGAAAATTACCCCATGGTTAGTCACAATTCCTATAAAAAAGGGAACATGAAAAACCACAAGGGCATTGGTCTCATGGATTTCCTTTCCTATCTGAAATTTTAATTTTAAAAATTGGTGCTGGTCAAATCAATCACAGATGCAGTAACTGAGCTCTTGCACCTGAAACTATTTCAGACATCCAAGTCTCCAGCCAAGAGCTGAACCTGCAAGAGTAAACTCTTGTAAATGCTGTTTCTTCCAGAACAAGAAGGCTACAAGGTGTGAAAACAATATTTAGTTCAGAGCAGTAGTGTATTTATTGTCCTATCATGCTTTCACATGATGGGCATCTCTGACCCGAGGCAGAAATGCCAGTCTCAATTCCCAGCTCCCAAGGAGGAAATTTCCCAAATAAATCAAAATGCACAAACAATGTCCTGTTGTGCCAGGCCCCACCTCAGCAAGCAGGCATGACATTGTCAGGACACAAATCAAGGACCAAAACTGTAGGGCACATCATGGACTTCACCTATGCCTTATTATAAACACAGTATCTGTCTGTCTCCATCAGATCAGCAGTGTCTAGATGAACATCTAGCTGAGGTTTTACCAGAAAATTAAACAAAGACAGTATTCTAATCCTTTACATGAATTTCAGAGTACTAGTTAGGCCTTTTAAGGAACATGTTAAATTTGCATAGAATTCTTAAGCCCTGGGAAACAAGCAGGAAGGAACTGTTTGCTTTAGCTTATTTAAATGCATATCAAAAAAAGAAAAAAAAAAAGAAAAAGAAGAAGAACAAAAGATCTTACCTCACACAGCCACAAGTGTTTAATGGTCAAAGCAAAATTATCCAGTTTGATTGATGTCTCTTTTGATACTCCTAAAGGAAAATAATTTTGTATTTAAAAAATGCAGCCAGTTTACAGAAAAAACCCATAAAAGCTTATCTACTTCTGAACCGCTAATAAAAACTTAATCAATTACCACAGCACTGCTTTAAAGCATCCAAAGTCTTGACTGTGTAACAAGGACCAATCTAAATTCAATAAGATTTGGGAAAGTGCATGGCAGGGCTCTTGTGATGAAACACAGTCGTATTGCACTTATATAAGTATCAGCCTTTTGCTGTAATGAAGTCATCTTGGTTTGCAACTGGAGTTTGTTAGGATTGGCTCATTAATGGAAAAAAACCTTAGTCTAATGAACCTCCTCCGTCCCCCCCAAACCTTTAAATGCATTGATTTTTATTGGAATGAAGTTACATCTCCTTATAAAGGCAAGCCTAGACAGATGACATTCAAATAAATTAGTTTCACCTTTTGAAACATTATAGCACAGTTTTACTATGGCCCACTCGGTGACTCTCGCTTAGGAAAAGGCCAGGGAGCGAGGGAACATTCCTTTGGAGAGGGGACATGCAGGTTTGCAGGGGTGCAGCCCTGTGAGCACAAAGAACCCTGTGGCAGAGCAGCCAGCAGGACCATGCTCCAGGGAACCTGCTCTGCCAGCAGCCAGAACTCTGCAACACAGAGTGCCTCAGAGCCTGGCAGGACTTCTGGGCACTTTTTGGACTTTAATCTGCTCAGACACGTTTGTGGGCATCCACAAAGACAATCTGCAGCTAAGGAAGTTGGTCAGAAAGCCAAGTGCAAATTGGAGTAGCTCAGAGCAGTTAAACTTCGGCTGCAAAAGAGACTCAATCTTCACTGGAAAAACTCGAATAATTGACTTTTCTACACCTCTATGAATGTCTGTTCGCCATGCAGACTGCTCCCTTTTTTTTTTTTTTTTTACAATGGAAATGTGCAATAAGATAAAGTAAGTGGAAAAATATCTAAGAAATTCTGCAACTCATTAACAAGATATTTGCTCACATAAATGGACTTTTCAGGCACTGGCACAAACTTACCACTGTTGGCCATCACATGAACACAGATACCCTGGACTGTGATTTCCTGCTCTGGGACCTAGAGAACACCCTGGATCTTGAGATGATAAAGAGTGACAGGGCTATAGATGAACAGAGAAAAATGCTTTTCAATACTCTGTATGGAATGTATTCATGAAAGATGTAGTCCAAATGGAATTAAACCCAGTTGGAACTACAGTTGACTCATTTCACTGAACATTTCAAATTAAAGATTTCTGTTTGGAACGCATGGATTGTGTTGGTTAATTTTGTTATATTTCTGATGGCAGATGCTATGGGACCCTACAGATTTCTAGGATACAGTTTGTATTTTAATATGTGCTTGCACAATGCCTAACATTCCTTGGCAAATAAACTAGCAACATTCTCACATAAAATTAGGCAAGGTCTTGTTTGCTACATGCTTTTAAAAAAAGTTTCTATATTTGGATCATGATTTACAGTTCCACTGAACAGCTCTGGCTTTCTAAATGTGATTGACACAGGAGGAACTATGCTAAAATATTTGAAATAAGGAAGAAATAAATGATATTACAGGATAATTTTCTTTGCAAATGTATTATAAGAAGTTTGCTGAGGCATTCTAGCCTCTAATTTTAAAGAGCTGGCAGAAGAAAAGTCATCCAGTGGAAGAAACCAGTGTTGAGATCTTGCCCATATCAACTGTCAAATGAAAGCCAACATGCACAATTGAAATAATTAGAAAAGAAAGTTTCAGTATCTCAAAATAAAAGTGTTGATCGTCTACAATCTAGACTGTCAGTGATTCAAAATGAAATAAATTACCTTATCTGCTAAAGGGAACAATAGTTGCTGATTCGCTCTCCAGAAGTAATCTTTTTCCTTTTTTTCCCCCTTTCCTACTGGTGTTTTTCTTTGCAGACTAAAGACAAATTTCAGACCTTATTCTGCTTTGTGTTAAAACCTGAACAAAGCCCAGTGAAGGAAGACATTTCAATGGACTGTAGAAACAAGAACCAAATTTGATGCAAGTCCATCAAACCTAACAGCCCTCGATCTGAGGAGGCTAACACAGAGCATTTAAGTAAACTGATACAGAAGCCATAAAAGGTACCTCTTTGGACTCTTACATTTTATCTTAACCTGATCCTAATCAATTATTTGGGAAGACAACTGAGAGTGCCCTGAGTATTAAACAGGTTTAGCATTCCAATTCTGCTAGAACTTTCTTAGTCACTACACAAGCTCTGTAACCATCCTGCTAACCCAGTCCTCTCTGTACAATGCTGTGCAACCCCCACCCCAAAACAAACTGGTTTTAAACCACTTCATATTCAAAGTTTCTCTATTTCCTACAATATGTATGCACACAACTAAGCTATTGACTTCAACCAGCAACAGCTGAATAAAGCATATTCTTAATTATAGCAGAATTTGAGTGATATTGAAATATTATTATTGTGATATTCTGTCAAAGTTCTATCAACACGTTCCTGAGATATAGTAGCAGCTGTATTTTTACATTTTTATCATCTGGACAAAAGAGCATTTTCCATACAAAAGTTTCTGATTAAAATTCTGTGTTAAAGAGACTATGCTTTTTTAAGATCAGATATGAAAAAGGTCTGCAGTTTATCTCTAAGCCACAAAAACCACATTAAATAAATTAAATAATTTACTGTTGAGGTTTTTTCCTGTCTTTTAAAACTTTCTAACATCACAGAAAATGCACAAAAAAAAAAAAAAGTCAGGCTTTTTTAAGATTCTCAGGAGGGGCATCAAAAGTTTAAGCACCCAACATTATTAATCCCTTGTGAAATTCAGATTGCAGGTGCATGCACTTCTTTCTAATGCATATGAAGCTCAATCTAAACATCCCAGTAATAAATAGAACAAGTACCACTGATTTTCATCTTTACTAGTCACCTTGCCAGGGCTGGCAACATTCTTGTACCTCTTTCAGACATCTTACATAAACAGTTATTTAATGTCGCCAACATGGTGATGTGAAGACCAACCCACCCAGTCCCATGTACACACACACAGAGGTATGCAGAAAGAAAATCTAATCTTTATTAAAAGTTATGTAGGATCCTCATTGCTTTTTCCTTGTGTGCTCCCACTACTTCAGGACCAATCACAGGAGCCAAACTACCTCCTGCTGTTTTTTACAGCTGAGGTTTCTCAGTCCTTTATAGGCACCATTTGACCCCTTTCCAGCTGGCTCTGATAATCAAATATGAGCAGCCAAGTCCAGCTCTAGCTCCCTGCTCCCCTAACAACTGCTCTAGGATTGAAAGGAGTAGACCACCCTGTTAAATGTCCTACGATTAAACCAGCAAAACATTTAATAGGAAATTCTGTTCACTTTATTATTTCTCACAAGACAAAAGTAAGAGAGAGAGCAGAGAAGAAACTTTTGTGGATATGATTAGCTTTTACTCACTTAAAAGTCCAATTTGGAAATAAATTGTTGAACTATGAGTTTTTGCAGACATACAGCAATTTTAAGTTAAGCAGATATTTCAGATACACTTCACTATTTTAGTTTCATCTGTGGAATACTCCACATATGAAGTGTTATTTGGTAGCTCTATTATTATTGGACTTATACACACTTGAAATAAATAAATTTGGATGAAACATCTCTTCATCTTTCCTTGTCTGAATTTTTTTTTCACTCTATGATTATTATATTTTTAATATAATATATGATGGAAAGGTCTTAGTGATAGGTAAGAGGGAATACCATGGGCCCATATTGTCTGAACTACTGAGCTTGAAATGAGACAGGAGCCCCTGGAAGGAGAGACTGTTTCCTGACAGCAAATGAGGGTGTCCATACCTATGCCACAAGCTGGGAGACGTTCTTTGGGTTGATGGAGGAAGCATGAGAAAGAAAACTGAGTTTGTAGCCTGGACTTCTTAAAAAAGCAGGGAGCAAACATGGACAAAAATGGAAAAGTAGAATTGTCCCAGGCAACAGGAATCCCAGTGCTGACTGGAAACAAGATCTTGAGCTGAAAGCTAAACTGAGCAAGAGGGAGATTTCAAACCATCTTACTTTAATTTCCTTCACCTAAGATCTATGAGCTTTTTCCAAGTGGTTTTTTTGTTTGTTTCTTTGGTTGGGTTTTTTTATTTCTTTTGTTGTTTTTTTTGGGGTTTTTTTCGTTAATCAAATGCAGCTTTGAAGATCTGGGTTTTTTTTTTCCTCACTCTAAGAAAAAGTTTGGACAGGCTCATATCACAATTAGGCCTGATTAAAGTGTCCTGTCACAGCATCTCATCAAGTACACAAAGCTACAGATGCGAGTGAATACATTTTCATAAAAATATTCCTCATTGACACTAAACATCAATATTTGCATAAGCAAGGAGCCCTAAGAGGTGTTGTTTGGCTTTAAACCCAATGCTAGAAGTGTTTGTCAAAGTCTTGAGATAAGCTGCAAGCAGATAGAAAGTCATGTAAAGCACATTTTTGTCTTCTGCAGAAAGAAATGTTATGCCAGACATAATAATTGCATGACAAGTGATAGCATTTGAATACAAATATTCTAATAATATTGTATATATCATTTTTACTCCACAAGTCACCTGCAAAGGTGTTTTTCTGAAAACATGGGTTTTCAAATTTAGACTCACAAAAAGATAAAGTCTCAGTTTGGAGAAAGTACATGGAATTCCTGCTAGTCAGGTTTCGTGGTCTCCAGCTGACATAAACATTCTCAGAAGCTGTATTATGCATCCTGTTCTGTGTGTGCATAAAAGTTTGGAAACCCACCAGCAAGGAAAGAGATGCAGAAA
Organism: Orthonyx spaldingii; assembly: GCA_013397795.1. Classification (NCBI taxonomy): domain Eukaryota; kingdom Metazoa; phylum Chordata; class Aves; order Passeriformes; family Orthonychidae; genus Orthonyx; species Orthonyx spaldingii. The sequence continues at coordinate 212,211 of VZTJ01001142.1, read as the reverse complement.
CATTTCCTTGTCTTAGAAATTATTGATGAAAATGAACACAGGCATTTTCAGAACTGGCCTTATTAATGAAAGCTTTTCCTGGCTGGTATATATAAGGGCAAACACATTATTCTCAATGAAAAACAGCTTTGTAAAAGTGAAGGAGGAAACCTCATGGGTGGTCTTCTAAGAATATAAAAATCTGTTTTGTGCTCTAGATGCATTTAAAAAAAGAAAAAAAGGAAGCCATACGCTACCTTTGAGTCCCACAGGCATATGCCATATTTGAGCCCAAGAGCAGTTATATTCTGTCTTCCTTGGATTGGTGTGGAGAAATGCTGTGCATTTCCCAAATCTGACTGAAAGTGAATGAAATGATTCTATGAGTTTCATTCCCTGAACTCACTCAAGTGAGATTGCTATGGAGATGCGGCACAATTGAAAGTTTCTTTTACCAGCAGAGAGTCTAAATTGACTGTAAGAGGCTTTGGAATATCCTTGAGTAGAGGTCTCCAATCCACTTGATATTTTGGCATTGACAGTAGCCCGGTCTTACACTTGAGCAATTTAGTACTTTGCAGAATCTGGCATTGCATGTCTAATTCATATTTTTAAATCTTTGCCTCTGCTACCTGTAAACCCTGCACTACTGTCTTTGACTACATTTTTACTATGCAGATATACACAGAGTTCTGCTCTTTTCAAGATGCGACGATTAAATTTTCTGGTATTTGGGAGAGAAACAGAGTAATGAATAATACAGTTGTCACTCTAGTATAAATTTCCTGCCATTTCAGTACACTGGAAAATAATAGAATTTGGAGGTAGAGAAAATAGTGAATACTTTCTAAACTATTATCTTTGATCAGCTTTGTTTAGGTCTTTTAGCATTTATTTTTTGGTGTTATATAGACAAATCATTTATTGTGATAAATATTCTCTTTTGATCTCTTTTGGTTTATGCCTTCCAAATAAAATTCCATTAAGTGGAGCAACTGCATTTCTTCCATATGCAAAATTGCTTAGGACATTTCTGATCTCTCTGTGATAAATGCTGCAGGATGAATGAAAGAGATGCAGAAGCAGATACAATTGTAGATTAACATACCCTAATGCTATGAGGTATTTGACTTAAAGCAGAGGCAGGGCCTGAATCCATCTCCCATGCCTCCTACTCTTTTTAAGCTTCCTCCAGGCCCATCTAAATCCAGTATTGCATAAACGTCATCGCATAACTTTGTCATGACTGTAGAATTACTAATTGGCTGCTCTGTTCTCACTAATGCAAGACCTTCCCTTTCTTTATTAAGTCATTTTTCCTGCCGGTAGATGTCACAGGGCACGCAATTTCCTGCTGAAAAGGCCATTAAATGTGACAAATACATAAGCACAATTTGTTTCCTCCCTGAGGCAGGGATCCAGAAATTTTGCACGGGAGTCTCTTGCATCATTCTCCCTGCCAGCCAGTTTGTCAGGTCCAGCCAGCACCAGTAGCATAAACTGACTCGGTGAGATATACCTTTGAAAGTGATTAATTATAGCTGTAAACAAAGAACAACACCAGGGAAAAGATTTTAAGCTCTTCACTGTGTGGATTTGGTTTTTTTAATTCGGTGAAATATTCTGCTATCATGCCATGTTGTTTCCTGCACTGCAGAGGTGGTAACTGGTGTTCAGTAAAAGAAGTTTCAACCCACATTAATGACCTTGATTTAAAATTAAGTTGATAACAGGACTCCAGGCCATTGAAAAACATTGAGACTTAAATTATTTATTAATTTACACTTGAATATATTGGAAATCTTGTCATTGGATTTGATGCAAGTGTCTCAAGCCCTTCTGTTCTAACTCAAGCAATACTGTATTTATAATCAAATCCACTTGCCAAAAAAACTGTAAAGTCTTCCTTCTTTAAATACAGTTTATATCTTTATTAAAAAAAAAAAAATATCCTTGTGATAGTTCAACAGCTTACGTTGGTTTAGGTAGGTGGTCTCCTTTAAATTCCAGTACTGATAACGTTCATGTTGTCTTTACTATAGCTGGTAGTTTTAGTGGAAATTTTATCAAATAAACATGAAGCTGCAAATCTTTTTAGCCCTTTGAAATGTCTTATTCAAACTAAGGGACATTAAAAAATGTAATAATAATGAAAATATCTTGCCCTATTTCCATACACTAATCTATTGCATAGAAATAAAAAGAGACAATTTTCTTGACATTTAAATCAGAATTATAATTATGTTTTAAGGAAGACTCTTATTCCTTCTTTTGAAATAAAGCAGGTTGAATCATTTCTCTGTTCAAGAACAACCCTGAGCTTCTATACAGAAGAGACTGATAAGGATTTCTATAAGGACTGCTAAGAAACTACATCTCATTGATGTATAATAACAACTCTTAGCTTAGTGAAAAAGAAAATACGGGGGAAAAAAATATCTATGCTTCATTGTAGAGCAGAATATCCTCTTACAGGGAGGATTTTTTCTTTTAAAGAATAGTTTATTCTCTGATTGTGTTCTGTCATAAATCATACAGACAGATGTGTGCCTTAGTCATGCATCAAGGTTGATTACCATTTCTTTAAGTTTATATAACACAGGCTAAGGATTACTCTTTTTTATAGTAACTTTTTTTTTCATTTTTTAGTAGGGAAAAAGTAATATTGCATGCATTTTTCTTTGTTGCAGCACATCTGTACAATAAAAACAATATTTACATCATGCAATTTTCTGCTCTTATGAAGAAAAATCTAATCATAGCTGCGTCTGCTTGTTCTCTTTCTAAGAACATATTTTGGGGGAAGTCCTCATACGGGCGAAGATAATGATAAAAAATTTCGATTGCCTATTCTGTTACCCACATGCCTACATTTTATATTTTAAAAATTATTTGATCAACAAAATCTTATAATATATGTATTACAGTATCTGGAAAGAAAGTACCAGGAGAATAAATGTTTACCAATTTAATAATTAAGCCCTGTTAAATACCTGCAGCCTTGAGGACTTTTAAATGTCAGGGTATGCATGATGTTTTTTAACTTCATTGCACTAGGCCAGCCTGAACTAGAAGTAGGATTCTTCCTCAGTATAATTCCTCACCAAAGAAAACTTGGTGAGGAGAATATATACATCAGGCATAGTGATCTGACCTCAGCTATTTTAGCCAGTCATAGCTGGCATCAAGACGAAATCAACATGAAGTTACTCAATATTTCTATTAGGTAGAGTTCAGATTTGACATTAGTCATGGGTATAAAGCAAATTTTGACTGTGCTTTGGAATTCAAGCTCCCTTCGTTATTTGCCAGTTCCAATGAATTTACAGAAATAAGGTTATATTGCACAAAGGAACGAGCACATGGCTGAGACAATTGAAATCTAAGATTTGTCTGAGGAGCTCATAGTGAAATGATCAATATCCATCAGTGTTTGAAACTTATCAGGTTAAGTTTAGTTCCTTAAAAATGAAAAGCAAAGTGAACATCTAATTCATCATTGAAACAGCAGCCTTCTAACTCAGCATATTCTGTGATTTCTGGAGGTGATATGGTTCTCTTAGTCTCATGACAAATGCTTTGTAATACTAACACCATCATAAAGTTGTCTTCTCTTTCCACAGAAAAGGACAAAAAGACAGAAGATGTGAATTTGCTTGTGAAAATGTTACAGTGTATCACATTTGGTAAAGAAGAGTAATTCCTCTATCTATCCAAGAATATTTGAAAAGTTAATAAAATGTGACTCAAAGTACTTTTGTCCTGTCACAATACAGTTCACAACATAGTGGATCCTGGCTCATTGCTATCTCTATAAAAAAATGACTTTAATGTCTTAGTAGCATTTATCTTAGAAATTTATTGGTGTGTCACAAACTGTCCTTATATTTTCTTCTCCCACTCAGAAGAAAAATGGGAAAGCTATTTCAACAGTTTGAGGTTTTTTCTTAGTAAATATATTTAAAAAAAAGCAAACAAAAAAAAACTTGCAAAAAAAGTAAGGTTTTTTTAATTGTCCTTTGCTCCCCTCCCCCCCAGTGGTACATTTTTCCATATAGCTGTGATGTTTATGTTCATTCTGACTCACATTGGAAGGAAAGGAGGTGCTAATAACCATGATCAAATCAGTTCATAAATTTACTTCAGTGCCTTGTCACACCATCAACACTTGTTTTTCCACTGAATTTGTTTCTCATTATTTCCTCTCTTCTACCTCACCCATGAGTGGTTTTAAACCAATTGAAAAACATTTGCAAAAACATCCCCATACAAAGAAGCATTTTAAAAGTAAGGTGACTTACCTTGTGACAATTCTCCTTCAAAACGGGAGAGTTTCGTGCTTTTTTTGAGCAAGAAACTCTCCTCTGAGGCTCTTCTCTTTCTCTGCCTGTCCTACACTGTGGCTTTAACCTCTGCCATCATTATAATTTCCCTAACCAAGGACTATGATGTCACAACATTTTCATGTTATGATGGACCTCTTTGGGTTCTGGATATAATTACTACTTCTCTGGGTGTAGCTATGCAGTTGTCAAAGAAAAACCGATAATGTAAAAATAAGGAAGCAAACTACACTGCCTGGTTCGTGGCCTATTTTTTCCTTATGTTGATGTTGTTTGAATACCAAAGTCTCTGGTACCTTAACCATTAATGCATGGAAGCATTTTGCCATCTGAAGGAATCAGAAAGTAAACAGGTGATTGAGTTATTTCACTTATCCCTACTGAAACCTCTTATTGGTTGAAACACAAGAAGAACCGGAATATCTACTGCATCTCATTCTACTGCCTAATCACCTTCTTTCTCTGTTCAGCAGAAATTGAATATTAAAATTAACTGTAATGTAGGTCTAAGTGGCGATGCAGAGTAGGTAATATCTATTTTTCTGGGCTTCTTTTTGCCAATGAATACACTTACCTGGATAAATGACTTTTGGGTCTGCAAGGTCACTGAAATGGTCTGGCAATAGGAGCCAGACCCCTCTCCAAATTTGCCCTAAACCAGCACAGAGCTCTGCTCAAAGAAAGATTTTATTGCAAGCTTCGCTACTGGAAGGAAGCTGGGCAATCTCTGCTACTCTGGAATTTACAGCTAGATTTCAAAAGCTAATTTCATCTTAGCTGGGGGTCAGGTCTCCCAAAAGAGGAATTCTAAAGCAATCAGCTTCTCAGTCTGCTAAGCAAAATATCAGAGCCAACTGATCAAGGCTGAAATGGAAGCCCCGCTCGGGTCAGGAGAGTTTAACCAAGAGTAACACTTCCTCACTGGATGCCACAGACATTTATTTTCCCTGCTGGAGTTCTCCACATCTTGCCCAAAAGCCATAGATGAGATGACACTTAGCTCAAGCAGCTGTGCAAACTGCCAGGCTAACAGTGCTTAATCCTTACTGACATGCCCTGGCAATGAACACATCTGAGGGCAGCCCTGTTTTAGATAATATTATGCTCTGTCCTTCCCTCTCTGCTCATGCTGAGAGCAACACAGCTAAACATAGAGTAATCTCTCTCACTCCAGAAAGGAAAAACATCTCTGTGCACCTTACCCTTCAATAGAGTCCAGCCTTGACAGTCACCTGTGGATTGGGTCTGAGTGTAGTCTGGGAGTGGATGCGCCCTGTGTGGCACAGAGAGCTGATGAAATCATCACCAGCAACCTGGAAATGAAGGTCAGACATTCGGTCTTCACAGAGCCCCATGAAACCATCTCAGTTTACTTGAGGTGATTTGAGTCATGGGGTGTCAGAATGAGAACACCAAACCCTGCAGCAAATGGTCAAGTCCAGAGCCACAACAGCAGCTCTGCGGGTGCCCCAGGTACCCTTACAATACTCACACTGGGCTATCGTTACTTAGTGCAGCCAACTGCCATACAGGGAACTTGTTTGTGCCTGCAACAATTGCATTTGAAGTGTGATGGAAGAAGCAAGCTTCACTTCCAAACCCCTGCCTGTTGCATGAGTAGTGGTTTTACTGCTATAGCACACAAGCCAGTGGAAATTTCTTGGTCTGTCAGCTTGAAATAAAACTCAGAGAATCTAAATCTTTACTGAACTATTTGAATGTCATGGCCCATGCTTTGTTTTTGCTGGGTATTTTCAGATTGATGACTTAAAATACAGAGGGTGGGTGTGGTCAAACACTCTACTCCCACTCAGTCATTCCAGTTCATGCTCAGTTTCTCCAAGGTCCCCCTGGATTTGTGTCACTGCAGAAGTGTTCTGCCAGCTCCACAAGTTGAGAACAGGCATCCTGCTCTCAGTTGCACATCCCCTGGGGTGTATAGTAACCACTTGGTGCAAGGAACACACTCTCTGACTAACTTCCTTCAAAAATGATTACAGAGCTTTGCTTCAAGCTTTTGAGGCCTTGGACTCTCTGTCATACTAAAACAAGTCCTTCCTCAGATTCCATCCTACCAGTTCTAAGCAAAGAACGTTGCAGGATGCATCGTACCATGTAAAATAATTTGCTTTCTTTGTAAAAATTCCTGCAATAAAATAATGAACATCAGATGTCTATTTATTGCTAATGTGCTGACACTGCATAAAAAGAATGCTTCTATTCTCAGACCAGAGCAGCCTTTCCTACTCTTCATGCCACAGACCCATAGAAACCACAATTCAACCTCATGTCACGAAGAATTCAGTCTTTAGCTTAGACTTAGATAGATGTCCATATCTTCTAATGAAATTTCTGTAACCAATGAACTGATGGAGACACTCAGTCCATTTCAATCCCCTTCTGGAGAAAACTTATTACTAGCAAAATTCTCCTGCAGTTGCTCCTTTGTTGACTTCACTCTATTCAAAAAAGGCCTGTAGGAAGGGGGTGATTTAATCTCTGGCTTCTCTAACTTACTTTTTCTCATATTCCTTTTCAGGTTGACATTTTATCTGGTGGGAATTCAATTAAGTAATCATCATAGAGTCATAGAATCATTTTGGTTGGGAAAGACCTTTCAGATCACTAAGTGCAACCATAAACTTGACACTGCCAAGCACATCACTAAACCATATCCCTACACACCACATAGGAACATGGAATCATAGAATGGCTTGGGTTGCAAGAGACCTTAAAGATTATGTAGTTCCCATCCTCCTGCCGTGGACAGAGACACCTTTCACAAGACCAGGTTTCTCAAAGCACCATCCAGCCTTACCTTGAACACTTGAAGTGATGGGGCATCCACAACTTCTCTGGGTAATTGTCTTTTAAATGCCTCCAGTGACTGTGACTCTACCACTTCTATGGGCAGCATGTTCCAATGCTTGTCAACCCTTTTCATAATTTTTTCTTAATATCCAGTTTAAGCTTCCCCTGGTGTAACTTGAGACAATTTCCTCTCATTCTATCTTGTTATTTGGGAGAAGAGATTGACCTCCACCTGGTTGCAACCTGCTTTGAGGTAATCGTAAATACCCATCAGGTCCCTCCTGAGCCTCCTTTTCTCCAGGCTAAACATCCCCAGCTCCCTCAGTTGCTCCTCATCAGACCTGTGCTCCAGACCTTTCCCCATCTCTGTTCCCTCTGGACTCAATCGAGCACCTCAATGTCCTTCTTGTCATGAGGGGCCCAGAAATGAGCACAGTTTTTGAGGTGAGGCCTCACCAGTGCCAAGTACAGAGGCACAATCCCTGCCCTGGTCCTGCTGGCCACACTATTACTGACACAGCCCGGGATGCCATTGGCCTTCTTGGCCACCTGGGCACACCTGGCTCATGTTCAGCCACTGTTGATCAGCACCTCCAGGTTCTTTTCTGCTGTGTGTCCTTTCCCAGCCACTCTTCTCCCAGGCTGTAGCTCTGCCTGGGGTTGTTGTGACCCCAGAGCAGGACCAGCCACTTGATCATGTTGAACCTCACACAACTGGCTTCAGCCCATTGTTTCAGACTGTCCAGATCCCTCTTCAGAGCCTTCTGACTCTCCAGCAAATCAGCACTTCCCCAAATGATGCAACATCCTTTCTGCACACTCTGATCTTTGATTTTAACCCACAGGCTGTAGTTTGTAATGGGAAAAGAAAGCATTAAGCCATTGATTTTGTCTACAGTTTTCCCCTGTATTTTTCATAACTGTATTTCCCAGCTGTGTTTGTTCACTGTATAAAACCTAACTGGAGTAAATGTCATACAAATTTAGACAATTTCAGTGCTCTGTGATACAACTAATACACAAAGACAAACCTATTGAACTGAGTTGCTTCTAAGGTGTGCAAGAGGAAACCTACCATGCACCCATCCATTTAGGCATGAGACAAATTGAAATTGGTATCAAACGTGGTGTGAGAGAAAAGCCAACATCAGCTTGCAAGTTCAGTGTGTCTTAAGTGAAATAAGGTGAGAACTTAAGAGAACTTAGATGTTGTGGTTAATTCCTTTCTTCATTAAGTAAGAGTCACTCAAGCACTCACTGATCTCCACAAAACAAGAAGACAATTTTTTAAAAGTCAAGTTGTTGAAATTATCCCTGACCAGACCATATAACAATATATTCATGTCTGTATTTTTATCAATACCTTTCCATTTGATTTATTTTCATTATATGATATTAATCTTATGGACACACAAATGAAGTATCTGGGTTTTACTTACAGGTCTCTGTCTATTTCATGAGTTTTCATGAAGCACGTTATTTTTTCCAGTTTTGCAAATTTATTTTCTTCTTTTTCAAAAATATCCAGGCCATTATTTGAGGTTTTATGCACTATCAATTCTGATAAAATTTGAGTACAAAACCAGTGCAGAAAAACAGCACCTTTTTTCATATGCATAATCTAAATCTGAGAAATTAGTTTCATACTTTGTGCTGACGTACATACTGATTAAATATTATACCTCTTTATATTTATCTCAATATATTATCACAATAAAGCAAAACATGACAATTAACATAGAGTTCTTGTTATTAATAGGGTTTTTTCTGTTTGCTTTTTTTTTCTTCTGAGAGTAAATAACTTTACAACCAAAAATTGTTAAAAAAATTGCTGCCCTGCACATCTTTTCTAAAGTTACAAATTGTTACTGCTGGTCATGGTGCTAACTTTTTTTCCTTGGACTCTTGCTTTTGTGTGTTACTCCTTCAATTAAGATTGCAGGATTTTTGGAAAAGAAATCATTATTTTGCTCTAAATTCGTGTAGTGCCTCTCATATGATCCTAAATAAAGTATAATCTTCAGTCTTTTGAATAGTGGTCTGTCCCCACAAAAATCTCCATATATTCCCTGTTTCAATGTTGATATTATGAAAACTCACAGGATTACATTTTTATACTCTAAAACCTGTGTTGTAAATATAATGCAATAGCTATACGCAGGGATAGTTGTTCATGTAGGAGATATTTTTAATCTCAGAACACAAAGATCAGTGTACAACTCACATTGCAAGTTAAAATGTGCTACTAATGCCATGAGGGACATCCATGGGACTGAAGGAGGACAGGATGTGCAAAGTGGATAAACACAGACGTTTTACACTGAAAAATATTTCTGTGGTGGTAAGCTACAGTTTAGCCTAGGGTTTCAATACGATCTGATGAGTCATGCTAAGCTGCTTTGCAAGGCAGGCAACTGCTACTGCCAACCACAAGCTGGCATTTTGTCCTGGAGAAAGTGCAGAATTACTGCCGTGCTATGCTATGTGATTTTCATATTCTTGAGGCCACTCCTTGAAAAGTCTGAGACATTTTTAATGTATGGTTCACTGGATCTATAGTATTTTCATTTAATATGCTAAGTTTCTCCAGGATTTAGTTACTACCTTTTATTGTAGCAGTAAATTATATAATAAATGAGGGGTTTACTGTCTTGTTACTGACAGTGTCTGAGAATAAGCAAGGTTAAAGAACAATATTAAAAATATCATCATGTGGCTTATGGGACATGGTTATACTTAATCTCAGAATTAGTGACAATTTTTGTGGTGTAATTAGAATTCATTGTTTTTCTCGACTTTAGATACTCCCTCTGTAAAATGAGGATAAAAATATTATTCTTCCTGATGATGAAAGAAAGTAAGCTCTGCTGTTGAAAATTTAGGCATTATCCTCCTCCTCTCTAGTGAGAAAAAATCTTCATATATGTCAAAGTGTTCTCCCTATATATTAGTCTCTGCTTCAGCATTTAATAAAATAGCCCCTGGACTCCAGACAAAAATGTGGTTTTTTGCAGCACACAATAATGTCTGGTTTTGTGCAGAATAACAACAACAAAAAGATCATTACTGTACTCATGAGTAACCAAAATTTAGATTGATTACGTTTTGCATTCATCCACAAAATACTTGGAGGAAAGGATTAGGCTTATTTCTAGAAACAAATGTCTGTTTTACTATTCAAAGATTTAAAACTCTTTCACCATACCTGGAAAATATGTACTGCATCACATTTTATAAGTGGCTTTTTTACTGAACAAGTTTTTTCTGACTTTTATAAAACTTTGCTGCAATGGCTTGAACAATTTTAATAATTTAATCATTTTGCTGCATTCTGGTTTTTTACACTATTCTTGTGGAATGATTTCTCCATCCCAGCGGTACTTAGCTAAGTTTTTAAAGAGTTTCTTGAATTCAAATACAAAATGTAAATGAGACCCTTAACTAAATCACAGATGCAAATAACATCCAGATGGATCAGTACATGTATTTCATAAACAGTCCCTATCTTTGTAATGCGTTAAATTAAAATCCTGGATCCAACATGCGGTAAGTAGAAGTTTCAATCTTCTGAAATCCTTATTTGGATCTGATCTGCATGGCTGATGTCCATCTCTAGTCAAAAATCTGTTTGCCCAGAGGAAAATGAGTCCCACTGTAGTCACAAATAGTTACACATGTTTCCACGGGTGCCTGTGAAGCCAGAAGTTTGCTCAGGCCATGGAAGCAACCTTGTCAGAGGGAAAACTATACAGATCTCATGCTGCAATTATTTCCTGAATAAAAGATTTCAAGCCCTGGCATGTCTGGACTGCATATGGAATGAACATCTCTATGTTTATATGCACGTATTTATGTTTGTATATAGTTTCCAGTTCTAATATATATTAAAACAAAAAAGGATATGAACTGAAAGTTATGTATTTGACATCACCAACAGCAAGGATAAAGGACCACTTCAGGCTAAAATTTCAATTGCTGTCAATATTGTAAGAAAGACATTTTACACAAATCTACATTAATTTTATGTATGTACGTGCCATGTGTTCCTATAGAAATATATTAAAGCATTTTTGTAACTGTATAATTTGATGGGACAGAGATGTCTTATTTAAATGTAGTGTTATGATACCAAAGTCAGTAGTGGAAAGAGTTGGCAGTGTTAGAGCCAAAGTGGGAGACCCAACAACAGAAAAAATGGGAGATGAATGAGAGTTACACTGACGGTGGAGCCAAACATGTCTTGGTAGCAGCAGAGAGCAAAGCCAGGGGCAAACAACCGAAATTACAGCTTGGGAGGTTCAGCTTGAACTTTAAGAGAAAAAAAATGTTAACCAGAAGGTTAGTGTTGGCAATAATCCCACTTTGAGCAGGAAGCTGAACTAGCTCAGCATTTCTATGATATTTATTAAAAAGTGTCTGCCAGGTATCCCACCTTGAAAGAAACAGCACACTGATACAATAACTGAGGTGGTTTAAAAAGGCTTAGCTGTGGATATTAATTAGTAGAACAAGAGGCAACTGCTGTTTTTCAGGTCACCAATTTATGCCCGTTTTTGAGACTATTAGTGGGATTTCTCCAATAAAAAAATGAGAATAGACCTATAGCAATTTACACTACAAGACTTCCCCCTGGAATCTCTAAAATTTACTTCTTCTTTGATGAGTATTGCAATGTTAAGAAGAGTAGGACAGCTGTTAGGAATTATTGTCTGTATCAGCACCTTGGTTTTCATTGTCTCCTTCCACTAGTCAGATCTCCCATTGCTCAGTTTCTTTGATCAGAAAAGATTTCCCATTCTAAATGTGCCAAAAATGTACCTGCACGTAATAACGATCATTTAACCCTGAGAGTTATCACAGAAATATAATTACAAGTAAAAATAAATATAATTTATTTTATTATTCAAGTACAATGTCAGAAATTATTTTAATTTTTTATTCACCGTGTTCTGTACCAAAATAAAGTATGAAATATGTGCTTGATTAAAAATTTTAATGTATTCATTTGAAAACACTTGCAAACACTCCTTATGGTCCATTCATTGTCTTATGTAATTCTCTGCACTGTTGCATCCTCTCTTTCAAAAGGGAGAATGACCTTGTACCTGTGAGATGCAGGCTCACACATTTTGAGACACTCCCCAAAGTTTCCTCTTTTACTTGGCTTCTGCCAGAAGATTTCTAAATGTAAATGTAGGTACTTTAAAGCATGTCCTGATTGCTTAATGCTGAATAAACGCAGATGACTTGAGCTCTACTTGTTTGGGTGCTAATTATAGATGTCTAGCTGAAATACACCCAACATTTTGGGTTAGCAGGGGAGGAGCTTGGCTACTATTCTGACAGGTGCTGGAATAAAACTTGAAGACTGACAAACAGGAGTAATTTAGGGAATTAATGGCTGAAAAGATTGACTGTAGCTATTATTTGCTTTGTTTTTTCACCTGTAAAATAGAGAAAATAATATTTCTTAGAAAAGAACTCTTTGAAGTATTATGAAGATGAGCTGTTTTTGCAGACCACTGTGATTTTCTTTTCTGGAAGGTGTTATATATGGTGAGAAGAAGTTATTTCTTTTTGTCTGGTGTTGAAAGCAGATGCATAGTTAATCATGAATCCCATACTTGTATTTTTCAACCCAAATGCAACAAAAATATTTTCTACTTGCCTTCTGCTTATTAAGTAAAATTACTGATTTCTAAATGACACACATGAGCCTGTGCCTAAATCCAGCATCCAATACCAGACTTCAACACTGGTTCACAGGACCCTGGTAGATATATCTGTTTCTTTCCTAGTCACTCTGCATGAGTATTCTTAAAAAGTCAGTGCACATTTTTGAAATGTCACTGCACTTTCACACATCAATGAACCTCATAAGTTTTTGCTTCTGCCATACTGATCCTGAAGAAAGCCTGAACTTAGTTTTGTCATGTATTGGTTTTGCGAAGATGACAAATTACAAGTCTATTTTAATTTACTTCACTGTTTGGTAAATTTTAACACCTCATGCTCATAGCCTAGTGAAGAAAAAGCAAAGAAAAACACTCTTCCTAGTTAACTAAAGTGAAAAATTATTAATCTTCCAACTAAAAATTCAATTTTCCCAAATATACCAAAAAAATCTCCATATATGAACCAACAACTCAAATGTGTCCTCCTTCCATTTTTCTTATGAAAACTCAAAATAAACCCCCAACACCCAAAGCAAAAACAAACAAAAAAAACCCCCTGTTGTATTCTTATTTCCTAGCACTGATTCCTTGGGAACTTACATTATGGAAGCACTTGCCCTCTCAAGAAGTAGCACTAGATATTTGTCACTACCAGCTCTACTTTGGGAAGCAGTTGGCCCTTTCCCACCTGAACCTGATACAGAATGACTTGAAAGGTTTTTTAAGAATAAGCATTTCAGCAACTAAAGAGCAAATTAACCATACATAGTGAAATATTTTATATTACTTGAATTTAAGGAGAAAAGTAGAATTACACAATAATTATGTGCTCTTGCCAGAAAGGAAAGGGTAAACTGCAGAAAATACATTGAAATATCTTGCTTGCTTCCTGTAACTAGAAACACAAAGGAAAACAAAATTTCTTCATCCCTTCCTTAATTTCTGAAATCCAGATATCTTTCCTGTGTTAGTAAAGGAGCTGCCTGTGCTTAGAACAAATAATTTCTCTGGACTGGGACTGCCATGCTGAGCACCAGGCAGCATCACGTTTCTCTGAAACTGTCTTATGACACCAGTCTATGAAGAAATTCCTAAGAAACACTTGATCAGATAAGAAGAATGTTTTCAAGCAGTAATCATGCAAAGGTTTCCCAGATGGACGATTTTGTGCCATGAATAGAACACTGTGGGGCATTGTTTTTTACAAATAGCTTTTATCCTATCTTTTTTTTTTTTTACACAGTTGTCTTTTATTTCCTCGCAATGTTGGTGGTAGGAATTGCTGTAGGCCTCACAGGGAAGAACCAGCCAACTCGGAGTTTCATAAAACACTGTGTACAGGCTTAAGCCTGCCCAGATACACTGCTAAGCACAGAGCTGAGCTCAGGGCAGCTGTGTTACCTACAGTCAAGCTCTTTTTCACCAGTAATTCAAATCAGAACATAATCTGATGTGGGATATACCAACACAGCAGTGCCTCATCCTCTTTGAGCTACCTCAGGAGCTGGAAAGAATACAGGTGTTGTTCATAAAATACTCTTCTCTGTTGCTATAACCAATTTCTCACCTGCCTACCAGTTAACCTAGACAGAAACCAATGTTAAAGGGCCTCTTCTACTGTCTGTATCTTAACTTCTTCAAATATCTTGAAATAGCACAGAACTGTTATAAGTGTGTCCACCACCTGATCTCCTGGATGCAGTCTGAGTTGTCTTGAAGGCAGTAAAATTTTAGGAATAATGTAAATGAAGAATTTAACCAAGAAGGAAGAGAAGGGAGCATTGCACTCTTGTTTGATCTCTTTGCTTTTTTCTTGCCCAGAAATAACTCCAGAGTGAAAACAGTGAAAAAAGAATCAGGCTTGTGTTTCGTGCATGATTTCCAGCAGCCTCGGCAATACAAATTGGAAGCCACCCATCTAGCTGATGCACGAAGACCACTAACCATGTATTTAATAACATATTTTCATTTTTGCTGCCTTTTTGGATTATTTCAATGGCGCAGCTCAAGGCAGCTGCAATCAGTGCCTAAGGAGTTACAGCTGTTCATCATGGATGTGTCAAGAAGGAGAGGGTTTGGAGCTTGTTTCCAGGGATCCTACTGTGTAAAAGGTTGGCAAGGGCTGTGGAAAAGGGAAGGTACTGAAAAGAATTTCTGTAGAGCTGTTTTCCACAGTTGTGGCTTTTGTCACATGTGGTGAATAGTTGAGGTGGTTTTTGGTTGGCCAGCCTGGGCATTTTCAGCAACTATCAGGCAGTCAGCCTATCAGAGCTGGTGACTAAATTATTGAGGGATTTGGTTTTCAGCCATTTTCGTTGATATATAAGATCAGGCATGGACGGATGTTTGTACTGAAATAGCTCATTCTTTACATTTGCTCTTTCAGGTTGCCAGCATGTGAGGCCGGGTCAGACTTTCAGTCAAACTCATAATTTTGGGGGAAGCACTATTCAAAGATATATGGGTAAGTACAACAAGCTACTGAAAGGAGACTTCCCAATTTATTTAGCTTAAGAGAGACAGAGAGGTTCTTTTCTTATCCCAAATAAGCTGATGACTTTGCTTTAATTATATCACTGTGAAGAAGGCCCAGTGTTTTTTGCTGCTGACCTTTTAAGATCTCAAAAGCAATGTTATTTGCAACGCTAGGCAGTTACCATGGTGCAGTGGACTTATTTTTAGCCAATAGCTGGATGATTAAACTTGGCAGAGAATGATGTAGATATATCGTGACAGAAAACTTCTCGCATGGGATTTGTCCAGAAATCTACTGGGCATCTTTTTTTGGTAAATGTAAATTGCCTTCATTTGATTAAAGTTTCACTGTGGTCTTCTGTGGTTGCCTGACACACATGAGCGACCAACTTAAAAAACAAACAAATAAATAAATAAATATTGCTATGTTACAAGGAATTTTCATTTCTAGAGATAAGTGTAGAAGATGTATATTGACAATTTTAATACAAATCAAATGCTTCACAGATTATGGAAACTTTTGCCATATGGCACCCACACAGTGCAGTTTTATGGGTCTAGCTGTCCAGCTGCATCAGTTTATAGGAGGTGTGTATGCCTACAATGACTGTCTCTTGGTGCTGAACACATTTCATCTCTCACCTCCCACCACTGTGGCAAAGGTAAACAAAGCAAGATTTGAAAGATGGAAGAGGATGAATGAATCCAGCAGTCTTTGTGTCAACCAAAGCCAGAAGATAGAAAGGAAGTGATATGTAGCAACAGGAGCCTCATGGAAATTCCTGACAGTTATGCCATTCTCCCACAGATTTTACAAATGTTTTGGATAATCCTTAGTGCCATAATGACAGGGACTGTACACATGAATGCAGATGATGTCTAACAAATGTCTTTCCTCTCCCTTCCTGTGTGTGTGTGTATATGCACAGTCATATATATAAAATTACAATCATCTCTTAAATAGAACTTTTATTGCAAGACATATCCTAAGGAGCTTCATGAACCATAAAATGTGACAACAAAGTAAATAGGTACCATGTGCTCTACACAGTCATGGGAAAGAAATTTACAGGCACTCAGGGATCACAGTGATATACCTGCATGGATTCAGGTTATACCATGCATGAAGAAACTCTAGAATTGTTAGAATAGTTATGTGCATTTTCAATGCCTATTTCATATATAAATTCCACATATGCCAAGACCCTAATGTGATTTAGGTACAGTTTTGTCTAATACTTACATGACTGAAAAGTGGAAAACTAACAGTTTCTAGGCTTTTGGAAGTGGAACTTGGGGGAAATGTTAATGAAGAAGATTCATGAAGAAGAGATTGATGTTAGACAGAAAAGCAATTAGGCTGGCCTCAAGCTATGCTCAGCACCAAGAGACAGGCATTGTAGGCATATAAACCTCCTATAAACTGATGCAGCTGGAGAACCAGACCCATAAATCTGAAATCTGGCTGGCACTATGTTGGTTTCTGTAAAAGGCTGCTACCTGTTCAGGTACGGGTATAATATGCTCATTGAACCACCTATGTGTGTCCCCCAAGGCTCTTACCATGAGAAACAGAGTGTGTACCAAAGATTCATATTAACATGCTAAAATAAGATAATAAAATAAATAAAGGAGAAAATGGATCAGAAAATATCTCTCCTTCCATGAAGAAAAATTTGATTACAGAAGGGAAAGCAAAACACTGCGAAATTTTAGGTTACCTTAAAAATATCCTAACAGTTCCCTGTGACAATCAGTTTATATTCAGTTCATTGTAACCAGGTTAATCATGTGGAATATTACAGAAGATCTAACTTCTGAGTGTGCTTTAACAATGTACAACTGACCTTAGTAAAGTTATGAATGAAAGCAAAAAACAGATTCAGAATCAACCTCTAACTTCTCTGCAACCTAAAGAAGAAAAATTCAAGACGTTCTTGCTTTTTTCCTAATAAATAAAACTGTTTCTCACCAAGATTCTTGCGCTGAAAAACAAAAAGGAGAATTCCACTTTTTAAAAAAGTTTTTAGGTCTTTTTAGAAAACTCACTGGAAACTTAAATCTTCATTGTATTTTTTCAGTAAAACCAGACATCTTTGCAAAATCAGGTGCATTTTTTAATTCATTCTTTGTTTGAAAAAGCAGGGGAATTTATTTCTTATTTCTACTTCTATGTCTCAACTTTTTTTTCCAAAAGTCTTTGAAATTTATTACTAATGTAGAAATGGGAACATGGTTTTCTTGGACATTATTTAGCCAAAATTGATGAAAGAATTCTTGGATAGTGTGAGGGAGGTTTGGAGGAGAAAAAATAAAAGATCAAGAAAATCAATGAATGTTGAAAGAGGTCACAAAATGAGAAAATGAAAATTTTAACCTTCTACAGGAAAAATCAATTATGGTAGTGCATTGTTGATTTGGGTTACAGTTTCTTTATGCAAGTGGAATGGAAATAGGTGAAGTACAAAATGTGCCCCGATTTCTGGAAGAAGTTTACAAAATCATTAACCATGCACTAGCAAGCTGCCAACAACAAATGAGCCCAAGACCATAAATACAATTTTTGTGTTGAATTATTTGACTAGTAAGATTCAATAAATCTTTAAATCAGACCTTCCTTCTGAGGTATCTTTTATTGTGTGCTTTCACATTCATGTAGCTTTATTGATTGTATCTTCTTCACTGCCATATGTTAAATTGCAAGCAATAAAATTGAAACATTAAATCACATTCCTTTCCTTTCATGTGTCACTTACCTATTGGGAACATATGTTACACTGGCACAATAAAACTTGCCCTGAAGGCGTAGTCTGTGTACGCGAGGCTGTGAAAATGGAGGCATATAAAAATGTCCCAGTGTCCTACCTGAAGATTAAGCTTCAATAAAATAAAATTATAAATATTTCAAACATAAAATATGACTTGTAATGATGTAGTAACAAATTCTCTAGAGTCCATGGCTGTAAAAGGAATGCAGAGGATATCTGCAGCATGTGTCTTCCAGCAGATTTTATCACCCCACCTATGATGCAGGTCACAATATTTCCCTGAAAGGGTTTAACTCAGACACTCTTCCCACTCAGTTGAATTTTTTGCCAGATTAACCTAGTTAATATTTCTTCTTTATAGAATGCTTTTTTCTTTTTTTTTTTTTTTTTGCTATTCATCTGAGACAACTGAGACCTACACTAAGAAAATTAATATTAATTTCATTATGTCTTAAAATAATATCTGATATTATTGATATTAGTGCATAAAATACTCACTTATGCCTCCTTTAGACCTAGCCTAGTTCTCTCTTAGACACAGACTGTTGAACTACATAACAACATAACTCTGCTGATACAATAATTCCTTAAGACTCCTACCTTTATAAAGAAGTAGGGTAAATAATTAGATAACAATCTGCTTTTTAGTCATTTTTGTTCCTTGCTCTTAAGCACCAGATCATCCTTATGCTAAAGTCCCTGTACTGTGATTATGTATTTATTATTATACAAACAATGTACAAACTGACTAAAAGGAAATGAAAAGTGCAGAATTTGGTTTTTTAGCAGCATGCATGTTTCAGAAAGTTTTGCTTATCTTACTTCTTCCCTCTTGTCTGGCCTTGGCAGAGAATGTTCAGTAGTGAGCAGAAGCACAGCATGGCAATATGAACGAAGCGAAGAAAATATTTTTTATAGCTGAATGTTAAGTTAGCTCAAACCAGAGAGCATATAATTGTCAAAGCCACACTGGAACTAACTCACCTATTCTTCCTAAAAGTGCCGTGGGGTTTTCATTTCACAATTGGTCCATGGGATATTAGAGTTTATTGTTTGTTTCATTGCAAAAGACTGTGAAATACTGAGATTGAAAGTAACTTTAATTTCATTTCCAAAAGAAAGAACAAAGTTTAACTGATATTTTCTAGAGCACGAGTCCAACAAAACAGCTGGAGTTTCAATGAAAAGAACTTCTATCTCCATTATAAAAATGAACTTTCTGTGTTGTATGGGAGAGATGCTTGGTTCCTTCATCTGCTCTGTGATCATAGCACTACAGTTTGACTATACCAATTATTTTTCTTCTGACTACAGTTCTTGCAAATGAGTTTTTCAGTAAAAAATCAAAACAATGTCAAACTTAATGAGCATTATAAAGAAAAACTGTCAGTTCATCCAATCCTTATTATTTCATCATGAAAATCTGATTTTGAGGCATTATCCATTGCTTTTTATTCTCAAGCCCAGGAGGGGGCAAATCAATTGCAAATGCAAAATTTGTCAAAGGCTTTGGACCCAACCCTTGCAGAAGAAGCACAGCCCATGCAAAATGGCTGTGCTCCACAAAAATTACAATGGGGTAGTAAGAGGGAGTCTTCAATCCTGGCCAGAGAAACTGCTTAGGCAGCTGGGTCACAGATGCTAATTTAGAGGAAAGGGTACAGAAGTGACTGCAGGCACTTTCTTTCAAAAGATTTTATCTGCTATGTCTGTACAGATTTCAATTTTATATATGTTCATGAACTAAAAATATCAATACCAAACAGGGAGGAGGCAACAATCGTATATAAGTCCTCATGTAGCTGTTGCTGTCCTCTTTGTCAGCTTTCAAATCTCCAATGAATGCATCAGTCCCGTGGATGTGTATCTTAGGGTAGGATATTCAAATTTTAGCCATTTGAGGTTTGGTATCTAAGTCTGAGCTAGTTACCCTTCCTCTACGACAAAGCAAGCTCTTTCAGAGACATAGATTTCTATTTTAGAAAAAGCAAACCAGTATTTGGATATGTTAAGGGGTTGTTTTGTTTTGTTTTTTGGTTAATATGAAAGGAATTTAGGTGATTTGATCAGATTTTAGCTTTTGTTATATTCTTAAAATTCCATTCCTAGTTCTCATTTATTATTCTTATAGAGTTGGATTCTATAGACCTCAACCACTCCTAAGGCAGCCTCTTCCTAGACAACTAATCCCACTGTTTTCAAGGAGTTAACTGGGCTGTCCAGTACTTCTCAGTGAATAAGTGTGGTCAAATCTGGCTCTCCTCACAAGCATGTTGAATGAGGTTGGCTAAGAATCCTTGATTTACTCTGAACAAATAGTTAAAGCAAAATTCAAACCAGATAAATAGATCATTGATGTAATAGTCATTCATTACTACCACCCCCTGGTACTATGACATTATGAATACAAAATATCATTATGGAATTAGAATTGTGAGGATTAACTGCATTGAAAATTCTGTACATGGTTACATGTGGCTCAGTTTTGTGAGTGCAGTTCCACAGGGCACATTCTTGTAGAACCATCCAAAAAACTAAAAAAACCCCAAACCCCAGTATTTATGTGAGACTGTCTTTGTATTGCTTAGAGTGAAAACATAGCCCAGCAAAAGACAATATTTCTAATACAATGACAGTGGCTTCTCATCTGTAGCATTGTGTATAAAAAAAAAAAATTAAAAAATGTATGGTTGCATTTAAATCATAGCTGGGCAGATAAGGCAGATCTCTCAAAAAGCTGGGTAAACTGGTCTGCACAGAAGTTTCTGTTATTGTAGAGAAGCTGCATTTAACTGAGGGAACTCACCAAAGTTATGTTGGATGTCTCACAAACACACACATATATAAAAATAAACACATATATACAAAGCCTAAAGTTAATTCTTGCACAAAAGCTCTGTCAGAGCTTTCACAGTAAGAGCCTCTGACATTTCAAAAGTACTCGGAGTCAGCTGATGCTTTGAGGCAGATCTGCATAGACAGTGTGGAAGACTTGTACCTGAAGAAAGCCAGATTTAATTAGAATACACGTTAGGACAACTCTGTAAATACAGCTCATCACAATTCAGTCACACACAGGACAGGAAATGGGTTTTTATACAGCTCTCCACTGCCTCTGCAAGGATGCTCTCAGCTTCTGGCCAGCTCAGTAGCTTCAAGTTGCAGCAAAATTGGCACAGCTCTGGCTGGCCCCAGGGAAGTTTTCTTTTCTCATTTCTGATGCCTGGTTGTCTCTGTCTGTTGCTCCTCTCAGCAAGCTCTCCCACTCAGTTGTGTGGGGACCTTTCTATGATTTCCACTCTTTGCTGGCCAACTTTCAGTCTCTGAAAGCTTGTCTCCTCTGAATGAACTAAATAATTTCCAAGGAAGGAGAAATTTTTCTACCCAGGGAGCTTCACCTGACCGAGTGGTTTTTCTTATGATAACGTAGCACATGAACAGAAACAAGCAAAAAGTAGTACTATTAATGGATATATGCAGTAGTACTATTTTATGTATCTATATATATGTATTCCTTAGCAACAATATTATTTACTGATCCTAGGCATGAAACAAAGGATACATGGAAGGTTTGCAGTAGCCAGTGCAAGACTGGAAGTGCTCAAAAATCAACTGACTGAGTCACACCTATGGAAAAGACTGGTTCACCAATGCAGGATATTTTTACACAAAGTTTGGATAAAGAGCCTAAGTAGACAATAGTGTCTTTCTGATAATTATCCAACTTACAAAGTGTATCACAGGAAGAAAGATTCCTCAAAGAACCCAACAGGTAAAACCAGATAGCCAAGACTTTGCATACTGAGAAATACCTTCATATGAGAAAATAAGAAGCACAAATTTGAGAATATCTCTGAATTACTTTTATTCTTTAGGGAACTGGTGTCAACCCAAGATGAGCTATCATTCAGACTCTGGAAAAAACCAGCGTGAGTTCCAACTTCTCTTCCTTGCAAGAAGACATTCTGAGTTTTGGTTGTTCTATTTAATTTTGTTTTGATTTAAACAGGAGGAATAATAGCAGTCATACATATTCTATTGCTTCCAGGGGATTTGATAATATTTTTTTACTAAGTGTAAGAAATATCAATATTCCTGAACCTAGACTGCACAACAAAATTGCATCTTAAGCCACCAGCAACTTGAGGCAGAGGCACTTGTATACAGGGAAATTTTCTATTCAGACAAGGAAGGTCATATTTGAAGACAGAGTTTCTAAAATGCGTTTTCTAATTACTCAGAGGAAGTCACCAAAACTCAGTTAGGTGAATGTTAATATGATTCCTTGAAACAAAGCCACATCATTGCATAATAAAGAGCTATTCAACGTATACTTTAATGAGAGAAAAGTGCAATACCTAGAATGACTTTTTAAATATTTTCTTCCTAATCCTTGCCACCAATCAACTCTTGAATAGAGGAAATTTCTGGAAAATCTCCATTTCCTAGCAATACTTATTGCTATTGAGTTCAGCACTCCTGTTGAAAATTTATCTCCTTCTTTGTAACTTTAGTGAAATTGCAGAGCAGCTTGACAAAAGTCATATTAAAAAAAACCCCCAAAACACAAACAACTAAAGAACTATCTTCTTGCAATACAAAACTACATGAAAATTTTTAGACAATACTTCAAGATAGACATCATAAGAAAACCATTTTTGGATTGATGCAGGTAAAAATTTCTGATCTTAAACTAATCATTTTTTATATTGTTTCTTGATTAGAAAATTAACTGCAAGAATTTTCTTGACTCTCTCAAATTAAAAAGCAGCAAACCTTTCTGGTTTATTTGGGGCCTTGGTGAGATTAACTCATATTTTGTTACTCGTTTACAGCTTGAAAAATATTTGTTTGCACATTGCATTTGCCTATTCAACTCACTGTCTCAGATAACAAAGCCAGCAAACCATTGAGATAGCTAAAGTGTTAAAAGTAAAAGGAACAATAAAACATATTTTAAATATCGGTAACCTTGCTCCCCGAATGGTATAATGGAAGTGGATTGAGAAATGTTAAGAAGAAAACCATACCTCCTGTTTGGAGTTTTTTTTTCCAAAAACCCTCTAGCTTTTGTGTAAAACCACCCTCTATTTCCCTTCTCAAAGGTGCTTACAATTTCTTGAGAGGAAAAAACCCACAAACCAAATCCTGAAAGAAATCATCCCTCTCCATATCTTTTGTTCACACTTACCATGTAGCTCAGGGTTTTTTGTAGTAAGGCCAAGGTGTGAAATTTGCCTTTTGTCCTCTTTCACCCAGCCAGCAAAGCAAACCATTCTAGGCAATGCTCCAGGAGACTAAACCTCCACTTCAAAAAAGTAAATCTGTTTAATATTAATAGCCTACATTGCACTGCCCACCCTTGTAGGATGGTGATGAAACCACTTTTCCCGTCTGACATTCCAACCTGCCATCTCAGATATTTAATAGCTAAATCTCGTTTAGAAAGATATTTCCAAGAATCCCACATTCACAGTATTTTCCTGCAGGCTGAATTTATTTTTAAAGTCTCTGCGTATTTGCTTCTCCAAAAAAAGGACGCCAAATGCCATTCCTATCAATTACTAAATACATATATATGATCCGTTTGGAAAGTATTGCAAAAATTTGAAACTGTAAATATCTTTGCAAGCTGCAGAAAAATCAGATCGATATGCTTAAAGGTGCTATGAATACATGAGTGCCAGATGTACTGGGCTACACAAAACACCACTCCTTTTTGTTATTTACTACTTAGAGTCCACATGGCAGGCTATTGGTAGAAACAAATCTGTTCACTAAGGAAGTCCGCAAACGATGAACAGTGTCAGCATTTACTGAGATAGAAGACGAGAAAACAAAGACATGTCAGTGTTTAATATGATCAAACTAAAGACAGCACAGCTTTTATAAATGCAAAGTTCTAAACCACCTGGTTTCCACAACATGGACTTCAGGGTGGAATTATTGTTCCGGTTCTCCTGTAACACTGCCATGACGGAGGGTTGGTTTTCCAAACTAAATATAATGAAAACAAGCCTGGGCAGTTTTGTATACCCAAAACACTCTGCAGGACAAGGCACAGATGTGAACAAATGGCTCTGATGTACACTTCATAACCCTTGTGGTTATTTTCTGATGAATTTAAGGGGGAGAAGTAGCAAACAAGGTATTTTTACATAGTTCAAAAAATATTTGATACCAGTCAACCTTATATCAAGCTAAGAGATCTTTTGTTGCATTTCAAATCAGATGCATGCTATCTATTCTAATAGGATTGTTGCATTTTATATGATTGTATGTGGTCCAAGTTTTGATTATGGTCTGTGAGTATTCTTGCAATATGAATTGATTGATTGTACAATTCTTTAATTATAACCATAAATATATGTAAGGCAAACTAAAACCAAGATTATAAGTGCAATAAATAGCACAATCATTTCATAAAAAGTATAAGTGCAATTGAGAAGTAGAGAAGAGAATGGGAGAGTAAGATTAATAACTGAAATAATTTTTCTCCTCCCAAGTAAATTTGGAGACTCATTTGCCATAACTTAATGATATGCATCTGGGATCACTATGAAATTATTCTTTCATCTAAGCCTTGGATTCACCTCATGAAATTGTAGCTGTAAACAAACTAGGTAACATGTTTAGCCAGCCATCTACAGTCTCATGGTGCCTGATGCAAAAAGGTAGGGACATTTCCCCATTTCTTTTAGGACTGAATGAACACTACCTCTGGATATTGGTCTGTTCTCCCAGGTAACAAGCAACAGGAAGAGAGGAAATGGCCTCAAACTGTGCCAGGGGAGTTTTAGAATGGATATTAGGAAAAATTTATTCACTGGAAGGATGGTCAGACATTGGAATAGTCTGCCCAGGGAAATGGTGATCCCTGGAAGTGTACAAAAGGTGTGTGGATGTGGCACTTGGGGACACAGTTTAGTGCTGAACACGGCAGTGCTGTGCTAATGATTGGACTTAATGAGCTTAGAGGTCTTGCCATCCTTGATGATACTATGATTCTAAGAGTTGATGAGAAAAAAAATTCATTTCCTTCAGTATGAATTATCATGATGAGTTTATTTATAGCAGGTATTAATTTAGTGGTTCAATGTTGCTGGTCTATGTATTCAATGCACTTTTTCAGATTTCAGCTGTTCCAACTCTTTAGATTATCAAAGAAAATTTTGGGAACCAAAGGATATAGGTTTGAGGTATACCAGCATGAAGTTTTGAAGGCTTTAATTTAAATGACATACTAGACTTCTAGCAGAAATCAGTAAATGTACAGAATACTGTTCTGGAGTTTATAATTGTGTTTTCATTATTAATAATGAATCATATTCTCTTCTGGCATAAACTGGCACACCTCCTTTGAAATCAATGAGACTATGTCATTTTATTATAACTGAGAATTGAGCCCTTTGCACCAGTTTTTGATTGTTGATATTCTGTGAAACAAAAGTGCTTTGGTTTTGAGTTGAGCCCTCAGGACTGCATGAAGTAGTCTGGCAATTTTGCAAGCCAAAATCGTGGGCTCTTGTTGGTGTGTGGCAAATGGGTAGATGATATAGAGGACCTGGAAACAGAAAGAAATCTCTGCTTGAGCTATTTCATCCTCTACATGTGGTGCCACTTTAGTCAACAAAACCAGTTTATTTCTTTATGTGTTTCTTTAATTTTCTTTTATTTTTTTTTTCCATTATTTGGGCTATAACAATTTTGAAAATGTTGTTTTAGTTAATTTTTTGATTGAGTGCCCAGAAGCTTTTGCTCTGAAGGAAGAAAGCTTTGTAGTGTGAAAATTTTAGCATTTAAAATTAAGTTTCTGTCTTACAAATATTTGCAAACATGCTCAATTCAGAGGTAGTCAACCTAAAATTTCTGAACTATGAATGTTTTGCAAGCATATGGTATGAACAGATGATATAGAAGAGGATAATAGGAGTTTATAAAAACAGCCTAGCAATATCGTGGCTGAGTTCTAAAGTTATCCATCTAACTGAATCCAAAAAACTGCCATGACTTGCTTTGCCATGTAGAGTTACTCTGTTTATAACTACTATAGCTGTGGTTATTAATTTACATTTAAAATAAAATGACTACATATTTACTGTTAGTGATGTGTTTTGGAATCTACTCAAGGAATAAAGACTTAGAATTGTGGTTTTTTTTTAATTGTGTACCACCATTTTAACAGTTTGGGATGATGTTTTGGATTTGTGCAAGAAACAGGTGTTTTTGTCACTGCTGAGCAGAGCTTGCACACAGCCAAGGCCTTTGCTGCTTCTCACCTCACCCCACCAGCAAGTAAGCTGGGGGTGCATGAGGAGCTGGGAGGGGACACAGCCAGGACAACTGACCCCAGCTGACCAAACGGATACTCCAGACCATGTGGAGTCATGCTCAGCATATAAAACCAGTGGAAAAAGAAGAAAGGGAAGGGATATTCAGAGTTATGTAATTTGTCTTCCCGAGTCACTGTTACATGTGATAACGGAGCCCTGCTTTCCTGGGGATGGCTGAACACCTGCCTGCCCATGGAAAGTGGGGAATGAATTCCTTGCTTTGCTTGGCTTGTGTGTCTGGCTTTTGCTTTACCTATTGAACTGTCTTTATCTCAGCTCACAACTTTTCACACTTTTGCTCTTCTGATTCTCTCTTCCATCCCACCAGAGGAGGATGAGTGAGTAACTGAGTGGGGTTCAGTTCAAGTTGGGGTTAAACCATGATAGTGGAATAGAACAGAGTGAAATAAATCCTATGTCTGAGGACACTTTGAGCGCTGAAACTAGGAAAACTAAGAAATTAGTGTGATGCCAAAGGTATGAAAGAAGAAACAAATGAGGCAATACGTACGTTGCTACTGTACTATGTAAATAAAAAAAGTGATTCTTACATATCAGATAAGAAATAGACTCTAAAAAGGAGCAATCAAAGATGATCAGGCATTATCCCGTTTTTCAGAAGGTTGTTGGAGATATTATATTTTATTACATTTCAAGACCAGTAGAGACCTCTACTGTTATCCCTTTTAAACTCTCATGTCATAAACAGAAGAATTAAGACAATGATTTTGCAGTGTGCCCAAAATTTTTCATTGAACCAGTAAAGATCTTTCAGCAAGGTGTCCTAAAGGTCTCATCATGATGAAGAACAATACCTAGGTTATTAGTAAACCACTTTATTAGGCTACTATACTATTTTTCTTACCATTTCAACCCTTAGATCTAGTTACATTTTGCACTGCATTAAAGGCTCTCCTTCAATTTTAGCAATGTCATGGACCAGTAAAATTTGCTGATGACCTTACAGGCAATGCACCAGGACACTAAAAAAAGGGCAGTGTGGAATAGCAGATTTAAGTAAATATGACGACTCAGAAAGAAATGAGAGGAAATATGTGATGTCAGTTTCGTGAAATAAATTCTCATCACAGGAGAAACATGGCAAAAGAAATCACATTTTTGCCAGATGCATGAAAAGCAAAACATATGGCTTGTTTTTCTCACATTTTTTGCATATTTCGTCTGTATTGACAGACAGGTTTTGGGAAGATGGAAAGTGCCTTTCATTTCAGTGAAATGTCCATATACTTTTTATCTTTCTTATTTCTATTTTTGCCAGCTTGAAAATTACTGTTTCAAATGGCTAAAAATTATTCCAAAGAAAGTTAAAGCCAGAAGTATATTAGAAAAATTAAGGAACTATTGAGAAATTTTGATCAAGTCACACAATTTTATAAAAGATAACATTTTTGGGGAGCTGTCTTTTTTCCAAATTACTCAGAACAGGGTTTTAGCAATGAAAGGAAACAGTAATTAAATACCCTTTTATTTATTAACATAGAAGAAAATCTGTTCAACTTGGTTAAAAAGTTAAGGTAAATTCCTGATTCACCTGACTAACAACAAAAAAACCCAACAAATCCCCCAGATTTTTCTACAGTCATAAGTGTGACAGTCCCTAAATATAGATGCCTGGTCCTGGGAATAGACTTCACAGATGGGCTCCCAAGTTTGTCTCAGTCAACGGAGACATTTTGGCAGCTGAGAGTGGGCTTTGCAAATGTTGGGCAATAGGACAGCAAAACACAGTGAAGAAATCTGTCCTCTTCAACGGCTGGAGGATGTCTGTCCCTTGAGCATGTGGTCTTGCTTCATAGATCCTAACCTTGCATCTGGACGTCCTGGGAACATGACATCAGGACATCTAAAGAGTTTTCAAGTTCCAAACATCTCCATCTGGGCATAAACATAGTATGAGCCCATATCCATGTTCTTTCAAAACCTTCCATTTCAAGGAAATCTTGTTAGCAGAAGAAAGTTCTTGTCTTAATTCCTCCCTCATCTTAGCCGGGCCTGGGTACTGCAAGCAGGAATGAAGGTGCAGCATTCTTCACAAAGAAGCAGTTGAAGGGAGAACTTATTTATATATAGGAATTTCATGGCTTATTCTTTCCTTTTTAAAAAAAAAAAATCACTATTTTTTTTCTCATTTTGCAGTTTTTGAAACAGATTTTTTTATTAGAGTTGTGTGAAACTGAGACTCAAAACAATGCAGTAGCTTAGTTATGGGTAACTGCCACCGTGCTGGTAGTTAAACACACCAGTTTAGAGCAACATGTCTCAAAATGATCCCAGAGTGGTGACATTAATGATTTTTATTATGAAGCTGAGATGAGAAATGATAATTAGTAATTAATCTCCAACATATAGGTTGGAAGTTAAAGAATTACTATGGATTAAAAACCAAAATAATTACACAAGTCATGTAACAAGGACAGAATTAGGCTGTACATTAGGAAGGTATTTAAACAGGCATCTGACTTAAGAGATATCCTCTGAAATGCACTGTTTTAAAGCAGGAGTGCAGTGGAGTCAGTGAGATAAAATAGCAACCAATAAGACTATACATGTTTATAAGTATTTAAATATTTTGAGGGTAACTAGGGATATGTTTTGCATGAAGAGTAACATAAAATTCAGTTAACGAGTATGCTTTCAGCCAAATATTTTAACAGTATGCAGCAACTATAATAAGAATCTGTCTGAGAAGTTGTTCAAAAATTGAATGAGGGCCCTGAGATGTGTCTTTGTACAATACCTTTATAAATCACTCCTGCAGAACCAAGTCAGCATCCTGCTATGCACAGCTGCTTGCCCAGAGAAGTTCAAATAGAAAAAATATAGAAAAAAATTAATGTGGAAAAAAAATATACAGCTGAAAAATTAGGCAAGCACAGTTTGTACTGGATCATTAGTCATGTATTGGCAAGTCCTGCTTATCCAGGATGTCACCAGCTCAGAAGTCATTTGACATTCTGATTTAGTCTGTAAATATCTAGTCACATGCTAAATAAAACAGTCATTTTTTGCTAATGCTGTTTTAGCATAAGATTCTTTATCTATTTAAAAACTCCTGCCAGTGTTTTGTAATTTCAGCATACAGAACAACTGGAGAAAAAAGCCCTTAATTAAACCACTTAGAAACTTCTCTGCTCTTACAAAATGGGTTATCCACGTACAGTAGTCTATCCTATGACAGTTGCTCACACGTTGTTGGGCTAAGCAAAGAAAAATGCAGGTAAGTTCCAGAAAGGCAATGGTAACTAAACCAAAGTTCATTGGATTACAATTAAAGGTTAACATAGATTAAAAAAAAGTTGCACAAATGAAAATGAGTCATCCAACTTTGGTTAAAAACAAAGTCCATTTCAGAAAATGCCCAAGAAAAATCCTGTTCCATGAAAGTGGACAGAAATGGTACTTTTGAAGGGAGCAAAGGAGCTTTACAAATGGGCCAGGTAATAATATTATCCATCAGTTAGATACATTTGGGAACTTAGGTATTACCAGAATGCTGAATTGAAATGAATAAAATCCACTCCAATGCATATACACACAAGATGAGCAAGGAGTGCTTCATCCATTTACAAAACAAATCAATGAAGTTTTTACCATTTCTCCAGATGTATTAGATTAAAAGGATATCAAGGCAAGGAGACGGTTTCAGACTGCTAAAAGCAAATACTCCATTAAAAGCAAATTAACACTGAAAGCACAATTGTTCTGCACATTTTTCTTACAGATTTTAGTGTCACCTACTAGGGTGCAAAACACAGATGATGACTGGAAATGCTAGGTCAGGGACTAAAGGTGAATTCAAGGTGAGAAGTGTCTTAAGAATAGAAAGAGAGAAAGAAACACTAAGTATATCCAGCCAGAAAATCTATAAGATGAATTGGTATGATGGTGTAGTTTATGATTTCCCCTTAGGGATAGTGTACTTACTAATAAGGAGAAGATATCAATGCCAGATCTGAAATGAGAAGAGTGCTTTTGCTTTTGTACTCTGAGCAGAATTTAGCAAGATCTACAGGGAAATACAAGGGTCTAGATAATATTTCTTGTAAGAGAGGCAAGGAACTGAAAATGGAGAAATATATTAGCATAAATTTGTGACAGCTGGATAGGTAGAGAGAGATGATAGGTTTTCTAGCATTTGCATTCTTTAAACACTGCTCTAGATTAATAGGCTTCTATTGCCTAGGGTTTGACATTCCTAGATATTTATATTAGTTTTCCCTCAAATGTTTGGGGGATAGTTAAGAATTATTGAGATTTCATTTTATTGGCAATCCAAGACCTATTTCTAAAATATTGGAATGTACTCCGTGTTTCAGGAAGAAATCACAAGAGCAGGAAATCTCACTGGCAAACTATTTTTATGGCAA
This sequence comes from Orthonyx spaldingii, assembly GCA_013397795.1. NCBI lineage: Eukaryota > Metazoa > Chordata > Aves > Passeriformes > Orthonychidae > Orthonyx > Orthonyx spaldingii. The sequence goes on along the minus strand of VZTJ01001142.1, from coordinate 181,439 downwards.
TGACTGAAAAAATCTTTTAGTCTGAGCAGAATTTTTAAAGTTACTTATCTGCCTCTAGATAAAAGACATACTGTGTCTTTAGAAATAGGGAAGGACAAAAATGAGGAATAATACTTTGAAACAAAAGCAGTAGACAAATAGCTACTTGCATTTTGCATGAATGGTCATTTGACTCAGAGGTCAGAGTTTTGATCTGCATCCACCAATCGTTAGAGCTCAAATAACACCAGCACATTGCATTCACAGAGTAATATGGCAGTAAAAACAAAGCCTACTGGCACTTGACAGTAGTTTGGAATAGTAAAGTGGTACAGTGATATGGCAAGTGAGGTCAATGTCTAGTTAGGAGCTGTAATTGTTTACGAGCCTGTCTGGAAAAGCAGGTTTTGATGTTTATGCTCAAAGTTCTTGGTGAGCAGAGATTTGGCCAGACTGGTGGAAAAAGTAATGCTTTTTCAAAGAGGTTCAGCTTTTAGAATGGTTTCCAGCCCTTATATTTTTGTTCATCAAGGGTGAATGGCCACAAGGACTGCAGGGCAGTCCTTGGGGCTTATGATTTAGGCACAACAAAGACAGTTGACAACATAGCTGCAGATCCAGTGCCAGTGATTTAGCTTGTGTGCTTCTTCTTTTGAAATGTTCTCAAATACTATTTTTCTGACCAGCCATTTAGTCAGGTTCTTTAGAAACACATACCTATTTCTCCCCTTTTGCTGTTTGGTTACAATGTTGTTTGCTTTAAGAAGTCCAAAAAAGACTTTAACAATAATGCTGATTATTTCTGTCACCTGTGGCTCAGTAGATGGGCTTAAGCTGTTCGGTGAATGTATATTTGGAGCCCAGACAAAACCTCAGTGGAAACAAAACTAGACATTCAAAAGTCCATGCCATGTTTATGTAGTATTTTCTAATATTTCACATGCAATTACAGTTAGTGTCTGGCTGCCCTCTAACTTACCTGCCTCCGCTTTGTGGCTTCCCTAGTCAATAATTTAAACATAGAAAAAGAAGAAATGTTTTTATCTCTGTCTGTTTTACGGATTTTAGGAGCTGAGTCAAAGTGAATTTACCAATGGGCCAGACAGGGATGTACAAAGATGAAAATAGATTTCAGACCTGTTATTTAATTCAGGAAGCATTTGCAGGTGGTGAATATTAAATATTTTCATTTATCCTGGACTAGAGATTACTTTTCCTTCTGTAGTGAAATTAAAACTTCTTCAATCATGGCTAGACTGAGGTCTTGTTTTTAGAAAGAGATGGCCCTAAAAATTAAAATTTATTTTCAGATCAAATTTTTTTGGCAAAAGTTGAGGACTTTTGGACACATAATTATATTGCTTGCAACAGAACTTGAGTTTGCCATAAAGTTCATGCATGGATCCATATCATTGTTTTTCTGAAGTATGAGGACATCCAAGTTCATTCCTCAATCTAATAAATAGGAAATAATGATATTGTCTTATTTTCCCTTAACTGCATATGACTTGGCTGTAGCTCCCTTTGCAAGAACAAATTGTTTAAATCAAATTATGGTATGTATACCAATAGCAGTAGTAAAGCTACTTCAAAGTATGTGCAGAAAAATATCTGGCCTTCTGCCTTTTCCCCGGAGAAGATGTGGAACAGCTGTTTGGCCAGGGAGCTCCGGCCCTCAGCTGAGAGGAGCACGCAGGGATCACGGCAGAGGTGGCAGATGCCGATTTCTCAACTTCTGCAACTCGGTTCTTACTTTGCCATGGCATTTGTCTATGCAGGAAGTACAGAGATGAGGAATTGCACCTTTTTAGCTATCAAAATATGCCTCCAGTTTTCAGTCAGCTGTAGCTTAGGCATGAATATTTCCATGGTCAACATAATCTTGTGAGACCTTCACCTGGACTACAGACATGATTGGCTAAGATTCCTCTTATAGTTAATTTTTGAGCTAGTTATCTTCAGTTATCTAGATTCCATTGATAACTTGAGCTAGTTATCTAGATTCCATTGTGGCCTTAAGGAAGGAGTAGAAAGTTGTGTGGTATGAATCATCTTTTGATAAATATATTGTTTAAAATAGGTCAGATAAATTTCTCTCTAGAAGTAACTTTTTTGTCAGTCCACGAAAGAAATCTTGACACCAGTTAATACACATGTGTCTACATTGTAGGCTTTTAATGTTAGGTCAGATGAATCCCAATATTTGTGCAGAAAATGTTCACAGTGGCTTAGAATAATTTGATGAGACCGGAAATAAGTTAAGGATGAGTGGAATTATTCTTTCAAAGGGTTATACAAAATAGCTATAGAACACCTAAACCTGAAGGTTAAGAGAATGTAGATACTACAAGCATGCATTCAAATGTTAAATCTTTTCTGTGGTTCTATGTTCTCTACATAGATACAAATGTTAGCATGCTGCTTTAAATCGACATCTCATATGGGATATTGGCCAGGGACAGATATTTAGAAACAAGTGTATAAAGCTCCCTGGTAGACAACCATCCAAGAAATTTTCAATGGGAAATTTCTCCTAACCGTCTACCAGATAATGGTGTATCAATGACCCATACAAAAAGGGATCAGAAAAAAAGGACTAAGTGGATGAGAATCGCACTTAACAAAGGAGGTTCACAACATTTTCAACTGGAGTCGTGATCTCTTCAGTGTTCAGAGAAGAAAAAAAAAAAAACAACAAACTACTAGACTGCTTGCCTCTGTTTTAGTCTTGCTATTCTTTTGTTAATTCTTCCATGCAAACAGGCATACGAATACACAGGTTTTGTATTGCTGTGCTGGTATGTTAATATTGCTATAGGACTTAATTAAATAAATAAAGTATTAGGTTGAAACAGTGATATATTATTAACTACCATTTGCCTTCTTTGGTTGGAAGAAACGCAGAGTTCATAGCCTTTAGCTTGGGTGAGGTGGTGGTATTAGAAATGAGTTAGTGAAAACAGCTTAACTGTCCTCTATATAAAGAATAAAGTTGGTAAACAAATCCCACTTGGAAAACAAGCAGACTGCAGGGCTTTGGCAGCCTTGCTTTTGTATTATTTTTGCCTTGTGTTGTTTTTTTAATTAAATGAAGCAAGGCAGAGTATTCAGAGCATGACTCAAGCTATTGCTAAAAGTATTAAATTAGATTAGTTTGGCATTTAAGTCCCAGCAATTTTGACTCAAATTCTTGGGCTGTAAAGAAGGGAAGCCTTGAGGAATGAGGCTGAGGTCATTCCTTCTGAAAAGTCAAGTCCACATAAGCATCAACACAGTAGATTCTTCTTAATGCTATTTCTCTCTCATCCATGTGCCTTGGTTATGCAGTATGTCTTAGTGAGACAGTTTATTAGATGTTTCTGCACATAATTCGGGAGGGGACAGGAGAGAGGAAATTACAGGACGTTATACATGGGGTGTGTGTAGGGCAAAGGCACTGAGTACGTATAAATCCTTTGAGGTTTTTTCATGGTAGCAAGTGTTGTTTTTCAGAATGTTTCCATCCACTGTGCCTCCTCTACCATAATATTGAGAGCTTGTGTTTCATCTGCTCCTTCGCTCTATACCACAGACTGCACCAACAGGAGGCTTCCCTGAAAGGGAACACTAGCTTCGTCATAGGGCTGTGGGAGATACCTACACTAAAAACTGTCTAAAATAATTTAAATTTCACTACAAAGAGCAGCAGCTCATAAATTGCGAAGATCTTCTTTTGTCTGTGCAGAGACTATGTTTCTTTTTTTATTTTCACTTTGCTTTTCTTCCCAGTGGATGCGAGCTCAAGAACTGTAGTTTTAATATAAGGCAAAGAGGCAGAAACATTTAGAAAAAACAGAGAATGACATAAGGCTTAAAGGTTAAGTAGGTTCAGCCCTTCTGATTAAAAAAATAAAAAGTCATCTACTTTATACAGGAACGTAATGACCTTTCATTTATTTACCACTGTCTGACAGCAAACCCTCTGTGCCTTCAGATGTTTGCAGAGCAGAGCACCCAGCGCTGACCTCACTTCTTACTGAGACTTTCCTGTTATTCTAATGCCAATATTTACCAGCCATGAGTACTAATGCTTGTAAGGCCATATGCTTTTTCTGCAAGGAAGTCTGTTTCATTTGGGAGGAAAATTACATTTTATCTAAAAATTTCCACTGATCTGAATAAATCTAAGCATGGATAACAAACATTTTTTCAGAAAAGAAAGTGCCTTAGACATATGATTTATCTTTGAAATTGTATCCTATCATTTCCCATGCTCCTTTCTCTTTAAATTACCTTTTACTAGGAATGCAATTTAACAGCCTAGGTTTGTGATAAAATGATTTTCATTTATTGTATGCCAATTGTAAAGTATAGGTCATTATCAGACAGGAAGTAACTGAGTTTAAGGTGTCCAGTGATGAGATTTTGCTATCCTGGATAAATTTTTAGTGTATCCCTTAAAAATAGCAAAGCATTAGGCTTAGTCCCATTGTATCAGAGGTGCAAGAAAAGACACTGCCTTCATACACAGGAGTAACAGTGAAAAAGAAAAAAGAAAAAGAGATTCCCTCCCACCTCTGGTCTTTGAAAGTTCACAGGCAAAGTATTAAAGTATTTCCTTAGTGCTCCCTCCTCAACACAGCTCAGGACTGAGTTCTACACCACAGATGTGACTTGAAGGATGCAACCTACAGGCAAAGGGTGTTATATTTCCACATGACAGGTTCTAAACTTCCTGGTGGTAAAATGCAAAGCCATAACTGCATAAGCACTGATTCCTGAAGTTCTTGAGCAGGTGTTTACTGTTCTAACAAGTTCCACCTCTTAACAGTCTTCCAGTGATGCAAGTAAAGCACTAATGAAACCCAAACTTGCAGAGTTCAGTTTTGTAGAAGAAAGGTGATTTCTTTATATATATTTTTCATAAAGAATCTTTTAGAACAACAAAGATTATTAAACCCAGGAAAGATTAAAAGGGAACAAAAAAAAAAAGAAAACAAAAAACCCGCGAACAACAATCAACCAACACAAACAACAAAAAATCCCAAACCAAAGACTCATCAACATCAGTGATCATGATGGGAAACTCTGTTTCATTTAACCACTGACTCTTCACCCATACCAGCACATCAGTGTTCATCTTACTCTATTGAAGACCAATGTTTTTTATGTCTAATACGCTACTGTTGCTCTTTTCACCCTTAACAAATTATGCCAAAGCTAATATAGTCCAAACAACACTGTAAAAAGTATAATATTGAAATCAGGATTAGACTATAATCATTTTTTGTGTCAGACTAAAATTAAGAAAATAGCATGCATCCAGAAAACTAAATTTGTGATAAAAGTAATTTTAAATGAGTCCCTGCAGAGCTATTCCAAGAGTGCTTTTTTTGGCACATGTAGGAGGCAAGTGGTGTATTAAAGAAGGAGAAAACAATTCAAGGACTGCGGCAAGTCAACATTTGTTTCCATAAAAAATAATGGCAACAAAACCAAAACAAATCTTAAAGACTAAACAAACAAATAAACAAACTCCCCTCACAAAACCAATGCCACCTAAAACTGAATCAAACAGTAGGTCCTGGCATGGACTGGACTTATAAATAAATAAATAAATAAATAAATAAAATTGTACAGCAGCAAAACGGTACTACTTGTATGAGGAATATATTTTTCAAAGTATAGGTGTTGAATATTCACTATTATGATAATCCTGAACTAATAAGTGACATATTCCTTATTCATTTAAATATAAAATTTTTGTAATTTTTTGCTATCTCATAAAAATCACAATTTTTTTTCACAGAAATGTGCATCTAGGCATTTTTTCCATGAAAGAGAACTGAGAGAAAATACTAATGTTTGTTGCCCTGTTAGAAATGCATGGCAATTTTTTAAAAATTGAAATTATTTTTAATGGTTTCATTAGAGGCAGTTTCCTTCTTGCAGCTGCCTATCACTGTGAAAAAAAAGAGAAAAATGAGACAAGAAGTAGCAACTATCAAAATCCAAAAAACAATTTTAATACCTAGAACTGGTTCTAAAAAGTTTCAAAAAATTGCACAAATATGGCTGAAGAAGTTATAATCTAACATATGCAATAAAAATTCTTCAGTCAATACTTTTCTAAATATAATTTTATTTAAAAAAAAAAGTTTTAAATTCTATTACCATATGAATTATGAGAAATATCATCTCTTGTCTGAGCCACATGCATAGCTACGACTGTCCAGGATTCAGAGTTGAGGCAGCTGTACCTAACCTATGGACACACCCCACACAGGAGCCATGGACAAACTGTGAGCAGCCTGGAGCTGAGCACCAGAAGGTGGAGGCTGTTTTTTTGCCATAACAGACTCATGGCTACAACTTTAGTTTCACTGGGGAAGCTTGGATGCAGTCCTTCCTTATCCAGTAGTTTGAAATCTGTTTCTCAGAGAGGAGGTTGCTAAACTGTGATCTGTTCTGGAGAAGAGGAGAGGAGCCTGTACCTTCCTGTTGATCACAGGGTACCAAGGATTAACAGAAGTCTAATGTCAATGAAAACCAGAGAATCAGCACAAACAAAGCTCAACTATGCACCAGTTTCCCAGTTAAAGCAGCATTCCTACCTTGGGTGCCTAGCAGGGAGACCATTCAGGTAGATTGTAATTACATCAAACACCTTTTTCCTGCTCCTGGAACATACTGCAGGGATTGAGACTGTGTCAGTGCTCCAGAGTGAAGCTTCCTTCAGGCTGCAGAGCTCCATGTGAAGGGACACCATGCATTGTTCTGGGTCAGTGCTGCTGAAGGACACAGCCTGGCTCAAACAAGAAATTCCAAGAGCGAGTGCAGCAGGCACAGTGGTGATGGGACACTGTGTTTTGCACTGGGTCAGTGCTGCTGAAGGACACAGCCTGGCTCAAACAAGAAATTCCAAGAGCGAGTGCAGCAGGCACAGTGGTGATGGGACACTGTGTTTTGCACTGGGTCAGTGCTGCTGAAGGACACAGCCTGGCTCAAATAAGAAATGTGGAATGCAGCCTGCCTGATCATCCAGCTGCTGTCAACAACCCTCCCCATGTAGGTAAACTATTGGTACTGCTGCTGAGAAAATAGTTATCACGAAATTACCCAGCAACTGAGAGTCAAAAGTACTCAGTTAATAAAAGAATTGTTAAATCAAATTAATAAACTGTCTTGCTAAGACATACTGCAAAACCAGGAACAGGTAGTCTCAGCACCTCTAGCTATGTTTTTCTCTGGCTGACAAGTACTATTTTAAAAAGTTATGCTGCACTGTGCACAAAATGAAAAGACTCAGTAGCTCGAGAGAAAGTTAACATACAGAAAATTACTCTTAAATGACTTAACATTATGACAGGTAGAGCTTCAAACATTTAAATCGAAGATTACATAAGAAAAAGTGAAAAAGGTTAAAAACCAAGATGAGATTAATAAAAGTTACCTACTTTTACTTCCATTATGATAAATCCTCAGCTTGTTCCTGGAGAGACCTACTGTGTCTGAATGCTGTACGGTAGAAACTGTCTCCACCTACACAAGGAACTCTGCAATGTGTCTCGTGTGCAGGGCTGTTCTGGGCGCTGACCCATGGTGCAGGTTTGCTCCCCGCATCATCAATCAAGGAGGCAATTTGAACACCAAGGTGGATGGACAGCCTCATTAACTCTCTCTCCACCAGAACAATTTACTAAATATAGAAGTGTACCACATTTTTTCTTTGGGAGTTTTGGTTGTAAACAGAGAAACACAAAAGCCACAAGTAACCGTAAGTGTTTTCACTCTAAATTTGTGCATGGCTATTTTTAACTGAGGCAGGACTTGTTTTTTGAAAGTAAGGAAGAGGAAATTGCTATAAAGAGCCATTTTCTCATTCAGATGAACTTATGTGCAAAATAATTGCATTGACATTATTCTTCATCTACGCTGTGGGTGCACTCAAATAAAAGATTTGATTCAGGAACTGAAGTTCGCATTGAGCTACGAAAACTTTCCCTGACTAAACTTCTGTGCTTCATCTGGTTAAGAGAACATGGGGAGTGCTTTAATTAGCTAAGCAAGTTGGATAGAGATATTGTGCTGATTCTGGTTGCTTAGATATCAAGCCTCAAGACCAACTACAGTAATCTAATAACACCAAAAGCAAGCTGTATTCAGGCAGTGTACCACACAGAAAAAAGTCAAGAAGCCCAAGATTTTTTAGGTAAAGAGCTTTGTGTGTTTCAAAAAGAAAGGGACACTGTAAGTCTTCTACTATTTTTAAAGATGCAGATGGAATTTTTAAATGTGTCATGCATCAGTATTACACCTACATAATTCCCAAGTTGTGCTGGACTTCCACTGATGCTGACGCCAAGAGATTTGGGCCCCAAATCTAAAATCTGGTATATTCCTGACACAGAAGTTCTTACCTTCCAGGACATGTGACTGTAGATGTCTGTAAACCAGCTGTCTCTGCTGTGTTGGCATAGCACTGTCACTGCCTGTAGAGCTACAGACACTTACTCAAAGTGAAGAGCTGATTTCCTCTTGCACTTGTGCAAAGATGAGAGCTGTTAGCCAGTATATAAAAGGTGGGTTAGGCTACAGAAATGTTTCTTGGCTAACCAAAGGGAGCTAAACAATTTTGAAATTATAAAGCCTAAATACTAGGATTTAGTACAAGTGACACAGTGAACATTTAAGGATTCTGAGCATTATTCTGGATAAACAGAAGTTTATAGCTTGGATGACTAAACCATTTCTTTCCTATAGAAGGCATTGCCTGAAAAAAATACTGAGAAGGAATCCCTCCTCTGGGACATATAACTACTGCACAAACATTTTCCCAAGGGGAGGGAACAGACAGATGGATGTAAATCCTCTGGCTTCTTTCCCCATGAGCCATACTCCAGACTCCAGAGGAATCTTTGCTTGAAGGCGGATTGAGCAACTGCAGAGCTACACTTTTCCTTGCAAGTAGCTGTGGAGAACAGCTCCTGCTCCAAGCAGAAGGGAAGCACATGGTTCTGCTGAATTCCCAGCTGTCCATCTACTTTTGGTTTAGGCTGCAGAATTTGGCTCTGAGGAAATGTATTTAAGTTCATCCTATCCTCTGGTGGTAGTAGAGTAAATAATCACTGTAAAGCTGGCAATTGTAGTTAAGCAAAGGGCAACATTTTTAGAGAGAAGAAAAAGCTGATGACTTCCTGGCCCTGAGTTTTGTATATTTCTCTACGTTTATTACTCTGTTGAGGCGTTTCCTCAAACCATAATGATGCAACACATAATCTTGTGCTCAGCTGAAACCGTAGATGGCAGAGAATACAGGGAACACAGCTCTAATCAAAGAAAATAGGAGTAGACATTGGATCTGATCAGGCAGTCTGGTTATTTTATAGCTATTCTGGCCTTAAGGAAACAGATTTCTTTCCAAACAGAACCTGTTAGAATACAGACATTTTTTGACATGCTGAAAGTCTGCATTTGTTTGATCCTGACCAACAATCCAAATGTATATCAACAGAAGGAAAGCACACATCTGCCACAACAGGCATGTTTATAATCATTTTAATGACACCATTAGATTTTGTTTGCCAGTGTTCACTTATTTCAGACTTTTATACAAAAAACATGTGAGATAAGTTTACCACCTGTGCACAATGGTAACAACCCATTTAAGTGAATAACTTTAATGGCAAAACGTAGCTCAATAGTTTTCTTCTGTTCACCAGCATAATTGTGGGGCACAATTGTGTTTACCCAGAATACACAGAGTTTTGTGGTCTTGCAGAAAGTTTCTTTTCCATCAAGCCTAGGCTAATAATTACTTCCAACACTACTTAGCATGCTTGGAAAATACACAAACATGCTTTAAAAATGGGCCACTTTAGGAAGTTTTTCAGGTGACAGGTGGGATTAGTTTAAAATAGGAAATCCAGTCTTAAAATACACCTGAAAACATCTACCCGATATGTCAAGCTCTTCTGGATTTAAATGTTTTAAGAATGTTAAAGAGCTTGCCTTTGAGGGCTTGATATTATTCCAACTGATGTCACTGGGAAAATTCATAATAGTTTCTAGAGAGTACAATTTAAATTAAAAGTGAATAGGTGGTGGGACACAAAAAGTCAGAGAGAGTGAAGATACAGTCACAGCAGATGTGATAAAATTCCTGATGATGTATTAGTTAAGATAAACACACACATTCTCCTCACTGAGAGCCTTGTACTGTTACTAAATATACCCATAACTCAGGCATCAACTGTGCCTTATTGTGCAAGAAAATCAAAGGCAAAACAAAACAAAACAATGTGTCAGACGTAAAAAATTTAGCTTCAGGTCCATGAGCGTGTTTAATTCTCATCAACTGGATGGATATTTACAGGCTAATCATCAAACATATGATTAGCACTCCTGGAGAGAGAACAGAACAGAGGATTACAGGTGATATTGCTGAGATGTTAGAAGAGGTTGTGTTCTGCACAATCCAGCTTTTCATGTAAAGGAAAATCGTGATACTAATCCACAGCCCAGGTCTGTGCTACTGCTTTGCACAAGGGCTCTGACGAAAAGCTTTGCTACACAAACAGCAGTGGTGAAAGTGAGAACCTCACACGGGTCACCTGACCACATCAGCATGCATCTATGGAAGGAAATTCAGCTGGAATCAGAACTGTACGAACATCCATTCTGTTAATCTACACATGATTTAACAAGATTTTCAAAAGAAACTTCATTTTCTACAAAGATGAGGTTCAAAATGCATGTAAAATATGGATTGGTGCTTCTATCTAAAAACTGTGGGTGTTAAAACCGCAACAGACCAGAACAGACAAAGAAAATTAGCTAAAACACAACTTTTTGTATTCAGTTTTAATAAATGAACTTCAGTGACCAGTTCTTGAGTTTTAGGGTTTGGGTTTGCTTTTGTGTTTCTTCAGTTATTGATCTTTAATTGCTGGAAAAAGTAAGTTTTCAATGTCCATTGAAAAATTCAAAAGAAACAAAACCCTCTTTACCTTCTACACACTATGTTTGTTAAAGCCAGGCTGAAAAAAGAGAAAAGAATAATTCTAGACCTTTCTTCACATGAAACTTTGAGTCTCCTGTTCTTGCTGCCTCATGTATTATCTTACATTCCTAGCAGCTAACTCCACTGCTACATCCCAAAAAATAAAACATGATACCATCTTATTTTTTTTCTGAAATAATGCCCACACAAAATGCTAAATGGGATTTTACAGTTTTGTTAAGAGTCCTAGTGAAAACTGACTGTGAATCTGATGGTAGTAAAATTATATTTTAAAATATACCCAAATACAGATGAAATCTTTCATGTAATTAGCATTTTAAATTAGTGGCATTAAACATGGCAGATAGCTACTGGTAGTTACATTTACAAACAGTTTATCAAGTCATAGCATTATTTAGCATCTTGGACTCTAATGTGTCTCAGAAATGTCAGGGGCACCTTTTCAGAAAAACATTTAATGGCACAGTTACACATGTATTTAAATATCACTGAGGTATTTGACAATTAATTAAAACAGGGTTTGAACACGTAACTACATTTAAGCATAGTGTTAAGCACAATATTGAGCTGGGCTCTTTAACATTTCTATTTTCCAAACAATCAGTAAGCCACTCTAAAGTATTTAAGGATGTTCTTTCATATTTCACAGGTGGGTAGTTAAATAAAATGGACATTTTTTTTTTTTTCTTCAGGCTGTTTTAAGTTATTTTTATAAGAAGAATTTTATATGCACTTCACTGAGCAAGTTCAGCAAGCTCTGCTCTGACACATGCAGTGTGTACACCAGGTGCTCGTATTTGCGTGCTTACCATGAATGCATGATTTGTGAACAAGCTGGAGTGCCCATCACCACCTCACACGCAGTAAATGTTACAATGCAAGTAAATTAAAGTTCTGCAGTCAGTTTCTCACAACACCATTTTTAAATTAATGCCAGTGGTGTCTTGTCCTATTACAAGGCAACTCTAGAAGAACCTGACTCTGTCTTCTTCTCTCCTCAGTCAAGTATTCACACACACTGCTAAGGTCTCCCCGAGGCTTTACTTCTCTGGACTGAGCAACCCCAACTCTCTCAGCATCACTGAATGACAGACAGCTCAGCCTCTTCACCATTTTGTAGCCCTTCCCTGTTTTTTCTCCACTTAATGAGTATTTTGCTTGTATCGGGGAGCCCAGACCTGGATTCAGCATTCCTGATAGGTCTCACCAGTGTTGAGGAGAGGAGAACAATCACTTCTCTGGTCCTGTTGGCAATGCTTTGCCTAGAGCATTCCTGGAGGCTTCTGCTGTTTTCTGCCATAAGTACTCATTGCTGGCTCCTGTTTGGTTGCTGTATGACTGAACCACCAGGTTCTCCTCTGCAGATCTCCTTTCCACATAGCTGGTCCACAGTGTGTACTGGGACATGGGGTGACTCTTCCGATGGACAGGACTTGGTATTTTCCTTTGTTGAATTTCAGAAGGTTTCTATTAGTCCATTGCTCCAGCATGTTGAGGTCCCCTTGAATGGCAGCACGGATCTGGTATATGAACAACTCCTCTGAGTTTTATATCATCCGAAAACTTGCTGAGGGTGCTCTTGGTCTCATCAGGAATCTCCTTAGGGAACAGTGGACAATTTAACAATATTTGTCCTCTTATCGATACTTGGATACATCACTTGTGAAAATACTTTCAGCCTGTCAGTTCAACCAATTTCCAGTCCACCTCACTTATGTAGAACATACTTGTGCAACAAAACAAAAAACAAAACAAAAAAACCCACCACCTTATCAAAAATGAAGAGAAACTACTGTCAATGCTCTCCCCTTATCCACCATGCCACTCATCTCATTGTTGAGGACACCATGTTGGTGAAGCATGATTTCCTCTTTCTAGTTTCATGCTAACTACTCCTTTCTTGATCTTCATGCCTGGAAATGGTTTCCAGCATTATTTGCTCCATCACCTTCCCAGGACTGAGGTGAAACTGACCAAACTACTTCCCTGTGTCATCCTTTTTGTCTTCCTGAGGTCAAAGAGGGATACTTTCTTTTTCAGGTCCTCAAAAACCTCTCCTGGTTGCCATTACATTTCAAACAGAATCAAGAATAGCTTTTTAGTGACATTTTCCAGCTCTCTTAGCATTTGCATAAAAATATTTTGGGTTTTGTACGTATGAGTCTAATCTCAATTCCAACCTTTCACTTATCTAGTTTTATCATCTGTCCTAAAAAATCACTAATTTATTGTAGAAACAAACATTTCTAATTATGTTTTTATTTAATTCATCGATATTGTCAGCAAGAACGATCCTAATACCGTAATAGAAATGTCTTCCTTACTGACTAAATTAATCATAAATAGAAAGAGAATCAGAGAATCACAGAAAATCCCAGGTTGGAAGGGACCTTGAAAGATCATCTGGTCCTGCCTTTTATTGGAAGGGAATCCTATATGAGATTATCTATCATCCTGTTCAGCCATATCTTGAAAACCTTCATTGATGAATACCAAATATACCAAATACCTGGGCAGATTGTTTCAGAGATTGATTGTTCGTACTGAAAAAAATCTTTCTTATATTGAGATGAAATTTATTCCAGTGCAATTGTACCTGAAAGCCCCTTTCCTGGATAAGAGGACGTGAAAAATATCATCACTTAATGGGAAACTTTTTCCCTCTGTGGATTTATCCTGCATAGAGAACAGCCTGCATAAGATGAGCGGTCAGGAGTCCTAAGCCCAAGGTATTTTTTCTAAAGTGTATTTAACTCCAGGGAATTGACATGTTTAAATCAAATACAATTACAGAGCATAAGCAGAGTAAGACTTTAAGGCAGTGTCTCTTCCATACATGCAGAAAACAGTAAGAAAAACAGTTTGGGTTTTCTTTCTTTCTTTCCCCTCCTCCCACTCATTAAACAGGCATGACTTATGAAGAAAACAAAAATATCAAAGGAAAATAAAACCATAAAAGTGAAATCAAAGTATTATACACACTAAAACTCAGTACAACTATTCTGTAAATGAACCTGTTCAAGGCTTTGCTTCTGTGTCTCACTGAAGAAATATTTGTATTTCTTTCAGTTAAAACAACTACTTATTTTCTTACAGGATTTTAATTGTTTATTGCTTGAAGAGAGAAGCATCTTTACCACAAGGGGCCCTGACTCCTCCACATTTCCCAGCTGTTTACTATAAAAAGATGAAAAGAGCACAGAGTCCTTCCCAGTCTGATTCTGTGTGCCCCAGACATCCGTCACTGGTGTATATGTTTCTCTCTGTTGCAAAATGAACCTGAATGCTATCACTCCTGAATACAAGTAGGATTTAAAATATTAAAATCTGCCTGTTTGTTTTTCAGCGTAGGAGTGCAGTAGAGTTCTGACCCCCAGTTCACAATGTGCCAGCTTCAAGTTCCTGACAAAACATTTCTAGTGCTCTAAAACCCCCTTTCCATTGTTACAGCGGCTTAGTCACACACAGCCACTCACTCCCTACTGGTGGGATGGGGGAGAAAACCAGAAGAATAAAAGTGAGAAAACTTTTTGGGTTGAGATAAATACATTGTAATAGTCAAAGAAAAAGCCTCACATGCAAGCAGAGGAAACAAGGAATTTCTTCAACCCTTGGGCAGGCAAGTGTTCAGCCATCCCCAGGAAAGCAGGGCGCCTTCACACATGACAGTGACATGGAAAGACAAACCTATCACTCCAAATGTCCCCCTACCCTTCCCTTCTTCTTCCCTCAGCTTTTTATGCCAAGCGTGATGGGTCTGGAGTATTTCTTCGGTCAGCTGGGGTCAGCTGTCTCAGCTGTGTCCACTCCCAACTTCATGGGTACCCCCAACCTACTTGCTGGTTGTGTGGGGTGAGAAGCAGAAAAGGTCTTGACTGTGTGCAAGCACTGGTCAGCAATAAACAAAATACCCCTGAACTACCAACACATTTTCCAGAAAAAATCCAAAACACAGCCCCATACAAGGTACTATGAACAAAATTATCTGTATCCCAGTTAAAACCAACACAATCAGAAAAGTTCTATGTCTGGTCTAAGTTTAATCTCAGCAATCCAGATTCAGGTAAAGAGTTTTGGCACATCTCTCCATATACTTAGGAAACCTGGGAGTTGGGAGGCTAAATCTGTTCCACACAGTGCTATCCACATGCCACATAAAACTTTCACTGGAAAAATTTAAAACAAAATTCTTCCTAAATAAATTGATGTATGCATTCTTTCCAGCCATGTATTTTCTCCTGTGACAGTAGATAGCAGCTGGATTATGCCAACAACACTTTGGTAATGTATTCTGATTTTTATTAAAGAAAAGAATACCAAGGGCAAGTTAGTAGGGGACAAAGTGGCATCACCTGACTTACCACAGAAGATGAAAACTAATATATAGGGAGAAAGAATCCTATTAAAAGCATAGTCTATCCAGGTTGTCAGCTCTCTATGTAACACAACCATGTTTTCTTGTGTCCCTTTATTATATGTTAACTTCTTTCAAACTTTCCATATTCCACAAAACGTCTGCACCATTTCACCCTGAGGTTTTTTTCCCCTTCTTTAAAGAGCCATAATGGTCTTTTTCTTTTTTAACTGTGCCTGGCATATGTTGAAAGGTATCTTCTAAGATTTCATTTATGATAGCTCACAAATGTATGTCTTGCTAAGACTACAAAGCAAGCTAATGGTTTTAAAAGCACGGCGATGAAAAGCCTGGCAGGGGAGTCCGTGCTAACTACATACACGGATCATGGAAGAGGGTACAAGAGGTCATTTTTTTTCCCTCCTTCTCTTTCTTTTTTCTTCCCTTTTTTCCCCCCAGAACTAGGATCAGTTTAGGTCACATTGGTTACAGCCAATTGCACAATGGCATTCTTTGCCATTCATCCTCACCCAAATCCTTAATTATGGCCTGCACAATCAGAGCTGGAGCAAGAAGTCACAGCCCTGTATTGTTCCATGGCAAGTGCTAAGCAGAAAGGCAGCAATCTGATACCTGGTCACAGTTTGCAAACACTGTGGCTGAACCACCTGAGAGGGTCACGTTTTTACATTCTGAGACAATTTATTAGTAACGGTGCTTGTCACTTGGAAATCCCCCTAAAACTCCTTCCTTTGCATCAGCAATCTGAAGGCAGCTTTTGCTATGCAGTAGTTTAAGCAAGAGGTGAACAAAACAGGTGATCCACCCATTCAAACCAATTTAGAAACGAGCAGAGAATCCTAATCCTACCTTTAGAAATTGTCCATATAAAAGCTTCAAAACTTCTTGTCAGACTCCTTGAAATGAAAAAAAATCCTGTCTGAGAGATTCTTTCTTTTCTTTGTGAACCAAATGGCCCTGATGAAAACTTGACTGATGTTAATATATATATATTTTTAAATCCCTTATAAGGCTTCCATGGTCAAAAGAGAAATAATATATATTTTTCTTATATCACTTATGTGCTAAACAGTACCTGTTTGCAACATGCTGTCCAAAACACAGAGAAATGTAAAATTGCCAGTCCTGCATCAAGGACCTACCTCAACTTTTAATTTCATTTTAAAAAGACAAATAAAAGAACGACAAATCCGTCAAAAAATGACACTTTGCTAAAATTTTGTTTGCATTGTTACAAAAACCTTTCAAAAGTGTCAGGGAAATTTGGACTTATTGATACTTCTTGAACTTCTTGAAGCAAGCTCAGAGGGAAAAAACTCTGAAGTCAATACAAATACTCCTGGTGTTTTATTAAAGATGTTTGAGATCTAGACATGTATGTGTAAGCTGTTACTGAGTGTGTGCCAAGATGTTCCCTCTGATGTGCAACATTTGCTCAGTAAAAGTAGCCTTGTTAAGGTGAACAGGTCTGCTGAAAACAATATTCCAAACCTGTGATGCCTGATCTGCTTGAACCCTCTCAAGTCAAGGAATATTTGTGTTTGTCCAGCTAAAGGTTACTCAGTTCATGCAATTATTTCCCAGAGGAGCCTTTCAGTCGTGCAGAAGGTGTCAAAATATGCTTTGGTCAATATATATTTAAACTGTTAGAAAGAATTTAAGGAAATAAAATTCACCCCTCTTTACAGTGCACAGCAAAAACAGGGCAAAGACATTTGTCTCATATAATTTTGGCCAAATTCTTTCTTAGAAATATTACCTCTTTAGTCGTTTACCTGGTTTTTAAATCAGGTTTTTTTTTCTTTTCATGTTCTCCTGGCTGCTATTCAGGAATTTATCATTTTACAACTTTTTATGACAAGACAGAGTATATCACCATCCAGGCAACTTAACACTGGCCTCGCTCACAGCCAGGCTGTTTGACCTTGTTGTGCTCATTGGGGACTCTGTGGGTGAATTGAAAGCTGTGAATAAGAGAACTTCAGGTAAGGACAGGAACATACAAACTGTCCAACAGAGAAACACCACTTCTAAGAAGTGATAGAATTTCAAAGTGCATTTTTAAAAAATATCTTTTCAGCAACTTTGGCTCTGTGCTCAATTTCTCAGGTGGGTGGAAAACCAGCTTTTAGATGAAAAGAGAAAAGAAGGACAAATAAGTGATGTTTAATTTCTCCAAATGCTTTTCATCTTTCGAATTAAAAAAAAAACAACTTCTACATTTAAAACAGAATCTACCAACTTTTTAAATGTACCTTTTAATAAGATATAAGATGGAAATATCCTAAAAGAATCAGATCTTTAACTAGTGTAGCTCACTATTAGAGCCAGTGGGGTAGACAGTTTACCTAGCTAAGTTTCTGGTTTAGAAACAATATTCAAAATAATAAATAAATAAAATTATACACTGATGAAAGACTAGAATTGACACATCTGGGGAAAGACAAACTTGTGTTTTATTCTGTATTCTCCAGAGACAGTTCATCTCATATTTTCTGAATTGGCGAGGCAAATAAACTATGGTGTCCCCCACCAGCCCAAGCCTAAATCCCTGCTATGAAAAAGAATGACCCCAATCCTGCTGACATAATGAACCACAGAATCACAGAATATTCTAAGTTGGAAGGGATACACAAAGATCGTTGAGTCCAACTCCTAAGTAAATGGCCACGCATATCCTTGGCGCTATTAGCACCATGCTCTAACCAACTGAGCTCCTGGTGTTTATATACATTGTAATTTCACAATTATTTCAGACCTGGAATTTTTCAGTGAAATTGCTCTGATATGTAAATTCATAACTGCTATCTTAAGCCTTCTTTTTGCATGGATGCATTTATGCTTATATAGTTGAGAACAACATTCTAGAGTTTCTACCCACCTCATGCCTCAACAATATAAAAAGAGCAAGAAAATAATTAAAGCAACACACAATAGCATTCTGAAAATATCCTGTATTATCTTGGCAATATAATGGAAGTTCAATACTGTGCTTAAGCCATCGATTTAACTTCTTCTTAACATTATGCTTCCCATGTGATCAGAAAAACAGTAAATAAATGTGCTGTGGGGAGAATGTTTATGCATTGCTGAGCTTCCTCTTTGCTCACAAGCAAGAAGGTTAGTATCCCTTACCAATAATTTCATATGGCATTGATTTAATGACAGAGATCTCTCCAAAGGAACAAAGGATTTTTCAGCATCCGTAATATTTTTCTTTTTTCTCACTGTCGACATGGATGAATTTTTGTCTGATGTATTCCTGAGCCCACCCAGCAATTCTGAGTTGAGTAGCAGAACAAAACATTTAATACACATTATAGAGTTTAATCTTTTGTCCTGAAAGTCAATGGGAGTTTTGCCATTGACTTGAATTTCAATTCAGGTTGACACATAAAAGGAGAACACTTGAAATAAGTAATAACTATTTGATTTGGACTATGATCAGTTTTACAATCCAGAGTCCCTGATGGTGTGTCCAGCTGGGAATGCTTCACTTCACAAGGAAATCTTTTTGCTTTTGGTGGTCAGTCAGACAAGGTGCAGGAGATCAGAGTTTCCCAGTAACTGGACTGTTCTGAGTGAAACACATTGTAATAGTGATTAGAAAACAAACTTTGACCCCATATATGTTAAAATATGAGATTATATCTATTGTAATGAGGAAGGTAAATTATTCCTTTCTTAAAAAAAAAGGTATTCTACAGACCTTCTATTTCTACAATTGAATTATGAGCAATATTCAGTGCCTTTAGTGTTATATAATAAATTGAATTGCCTATACATCTGAATTTATTCAGTTATAGGGAAATTGTAAGCACTCTGGTTCCTAGGCTGTATTCAGACACCTAAATAATACTTTCTGTATGTAGTGAAATTATGCACTCATAATTACAAAAAGATCTTGAAAATTACACTTAGTCTTCTATTTATTGTCTCTCGGTTACTTCCAGATCCACTTTGTCCAGTTTATGCAGAAAAATCTGCATATTTTCAAGAACAGAGCTGCAAGGTAGCCATAGTAATGGAATGCAAGACATGGATGAATCCTACTTATATGATAATAAAAATTTATTTGTCTACATAAAAGCAGATGAAAAAAGAGAGGTTGAATCCCACTGCATAGGCATTTTTTTGTTCATAGCCATATTTCTAATCAAAGCTGACATACTCATAATTGAAACAACAGGGCCTTGGTTAGATATTGTCTTTTAATTTCCTGGTCTCAGTCATATCCAACAGTCATTATTTCCAATTCATTTATCAGTCTGCACTTTGCAGTGTCTGAGTAGTTCTGTGCTTGGTATGGTAATCTGCTTTTCCATTGGAAAAAAGAGGGGATCTTATGTAAATAAAGCATACTCAAACATTAATATTTACACATAAATGGAGTCAATTCAGGAAGCACACAATTATTAACATTTACTGTGGAGTGTCACTTAAGCCTGAATTGGTTTTATTAAGAGAAGAAAAATTTTGTGATACCAACGTAGCTGATGATTAATATGAAACGTCATTTCTGTATTTAGTCACACCTGACTTAAGAACACACTCTTAGACTACATTGCCACCAGTGCTTCAAATGGTAAATGCATTATTAGACAATTATTTCTGAGTTTGTTTTACTATTAACACATCAATTAGGACATCCCCCATACTGTAAGTACCTGTCTCTTGAATATGCCAGACATAAACCTTTTGGGAGACTATTTATTAATCTAAGCACATATGGGACTTCCATTTCCACTATTTCATGCTAATGTAGAATCTAGCATTAAACAGACATGACTTTAGATTCTCCAAATGGGTTAGACCACAAGCAACCAGACTCATTTCCATGTCAGACCATGTGTTTTCAATTACAGCATAAATTAATCCAACTTATTTTAAAAATTTGGAGTTTTTGCTACTTTGTTTAGAAAATGAAGTCTGCAGGATGTGTTATATTAAGACTTTGGCCTTGATAATTACTGACTATTTTTTCAGAGTGATTAGAGCAAATGCAGTAATAGACATTATAGTGATTTATAAGCTAATTTGCCATACTGCAAAATGAGTGGAAAGCATTTCTGTTGAACTCTGGATGTTGCTACCAATTTCTTCATATTCCATTTACACTGGATCTTATGGATGTCAGAGCCAATGTAAAACAGTCTGCTTTCCTTCTCCACTTATTGGCAACTGTTTGGTTTATAAAATAAGTTTTCTATATGAAGCCTGATTTCAGAGATTTTTTTTTTAATACTAGTCTAAGGTTTTGTTGGGTTATGACAAAGTACATCTAAAATAACTCCTCCAGAATTGAAGGAACTACTTGGGATTCTTAGCACTACAGTCTGAGCAGGATGGGGCTTTGTGTCCTTCACTAAAGGGAATATTCAGAGTGATGGGGTGAGTGACTATGCATGGTTCATATGCAGACACACCAGTGTTTTACGCATCAACAAACAAATTCCTTGTCATTAGTAATTTTTCTCACTGTCAAATTGCAACATAACATTATGCTCATCTACAATAAAATTGTTTTCTTTGGTACTGTTTGATAAGTGACTTTATTCTCTTACCCACATATTTCCTTCCTCTCATTTAGCCCTGTATTTTTCATAATTTCCTCTGTCCAGTAATGCAAGATTCATGTGTATGGGATGGATTATCATGAAGAAACAGTACTTTTCAATAAGTAAGCAAGTTTCAACAGCTTTCAGTTATGTAAAGAGAGTTATCATGAAGTACTATAATTCTATATTTGTTTATGATAAAGAAAAATATTAAACTTTTGTCTGATTTTATTATAATAAAATCTCATTTTATATTATAAAATCTCATCTCATTTCTCATAATATCTTGTTACTGGTAGTGAAAAGGAATTGAAATGTAGACAAGCTCCAAGACCAAAAGTCATCCCTGAAGAAGAAATGGAGCTTTCTGTTTAATTGAAGACATATACAGATTAGATGTCTTAGAGACTGTTTCCTCTGCTGATGAACTTAAAGAAAACAAATCCTGGAAGTTGTCTCTTGTACTGGGAGATAAAGTTTTTAATATGGAGTTTGATGCTTTCCATGAAAATGTCATTATTTGCAGCTTCAAAGTTATCAAATTGGAAGGGAAGAAAACAAATATGCTGGGGAGAACGTAGATTTGAGTTTTGAACTGTGGTCAAATTGGACAAGGCAGATATTGGCACAGTTTTGCTTGAGTCAACACAGATACTTCAAGCTGAGTTCACAGCAGTTTTCAGAAAAATAAATACTTTTTATAAAGTAAAATATACTAAACAAAAGAAGATCAAAGTCCATCTTATATCTCAGCAAGCAGCTGGCCTTGGGAATTTCAGGTTTCAAAATTCTATAGAGGTACTCAATATTCCAAAGAATAACTTGTATTTTGTCAAGTGTAACCTCAAAGACACACACAGGAAGCCAGAATAAGGCTGTACTCTTTGTGATGGCAATGATATAACTGTGCTTAGGAGGAAATGTTATATTCTTATTGGGAAAAAAAAAAATTATATGTGTTCAGTGAAGCCACAAATGTGCTTCCATCAGCTTTAAAAACTTTTAGTGCAAGACTCCATGCAACTTTACTACCCTCATTAGGTTCACTGCACTGGGAATGAATGTATTTCAGTTTTTGCCTATCCATGCATTTGCTCTAACTCACTTCCTTACCAGTTTCACCCTGTACTTCTTGTCCTCTTTGTCTTATTTTGCCCTCCAAACTACGTCACTTCACTTAATTTCCTTCTATTTTTCTGCACACCTAAATATACCACCAAAAATCATATGGATGCATGATATCAACTGCTATGATATTCTTCCTGTTTATGCAGTGACCACTCTGATTATGTCTAGTCTGGTTTGCCAGCTGTCTGGGGCACAGTAATAGATCTACCCTATATTTAAACACTGTTGCAATCAAGATACTTCTGTTTTGGTCAGCTGAAAGCACTGTTATTCATTTAAAAAACCCACCCTTTTCCAGAAAAACACTTGCATATTCACTTAAGCACCTGCTTAATTTCAACAGAAATAAAGAAAATATAAATATGACTGTAAACTGAGTGTGTGCTTAAGTGCTTTCTACACTAGAATAAGTAAATGTCTGTGGCATTAGGATGTATATTAGAATTTTGTTTTTGTTATTTGTCATTGGGTTTGAAACAACTGGTGTCTAAGCCACAAGAGAGATTTTTCATTAGTCAAAAGATACAGGAACACTTGAAAGGTAATTAGGCCAACTGTTTATAAGAACCAGGTCTAAAGGAAAGCTTAGACCCATAAACTATTTATACTAAAATGTCACTGAATTCTCAGATTGCAATGATTAACATAGCCATTTGTAAACAGGATGGATGATCAAACCCTTGTGAAAATCGAGTGAAGCAAGTTTATTTTTTTTGTTTCGTGCACAATCTTTTTTTTTTTGTTGTTATTTACTCAGAAAATATAACAGATATAGATAGATTTGATAACTTTAAGCAGAGCAAAAATTTGAAAAAGGTACCTTCTCTAGTATCCTTCTCCTTCTGTTTGTTTATGAAGAGATCAAAAAATATTCATTCCTTTCCCAATTCAAAAATGATCATAATTTTTTCCCCTAGAAAACAAGCCATGGTCTGCAGTTCATTTATGAACAGTTCATTTTGAAGATCTTCAGTTCACCACGTGGTATGGTTTCTGTTCCAGGTATGCTATGGTATGTACCTAACAAATGCAGTGTGAAATATGAACACTATGAAACTTATGTATGACTGGAAATAAACTCTCAGTAAAGATGAGAATTCTCAGACTTAAGACAAGATTGCCACTGGCTTTTCTGGACTTCCAAAGTCCAAACATCCTCTTTAAAGTACTCAACATTGTTATTTCTTCATGCGTGAAATCATAGGTTGCTTACTCTGAACAACTTTTGGTGCAAACAATTGAGGAAACAAGTCCTGCTCTATTTTCCTGTATGTGACTGGGGCAAGCAGGCTGCCAATTTCATCTCAAAGATGTCCAAAGCTCTGCATTGCTACTCTTGGAGTGACCTATTTGGAGAAGGCACAGTACTAATCAGCCTCAGCCAGTATTGTGTCAACAGAAAGAGAGCACAACAAATAGACAGATGGAAAAGAGGGAGGAAAAAAAATTAGAAGAATGTGTTTCTAATAAGGAATAATTCAGGACAAATATTGAAAGCCAAATTTATTTTGGTCTGGAAGTGACCCACAGCCCACAGATGGCAGTGGGATTCTTTATTTTAACTTCAATGAGTTTTGGTTGAGATTTTTGCAGGAAAACTAGAAACAGCTGGATCTGTGGGAGAGAGGAAGAGTGACCCACTAGCCAGAGCACAAGGCTGTGAGTCAGGACATCTAGCTGAGTCACCTGCTCTGCCCCAGACTTTCTTCATGAGGCTACATCTACACATAAACAGCATAGTAGAGTGTCCATATAAATGACCTGCATGTGGCAGCCCTGAAACGTGGTAATAATGTCAGGCTGACACTTGATTCAACATGACATGGGCTCAACACAATTATGTGTTCAGAAATGAGGATTTCTCTCCACATAAACAAGGTGATGCTTCACCTGGACATACCACCTTATCTGGTGATCTCAGGCATGGTTGGACCAGTGGTTCAGTGTGAATGTGCCCACAGGATCACCCCAGAAACCACCACGGAAGGCTGTGGTCAGGTACTTTTGTTGTGGGAGGATTCACGGTTATGTTCAAGAAGGCCAGCTGAAAGGATGTACTGTGCCAAAAAACCCTAACATAGCATTCACTCATGGAGAAAGGACGAAAATGCTGCCACTGTTGTAGGGCGAGTAAGTTTACAGCTCATTTGGTGACTTTACAACCAGATTTCAATCACGTATTAATGCTTGCAAATCCATCTGGATTCAAAGAAAGATTAAGTTCCCTTCTTATCAGACTTCATTTTCAGATTTAAAGGGGGAAGGGATGGTTTCTACAGAGAACTTCAAAAAAGTAAAAGAATTAGTACTTTTCTCAGAATTATTTCTCTCAATATTTTTGAAAATGTTTTGCAGTTCCTTTGAATACAAATCACTTATTTTCTCTATTGTTCTGTCTTTAGATTTCCTGCAGCTTCCTTTCTACTTGTGTGCTGATCCTGCCAGTTTAACATCTTTGAACTCAGTGTACAGAGCTTGAAAGGTAATTTCTGAGCTGTATACTAAAATAGAGACATGGATCAGGGTATATTTAGAAGAGTTGACAGGTCTGATATGAGATTCTAAACAGAGGCCAAAAAGGCTATCAGAGGTTAACCACAAAAAAGATTTAGATTAAGGCTATCAAATGAAGACATATCCTTCCTGTGCTGACCTTAGGGTAGTGTGACAGGAATTAAATGCATTTAAAAAAGAGATCTCTTTAAAAGAATCTGATCACTTTTACATCACTTTAAACTTTATCGTATAAAAAAGTTGGCTGCTTTTTTGGCAGTCTATTATGATTTTTCTTTGCTATGTAAAAATAATTTAAAAATAAACTTTTGTCAAAATGGCCCAAACGACAAGAAAATAAAAAGGAATCTACTATCTACTCATTGATAATGGACTATATGCACATGTATGGAATATAAACTTCACAAGTTTACAAATTACTGGAGTTACAAATAAAATTGTACATAACAACTTCCATTATTTTAGTTATTAATATTGAACCACTAAGTATATATGTATTTGAGATCTAGACAAAGATATTTGTTTTGAAGCAGAAAAAAGGTGTACAGCAATATATGTGACTGTTCTGTGATAAAACTGTTAAAAATGTTATGTTCTCACGCCCTGTTGTTTCCAGTTGTTTTCTGCAATAAATACATGACATATTTTATGGGACTATCAGTGCTTTGTGCCTGCTTGCAGAGAGTCGAGGAACAGTCACCACCCAGTGCTGCCTGACAGCCTTTCTCTCTTACCCACTGCATCAAGTGACAAGGGCATGCCCCGTATTGTGGGACAATCAGAGATAAGATAAGCTTGGCACTGCCGAGCACCACAACTTCTCGTCGCCTTTCCAAACACAGTGCACAAGGTCAGGGAGCTGATGAGACCTGAAACGGGAGGAAATTGCAAGTCCTCAGTGCTGTAGTGGGGGAAGAAGAGCTGGGGATTAACAGGAGAGCCAGAATGCAGTTTTCATTCGGATATTTTCATCTCTCTCACTATGTATTAGCACTACAACCTTCACCTGAGGCTTTGTTGACTTCAGTGCTGTCACTTCAGTGCCAGTTTAGACTCCTCGGGTGCTGGAGGTATTGATAAGTAAGGGGCAATATCTTGCCCTTCCTGGATCAACAGATTGAGGACAAGAAATGCCAGTTTTGTGCACTTTTATGGCAGCAGGCATGTCCATGAGGGCTGCTGAATCCTGCTCCACCAGTCAGACATTAGCCAGACCCTGAGATTAACTCAGCTGGGTAGAGCACTGTGCTAGTAATGCCAAAGTTGTGGGTTTGATCCCTGTACAGGCCATTCAGTTAAGAGTTGTACTCAGTGATCCTTGGGGGTTCCTTCCAACTCAGACTATTCAGTGATTCTGTGAAATAAAGTTCTCCTAACCCAACATTGCATCTTGCTGTATTCTTCTATCTCCTCTTCAAATTGATATTTGATTAACAAGTTAATGTGTTCAGCTCACGGTGTCCTGAGATTTTTGTACTTTCTGCATTATTCCCAAAGCTGGACCTCTTCAGACAGTTTAGACAGATTCTCCAGCTGCTACATTGATATTAGCTGGAATCTTGCAGGAAACTCTTTCATTCAAAATATTGTCTCAAGTGTGTCATTCTAAATGATAGATTATAGGTATATCCAAGAAAACTGGAATGTTGCTAGGGTCCCAGTTGTGGACAGATGATTTTTTTCTGACCCAAGGAATAAAACTCCTTTTTGTTAAGCAATGCCAGGCAGTAGAACATGTCAGTGAGCTACATCATGAAATAAATAGCTAAATGTTAGGTCAACAGAGAGAAGAGAGACTGCAGTGTGAGGTGTAAGCTGGGAATAAATAGGGCTTCCCAGCTGCCTCAGCAGCCTCAGGAATCAAGAATATCTGAGCAGGTTCACATGCTGCTCAAGGACTAGAACACAGGCAGAGAAGTGTGAGGCGGAGGTGGACTAAACAGGTCTTACGTAAAACGGTGGGACAAGCTCCTACTTATGTACTGACCTGGAACACAGCCTTATGTCCCCTGAGAAGTGGAAAGAGACCAAAATTGTTTTCACAGAAGAAAAAGCTATGCAAATGGGATGGATCTGTTGCCATTCGAATTGGAACTGATGTCATTATCTGACAAAGCTACCGACAATACTGAACTTTAATCCTGTCTGCCTCTCCTTGTCGTGACATACATCTGTGCAGATGAAAGAACTGTAGGACTGTTCTGAATGGTGAAGCTGTGAAGAAAGTTGGAAAGTTTCAGAATACTATGAGAACAGGGAGGACAACTGTTTTGGACAGATGACATAAATGATTAAGACTTAAGAGTTAGGTGCTGTTGAAGAAGTTCCCAGTGTTACTAGTTTAATACTAAACTCAGAACTGATAAAAGTGGCAATAACTGAAGAGGTATGAACTAAATTCATTCAAGGATGAAAGAAAGAACTAGAAGTTCTGGAAAGGAGAGTGGTGGGATTCCATGGTAGGAGGAAATTGATTCTTTCATCCCATCTTGCTGTGTTGTAACAGTCAGAGATGCAAGTGGCTTTGTCAAACAGCTGACTGAAATTCAGAATATATCAATTTGTAATAACTTATCTAACTAATCTGACAACCTGGATTTTAACTTAGAGCAAAAATTTGAGTTAAAGAAAGTTACTATTGAATCTAAGCCTCTGCCTTTTCTAAGTTTCAGAGTTACTTGATACTTTGAGACTTAGTTCTAAAATTCAAAGCATTAATCCACACTTTATATTTTCATTATCCTTTTTTCCACTATATCATCCTTCTTTGTCAATACTGTATTATAAAATTCAGCAGTAGTTTATGATAATCCATCGGTTTAATGAAGTTAGCCCTTGAGAATGCCCAAAGCTTGTATTGCTCATTTCTGCAGTAGTTGTAAGCAAAACAGAGGTACCATGGGCCAAAGCTGACGCGGAAATTTGTCAGTGATGTTAGCAAGGCTATTACCTGCTTTCCCAATTAAGTTGTATTGACAAATGGGAAGTTCATCTCTCAGCGGCCAGTGATACCATTTTTCTTTGCCTTTTGCAACTGGCTTGAACCCAGAGCAAGAGGTCACTCATCACTCTCTCTGACCATTTGTGCAAGCAAAAAAAAGCACAATTTCTGAAATAAATCTTTAGCAACTGTCACATATTTCCCATCTCCTGTCGGTGTTTGTGGAGAAGCACGTATAGAAACTTTACCACCTTAAATGAACATGGCCATGAATCTGAAATTATCTATCACATGACTAGAGATAAAAAATATTTAGGGACTTTGCAGGCTGTGTTTTGTTTGTTTTAGTTTGGTTTAAATAGCATGTAGGAGAGAACCAGACATTAGCAGGTGAATTGCTTGAACATAATGAACTAGTTTGTTCTTACAGAAATTATTTTTCAACTACTGCTATGTAAATGTAATAGTTTTGTATGAGGGAGAGGGGAAAGTATCCCTGCATTTGGTTTTACTGTGATTTCATACTTGCCATAATAAAGTTCATTTCTAACTGTGGGTGAAACTCACTGAGAAAAATTCTTCTTGCTCTGCTCTGTGAATGTCACGTACTTGTGTTCCAATAACTGCTAGATTTAATCCCTAACCAACTGAGACCTCCTGATCATAGCATGTTTACACACATTTGGAAAATTATGGTCCCTGCTTAGAGTTTAATGGCAAAATTAAGTGCTGCAAATGATTGCCACTTAATTGACTTCCATGTAGACTTCCTCATACAGGATTTCTCTTGGTATGTATACTAGAGGAGAATTTGTCCCAGTGGATGTATACAGCAATATAACTTCTTGGTTATTTAAAAATGTGCTGAGGGATGATGTAATTTGGGATACACCATAAATTAAATAACCTATACTTAAAATATATTGTATTTTGTAGAAGAGAAACAATTATTTGAAAATAGATATCAATGGATTTATTAGGTAACCAGGCATGTGGCAGTGGACAAAACCTCAGGCATTAAAAAAAGCAATCCTCTGTTATTGCAGAGGCTGTATATAAGACCTATATTATCTACACTTATATTAAGCACCATCTTTAAATAAAGAACTGCCGTAACTGTTGCTGAATAAAAGCTTACCTCTTAAGGGTTTGAAAATACTATTTTCTGGACTCATTCTAGATTGGGGCTATATCAAAGTTTAGAGAACAGTCAGACAGTTTTCTCAGCATTAAGAGTATTACACCAGAAGATTCTGGGTTTTATATACCATATGTAACAATAAGAAATCACATGCTGGAATTCGTTTAATGTTTTGATGAGATTTGCTAAAGATCCTCAAACCTCCAGCCTTGCACTTTAGAATTAATTTTAAACACAGACTCTTAAAGATATGCAGACTCCATGGAATTTTCAGAGCCATCTTATATAATCTGTAATTTAAGATGTCTTCTTTTGCCCTAAGAAAAATTTAAAAAAGATTGAAGACCTTTTCTCCCTGGAAAACATTTTCCATGGAGTGAAATGTAGCATATTAAATCAATATACACATTCAAACTTTTGAATCCAATTAAAATGTTCAAGTTTGGTTTGTTTTTAAAGATGGAATAACAGAAAATTAAAAACAAAGGAAAGACAAATATGTTACTAAAAAAAGATAAACATTTTCTGACTAATACTTGGAAAGATAATCAGACTTGAGAAGAGTCTGCTTGCAGGACAAAGACAGAAATAGATTTATGAATGTGAATGGATGCAGTATGTTTTTATGGTGTCCATTTGTGTACTCTCTCAAGTGACTTTTCCATTGATAAAGGGGCTACAGTTTTTTAAACTAATAAAGGCTTTCAGTTGTGTGCCAAATTATTTTACCCTTTGTTTGATTCTAATCATCTTGAAAATATAACTGGAAATAAATATGTAATTCAGAAACTTTTCCCTTGTTTTGATCATTTTTTTTTAAATATAAGTCTTTTCAAATTACGTGGTCTTTCATACACAAAATCTTTGTGAAAAAATAAGTTTGTTTGAGTAAGCATTTGTTGAAAAAATGTGCTGGTTTTAATTTATATTTCATTTACATAAATATTATTTCATAAATAATAATGTATTTTTGGAAGCTGTCTAGGTGTTGATTTGTTATAAGAGCCCTGATTCCTCCAAGTGTCCACAGTGAGACAGTTGGCTGCCATTGAAAAATCATTCCATCAGTAGGTTTTAATTGTCTCAATATTTTTGCACTTGGATATTGGGACAGTCTCCATTGTCATATGTGTGCCGTTCCCACTGATGTTAGAGTGGCTGTGTGCTGAAAATGGCAGAATTTCTACTGATGTAAACATCTATTACAGCATCTCTTTAACCTCTAAGGATTGATGACATTTTCTTTCAGAACCCTAATCTTTCCAAACAGGAGACATATTTTGATCCTGTCTTAAAACAGAGTATATCCACATGCGTTCAATAAGATGCCAGGAGGGACAACAGCAAAACTACCCTAAAGTACCACAAGGGAGCAAAGCAGAAACTGACAGTATGCAACAACGTTATGTATCCAATTTACTACTGTAGGAAAAAATGAAACTCTTCCTCTTTCTTGAACTTTTCTTGTTAGCCAAGAAATATTATTCTTCTCTGAACAATAGATGTGAATGACCCTTTGGAATGACAGAACAGAACATAGAGAATCAGTGTACAGGAATTGAACAGCAAAATCATTAATTTTCAGTGGGGAATTATGCTTAAATTCTCATCATATAAGTGGAGAAATGTTTGTGATAAAGAGGAAATGACTCATGGTGATTTTTGTTTGCTTGCTCTAACTAATGCTGCTCTATCTTATTTCTGGTACTACACTCTTTCCATTTCCCTGACTTGCTGGGAAACAATTTTCTAGCTATAATAAAAGTTGAACTTCAAAATCAAAATTCAGCAAGAAAAAACCCTCAGATTCCTAAGGAACCTAAAGAACTATTCCATCACTCAGCATGTATATAAGTAGAAAACAAAAATAAAGAGATCACTATCCAATCAGCAAGGTACTACATCAACAGTCCTTTTAAAGATTCATTAGTGTTTCATCACCAAAGGTTGACTTCATGCTGTGTTCGAGTTGCTTGAATGTCAATGGTGAGATGAAATGAGTATACCAAGAGCTGAATAGTTCTTTTATGCTTATCCAGAGAGTAGAACCAATGAGTTTTAAATCCAGGAAGAACGCAGATCTACTTTACAAAGCCTCGTTTAACAGAATTTTTGTTCTTCTAATTAACCCCAGGCCCCCCAAGTTGAATAAGACAAATGTGCAAGGAGAAATGGTGCTTTTGCCAGCTGTCTGTAGGCTTCATTACTTCAGGTTTCTAGGTCTGATTCTGATCTCAGTCAAATCATTTTTAAGCCAGAAACAATTAAGAGTGTTCAATGGAAACATTCCCGCCCTATTTGTGCAAAAACCCCAACAACCTCTAAAAATCTGGGTCTGTGATTTACGAAGGAATTAACAAATATAGGCCAGATGCTATGCCATACTAGCACAGGAATAGGAAGCATTTGGAGCTGCATTTGTTCCATTAAACACCAGGGAAAGCATTTCCTTACATGGAAGAAAGCAAACTCTGTATCGTTCCTGCACCAGTATTGAAGCCATATCTGCCTTTTAGCAGCAGAAGCTGGAGCACAAGAGTAATTGCAGACTTTTTTAAGCTTGTCCTTATTCCAGACTAGCACGGTATTGCTAGCTGTCACCATTTCTTAGGAAGCAGCAATTTGCAGGAAGGCCTTCAAGGAATTTTAAGCTACTTTTGGACACTGAGTGGTGTTGGAGGAGAGGAAAGGTGAGATGGCAAGAATTCTGGGTTACATTCAGGTTCCATCATCCACTACATCCACTTCAAGGGGTGCAGGAGAGAATTACACAGCAAAAAACCCTTCTCCAAACCATTGGCATATGTTAGCCTCTTGATTTGTGGTGCTTAGAAACAGTTTTTCAAGGCCTACAGCTATAGATGACCTGGGGTATAGATCAGATACAACTGTTTATACCTCTGCTGCACTGTATGGTGCAAAATAAACACACCTTGCACATATTCTGGAGTACAGACTTCTGCCTACAGACTGGAATATCCTCCATAACATGGAAGTCTTGGTTCTGTTTCTTATTGACAATGAGATTTCTGACTTCGAAGTTTTATCTGGTTCAGCTGAGCAATGTAGTTTCCTCTTGGATTAAATGATTGAAAAGTCATTGCAAAACTATGAAAAGGTAACACATGATTTGTCCTACATTTCTAAACAGACACAATTTAACCTATTCCTTATACTTTGAGAGTGACTTCCACTAAAATACGAACACTGCAGGCAGAATTATTTCCAAACTGAAGTTAATTGGAAATAATGTTTTAAAATGTACTTGTAGGTGGCTGTAAGAAAACTTTTCTAGCAAAGCAGCTGGGAGACCTTGGTAGCAGATATGAACATAAAAACTGTTTGCCACTCTTCATGTAAAACAGCAGTATTAATTGCAACCAGCAAATAGACAAATTAAGCTTCTTTTCTTGCTTTTCTAACAATCCTCAACCCTTTGTATTCTCCAATAGCTGTAAATACTTCAAAGAAAGGTGGGCTTTACAGCACACCATGAAAGACATCAAATGTAGATTATGTGGAGTACAAATTATACACGCTGTGTAATGTGCCACAGCCTGAAAAGAAGGTTGAGCATGGAAAAACATCTTAACTGCATGTAGAAATGCTGAATAAGACTTTCCCCCAACCTAGCAGGATAGTATGAAAAGTCTGTTTAAGTAGATTTTTTTAGCATATCCCTTCCTTCCCGGTCACCATGTTTAAATACCTTATTACTGTGAGACCTAAAGTTGGTAAATTCATGTTGCCCCCCAGTGAGAGCTACTCTAGCTTTAGAATTGTTTAGTAAGTTCTTAAAAATCAAACTAAGAAGAGGTTTTGGTAAGATATTGTTTTCTCATGTCAGTCTACTTCTCCAGTTTTACAAATG
Organism: Orthonyx spaldingii; assembly: GCA_013397795.1. Lineage (NCBI taxonomy): Eukaryota > Metazoa > Chordata > Aves > Passeriformes > Orthonychidae > Orthonyx > Orthonyx spaldingii. Next base: position 148,930 of record VZTJ01001142.1, on the reverse strand, counting down.
AGTGCATCATTTGCAGTAAATACACAGAGCAGTATTTGTATAAACAACTTAGCTTAATACAGTAGAATATTGCCATATTTTTCAACAAAGGCATGCGTTGTGAAGTATAAAAGCACACAAATTCCCAATATAATTTTTATTTCACTTCATCTTTCTTGCATTAAAACAGTCATTACAATACATGCAGAAGTCAACAGATGCATAAGTCATGCATGATGAAATATGATTTTGTATTTTTTGGTCAAAGACTTCCAAAACAATAGGGAAAACCACATTGACTTTGTAAATAATGGAAATGCCGTATGGGAAATGGAAGAAAAAATAATTTGAAGAAATTTTATGATCTAATTCAAAATGACCAACCTATTTATGCCTTGCCAACTCAAATACTGCACAACATATGCAATTCAGTTGGGAGAAATCAATTAATTTCCTAGTGTTTATGCTTCATAACAGTTGCAGACCTTCAGCAGTGATTCTGTCCTTCTATCTATCCATCAGTTCAAACCCCACTCCGATGAACTTTTAACTGCAAAGAGAGAGGTTGGATCAAAGGGGTTTTTGAACAGTTCTCCCACCTTAACATTGCTGTTATTCAGCAGAATGAAAGTTGTCCTCTTTGCAAAAGTTTCTTGACAGCACCAACTCTCCTGAATTTTCTCAGAAATCTTTGTGTCTGTATATTTAAGTTTCTGGTATGGAAAGGTCTTTGTGATGATGGGCAAAAATGTCCCTTTTCTGATTCATTCATGGGGAGTAAAAGATATCTGTTTTAAGGCTTGATTGTGCAGACACATAATAAGAGAATAGTTATATTCAAGTTTATTGTAAAATATATATGAAAGTTACTACTGGCTGGCCACTTACTTGTCAGAACACATCTGAAAATACAGAGTTACTTCTTGTAATAATCTGTAATAGCTGCTTACCTAACCTGTTCCAGAAAACATATTGATTAGATTCATTTGGGGCTATTCACTATGAATTAGGAACTTCAAGGTATGTGGAAACTTTACAAATATTACAAAGAATGACAGCTAGTCTAATGAGATTTTCTTTGTTGTTTTTGCGGAATTTCAAAAAAACTGAAAGTAACAGGTATCCCAAGATTTAATAACTTTCAGGGGACTGAATTTGGAGGAAAAACAAATAGTTTTGTTTGCTTTGTGAATTAAGCACAGTTTCATTGTTATGTTTAATTTAACATAGAATGTTAATAAAATGAAACTAATATATTGAAACATAAGTCAGATTTTGATAAAAATGTATATGTGTAAGGGTATATGTATGTATACATGTGCTCTCGTATATTTTGTTATGACCATGTTTAGAAGCAACTATGATGATTTCCTGACAAGGTCCAGAGTCCCCCATCTTCGTTTTTCTATTAAACAAGGGTGTCAACTATTTTATTCTGAAGAGTTTTGACAAATGCCCCAAATTATCAGAATGTACATGTGAGAGAACCATCTCAGTATTAAGGCAACTCTTCAAACTGGTGGCTTTACTGGACCTGGTATATGAAGATGCAGATATACAAATTTGTCTATCCAGCAGTGCCCCGGGGCTTTGCTACATCACAATTTTTTTTATTTTTTTTCTTTCCTAAAGGAACTGTATACCTAGTTTCCATGTACATTTCTATTCCTTCGGGCTCAGTTCTTGAAATTAATCAGGATTTGTCTCTTTAGCATAAAAGAAAGACTAATTTCGTTTTATATTTTAATCTCTTCTGATCCTAATAGCTGATAACGCTGCATTCAACATTTCTCGTAACAAGTTCAGCAGGGCACCAAGTGAAGGTATCTGGCAGCAGGTTGAAAACAAAAGAGAGTAGTATTTCTTTTCATAAAATAAAAATTTAAATTGCTAAGCTGTCACAAAGTCTTCTCAAAATGAAAATTCTGAACTGGTTACAGAAGGTAATAATCACAGTTCCATGGAATCAAAATTTTTGAGGACTGTCAACTGCATCTGCAGAGCAGAAGCCAGGGGAGGTGCCAAAGGGCAGAGGCACTTTATGCTCACACTCCTGGAAGTGTCCTTAATCAAGTGTTGTCATGAACTGAACACCAGCACAGGCTCAATTCTGTGCTGACTTGACAAGCTGCCTTTGAGCTTTTATCGTATCTATTGAAGTTAAAGGTAAAAGTCCAATGGCTCTGCTCCATCCCCACTTAGAATGAATGTATTAATACCCAAGATGAGAGACAGATAGAAAAATAATTTTGGTCAAATCAGGGGAAGAGTTAGTTGAACTGGTGCAATGACTATAACTGGAAGTGAATCAAGTGTGCCGTAACCCCACCTGCAGCCTCCATTCTACACTGATTTGGAGAAACTGCATCCCCACATTTCAAAATACCTGTGTTTGCTATAGTATCTAATGGTTTTGTTCAGCACTTTAATTGACATTTAACCATATCTAGTAACAAGACTGTGTTTTCATATAGGCCCTACTAAACGATGTAATATTACTTCCTGTAGCTATGGAGACCTTTGCTCTCGTTAGTGCTGCTATTCCATTTGACTGTAACCTTGAATAATCTTTAAAGAATGTTTTTAGTCATGGGCCCTTCACCTTCTGGTGATTTCATCCAGATACAATTTCCACAGGCTTTACTGGGTTAGAGAGAATAAAAGAAAGGACCATCTGAATAAAATAAAATGTCACCATTAAATTGGCTTTTGTAGCTTAAGGTATAATGTAATGATATTTTCCCAACAGCTGCTTTCAGTTGAATTTGAAGTTTTGAAAACCTTTTGCATCTGATTCAAGTAATAAAACACAGGTTGTGTTACTTCCTCCTTCTGTGTCATATACAAAAAGCAAAACATTGATACTTTACATGGAATGGGTGGTCATTAGGAATTTTTACTGTATGTTAACATTATTTGCTGACCTCAACATTTTACAGATGAGTCACCCAATGAAAAGTTTCTTTAAAAACCAAGGTGTGGATGGATGTTATTTTTGAATTAAATGATTCAGTAATTTTTCCTAATACCTCTTGCTCACAGAATTTTATTATCTGCACCTTTTTTTTTTATCATATCTTTCAATTTTTTACAGCTAGATTGGAATGAGTGCAATTCTACACATCTTCATGTGTTACCTTTTATCCCAAGAGATTTTAAATAGAAACTAGACAAAGGGATTACTTCATCAAGTGCTGGAGTACAGAAATCCCTGAGGTGAAATGTAGCAACTGCCTGTCAGTATATACACCAATATGCAAGAAATTAGGACAAGGAAGGAAGAATAAGCATATTCTTGGGAATTTAGTGAGGCAAAATCAACACCTAAGGCTGCAATAATATGCCACAGTTCTGTGTGACAATCTTTTGTGAAGCTCAGTTCTTAGTGCATCTAAAAATCACTTTGCCCTTCATCATATGTTCCTTACAATTGCCACTACCATAGTAAATATTGTGCAAACACTGAGCATTTTCTAAACAAAGAGTTTAAAGGAGAAAGCAGTCCAGAGACATGAATTCAGTCCTTACACCTCTCTTTTCTGCTCCTTCCCCCTACAGCAATACCAACATACCTGACTTTAGAGTACAACTTTAGCCATTTGACTTATTCAGCATCTGCTGCAAATTCTCCACCACAAGACATTTCATGGAATAAAAATAATGGAAAAGATACTAAAATTAAGGCTTGAAATGGCAGAGGTTGGAAAGACAAAGATGTTTTCAGAGGTATCTGAGAAGCAGGGGAAGAACCAAGGGCTGACATAAGAAAGCAAGAACCCTGACAGCAAGATCCCATACAAACTACAGGGAAAACCAGGAAAACAGGAAAAGTATTGTCTGGTAAAGTCAAAGTAAAGAGAAACAGACGGAGAATAAGAAGGAGCACGAGGAAGAATACAAAAAGAAAAGGATGTGAAAAGAGGCATAATATGTCAGAAGAGCAGTAAAGTATAAATGTAGAGTTCAGAAAAGTGAGAGAGAAAGAAACTAAGAAGGTGCATGAGACAGAGTGGAGGAAGACTGTGAAGTCTGTGAAATGCGATAACAAAAAAAATTTTTAAAAAAATCCTGATTATATTTTCCTGTGCCACTTTTGACCCAAACTGTTGAAATGAAAAGCAGAAAGCAGGCTCATTTTCATGGAGAACAACTTGTCTGTTGAGGTGACTTTTCTCTTTCTTTTCTTCTCACCTGGTGTTCCCTGGAGGACATGGAAGGTTAATGCTAGTTCAGGTCCTTCTAAATGAGCTGATGCATTTGCAGCACTGTCAGTCCTTCACTCCAGAGGGAATGCCTCTGCATGAGGCAATGTCATTACAGAAATTAGCATTCACTGTGACTCAGCTACCTTCATCTCAGAAATAGCAGAAAGAGACACAAGTCTGGAACAGATATACTGGTATCCCTAAAGAGCTCTTCAGGGAACTTCTTCATGACTGTGGTTTTAATTAGGCATTAATAACTGCTGAATGATGCTTATGCTACAGAAATGCAAGAAACTTTCTGTGAGAGAATGCAAGATCAAGGGAATTAAGGACGCTGAAAGTCAAAGGCATATCAATGCTTTTCAGAAATTTCAGGCTTAGATTTCAAAAATTTTATGTAAAAATTCCCATCCCTCACCTCACCCTGCCTTTGGTTTATACTTGCTCATAATCTTTTGTCTCCATGGATGTGTTAGGTTGTTTTGTATCTGATGACAGAAAGTGAAGCCAAGTCATGTCTTATTTGCACTACAATCACTAAAAAAATTAAAATTGTCTCAAGGACAATGAAAACTATAAATCCTTCAGCATCTTGGAAGCTTTGTAAGATGTTCATAAAAAAAATCTATATCCTGTATTGTTCCAAACTAGATATGTTAACAGGTCCATGAATGTAGTCAAATATTCATTCAGATTTAAGGAAATATGATTTGAAAAATGTTAGTTTTGATTTTGCCATAAAAGTTTTGGAATTAAAGCAATTTATCTTATCAAGCTAATCCTTGTATAATTAAAAATATCTAACATGCAGTGAAAGAATTAGCATAAGAATTTGCTACAGCCATTTTCACTGAATTTTCAGGAACACATGAGGTCACATACATGTCTGCCCAAAGATCACTCTTTTTTTCTTCCTGCTCCTTCCCTGTTTCTCCTTTACTTATTAAATGGTCTTTATCTCAGGCAATGAGTTTCTCACTTTTATGCATCTGACTTCTGAGTGAGGAGCTGCTTGGGGCTTAGCAGTTCAGTGGGGCTCAGCCACACCAGGTATATAAATATTTCCACTGATCAATAGGAGTGTTCTGGTATTTAAGAATAACTGATGTTGATTATGCTCATCATGCACAGCAAAAAATAAAATCACCTTCCTTCTAATGATTGAAGTTTTTCATAATCTTCATATTAGTACAAATATTCATAATTTTAATTACCAAATAGATCTTATTCTACATTTAGCTGATTGTTTCCTGTTAAACATTTGCAGTACATCCAGGTCCTGCTGTGATGTTCCGCTGTCACAAAAGAGGGTAAATCACATCATATTTATTTATATTTTTAAAGGTTTTGTACTTTTTCACCAGAAGACATTCAGCCTAAATAAAGTCTTTTTTTTCTATAAGAGGTCAAGATGGGAGTTTTGGAAATTAGCACATCTGCTTGCCATGTTGCCACTGTATTTGGTAAGGGGTAATCTAGGAATGGTATTGGTTGAAAGAAAGCTTCAACAGAGAGGGACAAAGGCTGGAGGATCCAAAATATAGCTTAAACACCTGGAAAAAATATCACACATAATAACACTCTCACACAAAAGTCATGGATTTCTCAGGTCTTTTTCTTCAGTGATTTCATGTCACAATGTTTCAGGCCAAAAGGATTAAATTCCCAAACCAAAACATCCAGAACCAATTCCAGAACCAATCACAGAACCAATCAACCCATGTGTAAAGTCCATGATAAATATAGGTAAAGCTATGAGTTGTTTTCTCCCATAACCAGCCTGAGCTGAGGGACATCAGGATGGACACCCTCACCCAACACAGACTGTGCCCCAGGGGCTTTCAGCTGGTGGAAAGAAAATGATCTCTGATCCTCTCACCTGAAGAGCAGAAATTTCAGCAGGCCAAACAGCATCCTAAAGAGAGGAACTGAGTGCCCAAAAAACTCGTGTGAGTTTCTCTTATCTCTACATTTATGCTCCACACAACCACTCGTCCTATCCCTTACTTTGAGGGATGGGTTCTGTTTAGACTATCACCAGCAGTGACATGTTCCTCTCAAAAGTATCTGTGATAAGTTGGCATTTTCTTCACACAAAAAATACTCTGTCAAAAAGTTCCTACCAACCTTTGTGCTAAATCATCTTAAAAACATTGTGGAAAGCTGCTGCTAACCAATGAATGTTGATTAAGTAGTCAAGTGGTTATTAATGGTATTATTACAGCTGCTGGTACTATGGAAGGATTATGTTAGTAATTTTTCAGGAAAACAACATCTGCAGAAAATGCCTCCTTTGTGATCAGCTAGGAAAAGCTCTCAACAGGTGTTAAAAATGGCATACTACCATTTGCAGCACCCAACCTCATCTCTTTAAAGCAAATATAATGTAATTGCCTCATTGCAAAGTTCTGTAATGAACCAGGAATAAAATAGTTCAAAGAAGGGAAAGGACTGATGGTGGATGTTCAAAATTTCTCTCTGTATATATTACCGACATTTAAAATATCCCTCCTCCTCTATTCACACACCACAGAGGAAGTTGTCTGCTGTCAGTCTACCTGATCCATGGGTTATGTTCAAAGATTCTGATCCAAACTTGCTGAAATTATGGAAAAAAATAATTTTATGGAATTTCGGGGATCTTTTGACCAAGCCTAGAAGTGATAAACTCAAAGTTTAATTTCCAACAGCAAAAAGTGCAAGGAGATTCCCTGTGAACATTCTTATTTTTCTGTGCCCCTACATAAAATAACCTGATCGAATACCCATGGTGTTGCTTATTTTTGTCTGTTAACACAACCTTGTATTTCTTTTAATGTATCTGATGTTATCATTTATCCTCAGCTCTTCACTTTATTCTCTTGTTTTAAGATATGTTTTCAACAACCACAGTTCATTCAGTGGTTGTGAATCAGTGGAGAGTATTGCACCTCAACTGATTGGAAATTTCTCTAAAGTGTCATTATTTCTCAGCTGGTCTCTTGCAAGACTGACCACTATACCCTGTGTCACGTGCATGGATTTGGGAATGGACTGCAGTTACATAACCCTCACTTGTCACACTGACCTCTGTTTAACAATTCAACATTAATAATTATGGTTATTCTTGACAATTATGCCAATTCAGATTTCTCCAGATTCTCTCAGAGATTATAATTTATTAACTTGGTAAATGTTTTATTAAAGTTATATACATTATTTGATGACACAACAAATCTGTAAGAGGAGTTGTCTTTTACAAATATCATGTAATATACATTTTGTACCACGTAAATCAACTGGAAGAGCATGTTGCTGATAAAGGATCCCTCCTAAGTTGGATTAATAGCACTTTTCTATTTCAGGAGTGATTTGTAAATATATAGACATATTTCTGAAAAACTGGCATAATTGAGAAGCAAGACCCACAGAGATATTCACAGTTCTGTCATCAAAGCAAGTGTATTTGATATTGCATTTATAAGACAATCTACAGCCACCCATGGAAACAATGAGGAGGAAACAAAACACTGAAAATTGTCTTCCCAAAGCTGGCACTACACGTGCAAAGCAAACCATGAGGGGGATACGAGCAAGTGAAACTGATTGCAGACACTGCAACTAAGAAGTGATTAACTCCACCATACTACTACTACTACTACTACTACTGCTACTACTACTACTACTAATAATAATAATAATAATGTTCTTTTAATGCTTGTTTCGGGGGTGTAATTATAACTAGTATTACTAAACTGCCAGCTGAGACCTATTATTCCTGGTTCCATGTGCTATGCTGTAGACACAATAAAAGAAAGCTACTTCATCCAAGATCTGGGTACATGACATCCCCTGCCTGTCCATGTTTCTCCTTGTGTGGGAAAGGCACACGCTAAATAAAGACTGTCGTGAACTTTAAGTAGTTCCAGGATCTGGAAAGGAAGACATCAAGGTTGTGCTACAGAACACATTTTCACTGCTGCAGAAGAAAATGATTTTTTCTTCCCAGCTCCATTTTTCATCTTTTACAGAGACCAAGTTGTTAGTTTTCCTTTTTCCATCAAAGCAGTTGTATGCTAATACTCATTTTTCTCAAGCTTGCAGAGAAACACTGTGAGATTAAAATCTAAATGCTTTCATATGTAAAAAAAAGAGAAAAAAAAGAAGAAAAAAATCAAAAAATTATCCAAGGGTCCAGTTAGTCATCCAACAAATCCAGCTGGGGTTCCTCTTCTGTGTAAATGCTTCCAGTCCTACTGAAGGTAATAGCAACTCTTCTGTGCCAGCTAGGGATCCAGCCCATGAGGGCATAAAGCAAACAGGGTAAAAATCCCATCAAACTAAACATAATACATATAATTTAGGCTACCTCCAAGGGCTCCCAAACGAATAAAATCTGAATTGAGAGCAAGGACATAATTAGCTCTATTTGTGTCATATTTAATTTTATCAATGATATGACTAATTGGCCCCTTTTCTATCTATTTTCATTGTTTTCAGGCTTGATTCACTTCTTGCTTGTACAAGTGCCAGGGGTTTGATGGCATTGCTGTTCTCTGGCAGTAACCTCTGCAGGAAAGAAACGTTTCTAGATTTACACTGGGACAACTGAGAACACAATTCATTTTTCCTTACTAACCTGCTCCTACACTCCCTGTAGCCATCGGAAAATGAAATATTAGACCCCCACACTATTTAAATTTTTGCTTGTTTTTAAGTATTCTTAAGTAAGCTTTTCTTGTTTTTCTGTGCCCATAAGTTTTTCAGTATGTGACTATAATGAAATAGGAATAACTGTTAAATGTACCTGTCTGAAAAACAGGAAATTTCTTTTCTGTGTTAAGATCATATTGCTGCCTTGAATTCACCATGCTCTTTCCCTCTCCCCTACTTTATAGTGTGTGTAAAATCCATACTGTATTTGAAAATTTGTCCCACTGCTGGTTTGTATTCCGGCATTCTGACAATAATGAAGAAATTATTTATAAATTTAGTCAGCATCCTTGTTACAAGTTAGATTGCTAGATTGTTTGGTAGACATTCATTTTGAATGTGAACTATATAGGATTTTACTATATTTGATTTCACCTAATATATATCATGCAGAAGAAACATAATATCCTCTCATGAAACTAGCATAAAGATTGATTGAAATATTATGTTGCATTATGTGGTATGGGTATAATACAGTTAATTAAAGGAAAAGGTTAAGACTAAATGAAATACGAACTTAAATTTTATATATACAGAGCCTGAATCTAATTTACATGATCTGATGTAAAATATGAGTCACACGAAAACCAATCAAGCCACACCTCTACAACAAGCAGAACTGATAGGATTACTATTTTCATTGTCTTGAAATGAAAAGAAGGGCTGTAATCAAAACCAAAGAAAGACATATGGGTTGCTGAAATTAAATTACTTCTATACTTTTTTCCTTAGTGTAACTGCTATTGGATGTTGTTTCCAGTTCTGGTGCCCATGCTTTCAGAGGATTTCAGAGAGTGAGCAGAGAGATGAAGAATATAACTTATAACATTATATTGAATCCAAATCCAGATTTATCATGTGGATCATTACGCACCTAATACGGGCATCTCCAGATCGGAAGTGAATATTAGACTCCTTCTATAGTTACTACTGGTCTTGCAGTGGAAGGAAAGACTTATGTCCAGAGGGCAATAGTATCAACCTAAAAGATTAATCATTCAATGGAGGTCCTTACCTGCCTTTGGTGAGTATATAGAGAAGGCTACATAACTAGAAATTAATCTGAGACCAGTATCTGTAAAAAACACCACAATATTTTAGACCAAAAAATAAAAAAGATAGAAGCACTATAAATTACATGGACATTAATGTTACAAAAATGAATAGTTGGAATTTGAGTTAGAAAAATTAAAATAAATAATTCAGCAATGGTGATTAACTGTTGTAGCAATCTGGAATTTTTACCAAGTGTTCTAATTCTACTGTGATTATTAGATCTTAAATAAGAATGAACTCAGAATGTGTTATCCTATATCCCGTAAATTTGGTTAAACAGCTTTATAATTGGCTGCCACTAAGTTCTTTCCAAGTAATTAAAAATATACCTGTTCTGTACTTCTCTCCAGACACAAAGCTATGCTGGAACCAGATGGGATCTAAACATTCTTTTGAACCAGCAACCAACTATTCTTGTGTGTTCTTAACGCTTTTATTGTCTGTGTTATCTGAATGTTAGATCCTATTTACATGTTACAGAGGACAAAACAGTGCAAAGTTTGAACACAGACAGCAGACATAGAAACAGCAATGATTCCTATGTTACTCCCTAATTTTTTACAGGTAAAGCAGATTTCTGCTCTCTTTATGCTGTGCTGAACACTCCACATAAAGCCTTGGGAGCTGGCAGCTCTCTCCAGGTGGATGTTCCCAGAGCACGGCACAGACCTGGCTTGGTGAATCCAAACCATTCACCTCATGGCTTTTGGATCCAGAGCGTGTCCTGGAAGTGGGGCCCAGGGCACTGCTGTTCTCTGCCTGCTCTTGGAATCACCTCACAGCACAAACCATGTCAAGGACAATGTAGAGCTCACTCAAGGAAGAGCCTTCATTCAGCCATATACATTCCACACTCAGCTGCTGAGAAAGTGCATGTGAGCCTTAGACTTCCCAAAAAGAGGCATTTTCATGAAGTTGTACCACCATTTTATAAAGAGGGGAAAAAAAAAAAAGAAAAAGCAGAGGAAAAAGCACTGATTTCTTTAAAATGGATCATGCATAGCATCACTAAAAGTGTAGAGCTCACAGAAATCCATTATTTCTCATGGGCCTTCTAGTTTCATTAACAAATCCAGCCTTCTGGTTTCATTAACAAATCCAGTCTTTTACATGACTGAGTCAAAATCCACTCTAACCTTCTGTGCCTATAAACTTGGTATATATTTTAGCAATCCTCTCTGGTTTATTTTTTCTTTTTTTTGCAACATTTTCCAGCTTTATGTAAAGAGATTGACATTAAAAAATTATTTTCTGAAATGTCTCAATACTGATTTCCCTGCTTCTTCTACAATTCTGGTTAATTAAAGGTACATTAAATCCAACCATGTCACCCAATTACATCCACATTGCCCATTTTATTACATATGTCTAGGATGACAGCATAAAGAATTGCCTTCAATAGTAGAAAAGCAAATTATTCTCAATTTAAACTGCCGGGACAGCATTTTAATTCTTTAACACTTGATAAGCACTTAACAGAAAAGGACAAAATTACCTTAAAGAATTAAACCTTCTGTTTTTCAATTGACTTCAGTAACATGAAGCTTTTTAATTAAGTACACCAGAGCAGTTTATTGCTTTAGCTGGTTCTCTGTACCTTTGAGTCTTCTAAAGTATAAACCCTTTTATGTGGTAATAACATTCCATATAGGTTTTCAAACAGCATAAAGGTATTGCTTTAGCCCATTTATGCGTAGGTCTCTACATCTGCTAAGTAATTGCTTTTTTTCTTAAATGAAATATTAGAACACTAGAGCATGTACTTTGTATGTATAGACACTGTGGATAGTGTATAATAAAATCATTCATGCTGCAATAATTAAAGCTGCGTCAGCATTTTCATTGCAAACTCCATTTTTCAGGTGTTTATAATTCAGCCATTAAAAATGGTCTTGGACTCTTTCCACTATATCTGAAGGCCAAGAATATATATCCATAAAGAAGTTTACAAGTTTTGAACACTTGTTTTGCAGGTGTAGAACTGAAAAACAGTTTTGATTTACAAATGAAGTTTGACAAGTAGCCACTGGCATTTTTAAACCTAAACAAATCCAAAACACTTGAGATTATCAGGTTCATAAACCCGTGTTTTCTGAGATTGTATTAATTGCTGCAAATGGGTCTTGTCAACCCTCATCAAATTTGTGATTGGTCATGAAAATGCTGATAAATGCTAACAGTAAATAAATTTGTAGCCTACAAGATCTTAAATCTACTAATGTAAAGTGTGATTGACATGTTCTTTTATGAATGCAAGTATATATACATTTAAATCTTTATAAAGGTGCTAAATAAAAACCGTATGTTAAATTCACGCACTATGGAAGTCAGGGTGTATTTTGGCAGAAACTTCCCTCTGGAGACAACATTATCGGTTTTTTTCACAGATCCAATCCTGCATGGGCATCAGCTGTGTCTGCTCTCCCACAATACCCTCTTAATGTGCCTTAAACTTGGTATGAGGGGACCCATTGCAGTGATAACAGAGCAGCTCACTTGACATGTCATCAAATCTTTCTTCTGCTAAAATGGCTGCCAAGTAAGGCCACCTGAAGAAATGATGAACCACAAGAAGTTCCATGAAATAACAAACAGGGTTTGTTTAGCTGGGTATGGCCCTGCCATCTCATACATGCACTCATCAGCTTGTGAAAATTTGGCCTGTGAAGAGGTGGAAGCACTGATCCATGGACCATCAAGCTTTGCTGGCATGCTGTGTCCTTGTGGATGCGTAAGGAGCCCTGACAGAGCTGTTCTCTGCAGTGCTGGCCATCTGCACACCCTTCTCAAATCTCTAGTTCATCAAAGGGAAATTAACATCATCCATATTAAATTAAGGGTGAGGGTTTTTTCCCGCTAATAAAGTTGGAATTGTGATTATCTGTTACTTCTGTTCTATTCTATCCTTCTCCCTCCACACCATAGTGCCATATCACTTTTCAGTTGTGCATTAACCAATGGAAGACTTATTAGGGATGAGTTTTTTTCTCAGTGATCAAAACAAACCAAAACATGCTTTTCCCTACAGAGCAGAAAGCTCTGCAAACTACTGCCTTAAGGCCCTGTTCATATCCCTTCTGCTTATTATTTGGCTTGGAGAGGCAGAAGTCATCACATGGCAACACTATGACCCTAAAATATGGCTATTATTTTCTTTTGTTTTCATCTTGATTCATGTGAAATATTGTGAAGGTTGTGTTTCAGCTGCTTAAATGGCATTTTTAAAGCATGATGCCTGGGATCATGAGGTGAATGCCTCATTTTGTGTCAGGGCAGGTTGGACTAGGAAAATGTTTTGGGATGATGCTGAAAGACTCTCCACAGGACAGATGTGATATTGTTGGTGACAGACTTGTCTGTAACTTTTGTGTCCTTATAGAGAGACTTTTGTCTTCAGAATCTTTGCTAGGAGAATAAGTATGCCAGGCACTGACCTCAGTGAAATACATGAATATTCCATGGAATAAGAATATACTCAGACTTAACTAAAAACTTAGTTCTTTGGGAATTTTATAAAATAAGATTTAGGAAAACGGGGTGGAAGTTACCCCTCACATTGTCACAGCATTGAAAAGAAAATCTGTGTTTGTGTAGATGCATAGGGCCTATGATTTAAAAACCAACATCACTAAAACTGTGTCATGTATCAGTTCCCCAGAGGTAAGGGTGTATTTGCAGTGTAAGAAAACCTACTGTGGTAAAAAAACTTCCAGTGGAAATCACATTACCTTGTACAATGCCTTTCATTTTACTCAATGTAAATTTTGAGGGTAACACTAACGTTATTATACAGGTATGACCCACAGCTGTGACATGCACTGTGTGAATTTGCTGTGAGGATGTTTCAAAGACTGGTTTACATTCATGGAGCTTTTAAAGTTCAGTACAATGTTCTGGAAATGCAAGAAACTAATTTTTGACCTCAGCCCTTCCTTTGTGTAGTACTGTTGGCCAATTTGTCCCAATTTTACAGGTCTTTTAATTTCAAAGTTGTAACAAAGAGTAACAAAACTCGTAGCTGGTGTTACTTTAAGACTAATCAAAATAAAAATTGGGCCCTGCTGTTAACTCCAAGGAAGAAACTGAGATAACACCTGAGTTGAATTTAAAACAGTAAATCCAAAATAAGATTTGGAAAAAACCACAAAACAATCCAGTCTAGTTGAATACTTTTTTCACTCTTAAATTTAAAGGAAAAAAATAATGAAAAATAAATTATTCTGATTCATGGTTTCCTTACCACTGTTTTCTGAGGTTTTACACCAGAGTGTAAGCTACTGAATCAAACTCGTAGTCATTGTGCATGGGATTTGTGCATATCATGGGGTTCATATATCTTTATCACCCTTTAAAGAACAGCAGTAAAAAACCCCAGAAAGCCTTTCCCATTAATCATTTCAAGTGAACTCACATTTTTAGAAGAAGGAGAGAGGCATGTTGCTCTTAAAATGCACTCCTTTGCTGTTTGTTTTAATAACATTTGCACTCCAATGCCTCATAGGAGAAAGAGGGTACTATGCAGCTTGTCTCTAGAAAAGCATGATTCTCTGTGTCTTCCTGAAGTTTAATTTCCATTTTTCCTGAATATTTGTACCTGCTGCCATCAGCATCTAAGCTCCTTTGAAGATCAACCTACCATTAATTATGAGAAAAACCACTTCACGAACTGGTACTAAAGCATCAGAATGATAAATCAGAATGACAGCATTATTTCATACAAGCACTTTATGTGAACATCTGCAAGTCTATATATTAAGAGTAAAATTATCAACAATCAACAAATCAACACCTCTTTACTGTGATACCAGTGAGTTAAATAGGCAAAAAGAATAGCTTTATAGTATTTTAAGGCTTTCATGTTGATACAGAGCAGCATGACACAAAATATAACATTGTCTGAATTCACCAGTAATTTTGAAAAACATTTTTATAGTTGAGGTGATTTAGTTTTAATATAGACATCAGCAAGAAATCTTATTGTATCCAGATTCCTAAAATATTTGTTTATCTTTAAATCAGACCTACTTGGTATTAAGCCTTATTTAAAAAGTATGTGTCAGACATTCACTACCAAAACCTAATTATCACTGGACTTAAGCTGTCTAGATCAAAGGCTTAGTTTCCATGGCAGTACCCAAAATGCCCTCTTAAGTAGCAGCTCACGCATCAAATCAGCATTGATACTTATTTAATGTGAGAAGAATGAAAATCAAACCTTGTTCACTTCTACATAAATTCACAGAAGCACCCAAGACTTTGGAAAGTAAAATTTGCAAGTTTGCAGTGCATTGGTGTAAAAGATTGGTACGATTTTAATGTTGATAGTAATAGCCATGCTTGCTGACTAGACCTGCAGCACATTGGACTTAGTAGAAAAAAGATCTGAACTAGCTTAGAATTGATACTTTAGATGAAGAATAATAATAATACAGATGAAGAGGAACTTTCATCAGTGATTGCTTATGGAAAATATTTTGGATTTGCAGAACGTAAATTATTTGAGGTTTTCCTGTAACCCTAGCTAATGTCCTGGTAATCTTTTGATGCTCATCAGTAACACATTGTTATGCCTATAAGCACTTTTTCTACATCTTTTTCAGTTTAAGACTCATTAAATCTTTAGCTGCCATGAGTAATAGTATCAAAGAAGATAAAACAGGATTCATTGTGTCATACAATACCTATAGCTTCCACTACACTGGCAAGTAGGAGTGAAATTAAAGCCTTCTGCAGAAAAAAGTTGTGGTTAATATTTCTGTCTGTAGTGGTTTTGTTAGTAAACAGTATGATAAGATTATGTTTATTAACAATATTTTTAAAATTATTATTGAGTAATTAACATATTCTTTATTATGATAGTTAACTGATGTGTTAGACACTCTGCTTCCATTATAAATCTGACATATAATTGAAAATTTGCCATTGGGCTCTTGTTTTAACATGGAACTGATATAGCTAAAAATCTCAATGTCTTTACCTAAAGTAAGCCACCCATGGTTGTATTCATCCATTTAAACAAAAGGCCTAATAAAGACAACTGTAGGTCTGAACATTTAGGTGAATAACATATGTTTTACGATCTAGATATTTTTTTGAGACCCTTGCTCTTTTTTGGGTAAGGATAATGACAACCAAGTTTATGCATAAACCCAAAACTCTGTCATAGTCATGAGTTGTAGCTGAGGTCAGAATTCAGCTTCATAATACAGAAATGCCGAATTTTTTTATGTTGAAATTATTTGAGGCACCGAAGCCAACAGCAGGGGTCTTGAAAGATCCAAAACTCCATTTCAAAGTGTAGAGAAGCATAGGACATAACATTTCTTGTGAATATATATGTGTATATGTCTGTGAATATACCAGAAAGAGAGAAAAGTAGGTTAGGTTGTTACTCTGCACACACAGTCATGATAAACAAATAGGAAGAAGAGGAATCACATGATGCTGATTTAAAATATTAAAAAGTTGTTCTATTGAAAAAATGCACTACTAAGTAGTAAATGGTACTGTAGCTTAAATGCAAATATATAATGTCGAATTAAAAACTAATGTTAAAGCACAACAGCTAACACAGTACATATGATCAAAACACATGAAGATTTTTAGTTGTCTTGAATTAAATAAACCAGCAAACTGGGATAAGTTTTGGCTGGTATGTTTATGAAAATTGAAATTTATACGTTGGCAGCATCATCATCCTTTTTTCTTCCTATCCCTAAATTTCTTACAGAGCAATAGGCTGCATTGAAAGCAAATTATGAAATACCACTCAAAATTTGTTAGAAAGATGTGAATTTGACACAAACAATGTCTCCCATAACTCACTTGTACTTGGTTGTACTTTACCCTACACTGCCATGTCTGGGGCCATGTTTTACATAGCAGTATTGTCTATGCCTTGTTCCAAAGTTGTGTTCCAGATCCATACATTATGCAGCTGACTTAAGGTAAGCAGGAATGTTTTGTGAACTCATTCTTGCACTTTGTAACTGTGAAAGAAACCACTGCTGACTATGGCTTTTAAAGTCTAAAAGCCATTTTCCACCAGGTTCAAGAGAGAGAAAATGCCTACTGCTATTTATTAGTTATGGTATTTATTAGTTCTTTGTAAGGGACTTTCTATTAATCACAGTCGGTCCCAGCCATTATGAGGCAGTAGTTGGAGCCAGAGAATGACTTCAGCACTCGAGTGTAAGGGTTGGAACTCTTACAGTGTTCATGAATGAGGGAGACAATGAAATTAGATTCTCTCCCTGTAGGGGGTAGACGTTGACCACTGCCTGATGCCAGCAACTACAGGTCTAAATATTTCTTCTGGAATGGTTGTTTTACCTTTCTAAACTTTCAACTTTTAAATTGCCATGTTTAGAATCTTGGTGTTAACAGACTGGATGTTTTCAGCAGCAGAGCAGCCTAGTGGCTATCACGCACAAAGGATAACTGTAGCAGCCTTAAGCCATGGCTAATTAAGAGAACCATATATACTTGTCTGTCCAAGAGCACAGAAAATAACTCTTCTGCAGAAAGGAAGACTACTGAAAACATTTTATAGGCATAACTGTGCAGACTCATTTCTTCCACTTCCAGTGTTGACAACAGCCTCCAACCTCAGTAATATTTCAGAATAAATTAAGTCTAAAGTGAGAAGTGTCATCTCATTGGATCCTCCAGAAAATAAATTCAGACATACTTGTACACATTCTTACAGTATGCCATCATCTCCTTGAGGTGTTAGCAAATCCCTTTTATAATGCATGTGTTTATTTCTCAGAGAGAACATTCTGTATATGCAATGGACACATTCTTTTACTTACATTTTACATTCCACCTGAAAGTCCATCACAGAAAGCTTGTTAATGTCCTTCAGGATATACAGTACAGTAGTAAACAAACTCCCAATAGCAAAGTAAATCTCTGGTAGGAGGCTCGAATAATATGCGTGTGCTAAGATCAAATCTTGACTTCAAGTTCAAGCGCAGTTTAACAGCGAATCCAAAGTTGTAAATGCAAAGTAAAGGCAATTTTAGGGCTGCTTTAAACCAAGCATGAAAGACTGAGTATTCAAAGTTGAGATTCTGTACATCTGGTTCTAATATGCTTCTTGCATTTTAGACAAGCAACCCTCTTTTCTTGTTTTGAGCTTTACTATCACTGTAGTTGATACAGTTTGTGAGTTTATAGTTTGGCAACATTCTCAGTATGTTTGAATTAATGGTTTGGTAAACAAAATCATGCAGCTTTCTTTTTCACATTAAATGACTTCCCTTTTTAATGCCTAACATTTCTAATTCTTACTTCCTCCTTTACCTCCTCAACACCACCACCCAAAAAAAAAAAAAAAAAAAAAAAAAAAAAAAAAAAAAAAAAAAAAAAAAAAAAAAAAAAAAAGAAAAAGAAAAAGAGGAGGTTTGGACTATTTATCTTTCTTAGTTTTAACATTTTAATTTTTACATTTTTTAATAAAAGTGATTAAACCCTACTTCTGCTCAGCAATCAGATATTCAGATATTGTACAAACACACACCTTAATAGAGAAATAGACCCATGTGTTACCGATACCATTATATAGCTCAGTTTTAGATAAAGTTGCTTCAGCTCAGCTGTATGGTCTGAGTAATCAGGCTGAAGTGGCAGGACAAGGGCACAGTGTAAAATGAAACAGGAAGATATACACAAGGGATTTGCATGCAAACATTATTCTGCTTCATTTCTGCACCAGCCTTTAGAGGATTCCCTCAAAAGTAAACACAGTTAATTAATTCCCAAGTAAAATAAGTGAATACAAATTTTCCACTTACTGTGTGCTGTGCTTTGTCTGTGCACTGAAGAGAAGAGGCAGTTCTGCAGCAATCACCTAGATCCAGGTTGCTTTCTAAAATAATCATACATGTGAGCTGGAGGAAGCACATTGACTTTTTAACTGTGCAAAGAGCAACCCATCTCTGTGCTGCCAGACAACCCTTCAGGACACGGGGCTGAACTTCAGCACAAGAGCACGGCATCTATTACGCTTGAGGCTCTACCATTTCACCTACACCTGGGTGGATCTATCAAGCTTCATCTCTATTAGGGCGGGTTGACTATGTGGTTGAAAGAAAAAAAAAATAAAAAGAGAAAGGGGGAGAGAGGGAAAGAGAGAGAGAGCGAGAGAAAAAAGGCTTGCCGTTGTCACACTTGTTTCCTATTAAAGAGCCTTACGGTGGATTGAGTAATTGTGTACGAAGGTAGTCTGGCTGGCAGATGTGTGCAGCCCCAGTGGAGCACTCGATTCGAGGCAGATGGGTTGTACCAGGGCGCAAACAACATTGGAGAAAGAGAGGCGTGATTAAAACAGCAGGCCGCCGCTTTACAGTGTTTGGAAGTGGGGATAGCATGAAAGCTCCCAGGAACTGCAACTCCCCAAAATGGGAACTGCACAGGCACAAGCAAACTGCAATAAACCAAACCTGATAAAACCTAGGGGATGATCAAATTGACCGAGTTATGCAACAATGCTGAAACCATCATGATTATTAATGAACCTCTCTCCCCTCCTCCTCCTCCTCCTCGCAGGCACTTACATTAGAAATACTTAGTTGCAAAGAGCATGAGCATGGGTTTATTCAAAACAGAATCCTGGGCTACCGTACAATCTGAAGCATCTTTTGGAAATGGATTAGAGTTACTTTGAGGGTTTTACATTGTCTCTCACGTCTGGTTCAGTTTAAAAGAAAAAGAGAAGCTGAACAGTGGGAGTGAATCTGCCGTTAGCAGTTATTTCTGAGAATGGTTGAAGCAGATTGTCAGAGAAGTGAACAAGGAAACCTTATTACAAACTTCTGTCTGACATGTAGAGGGCCAAAATCAGCCCTAGTATAACTGCACCAGTATATGTCAGGGGTGATTTTGTCATGTGGCTTCTCCCAGGTTATTGAAACTTGGCCGTAGCAGATGGTTGGAGAATCCCTGATATCACAACAATGGTTTGTAATAGTACACGTTAAACTCCTACACAGACAGGAGAGAAGGGCTACTTGTACAGCACTGAAATGATCTCAAGTGCAGAGCTCCCATGTGTGAGCTCATGTGTGCGCCGGCTGTCTGCTTTGAGGTTTAAGTAGAACTTAAATAATGCTTCCCCACTCTTTGCTGGACTTCTACTCGGAAATGAGGAGCCTGATACAATTCCCTCAGTGAATCTCTACTTCATTTTTTCCACTTACAGTGAAACATCCCAAAGTGCAAATGCCTGCATTTGAGCTGATCACCCTGGGATGCTTTCATGGTCAAAAGTGAGAAACAGGCACTGCAAGAAGGCAGCAAGTCTGAGCCTATGGAGGTATCTAAAAGAGGTTGAGCAAATTGCTTCCTGTTCCTGCTGATTATTGTGGAATATCAGGTTTCAGTTAACTAAGGTAAATCCACCTCTCCCTATATCTGATCCACTACTGGTTTAAATCAGCACTGATCAATATAGTTATGCTATCTTATAAGAACTGAGATTATCCTCATGCAGCCCAAAACAATACTACTACAGTATTCTAGGATACCAATGTAGGATACTATAGTACTTATTTATTGTGTATAGGGAATGCTGGTCCCTAATATCTACCAGCTGTTTTAT
Source organism: Orthonyx spaldingii (assembly GCA_013397795.1). NCBI lineage: Eukaryota > Metazoa > Chordata > Aves > Passeriformes > Orthonychidae > Orthonyx > Orthonyx spaldingii. The sequence continues at coordinate 128,395 of VZTJ01001142.1, read as the reverse complement.
CAGGACCTTTAGACAAGAATGGTTTATATACAAAATCCTATGGATATTTCCCATCTAAGCTCTTGTTATTAATTTTTCAATAAGGCCCATTCATATCCAGGTAACTGAAACAGCAAAGGAAACATAAAAAATGGACAAATATTTTTCTTTTCATAGCAGAGCTTCTTTTTTTTTTTTTTTCCACACTGTACAATTGTTTCACAAGTGTGTGTTTTTTCATTGTTCCCTCAGTTTAAGAACATAGATTGTTGACATGTTCTTTTATCTTAATGAAGTTTCTCAGCCACACAAAAAAAACTAAACGAGAGTTAGGGATTAATGAGCCTTAAAATGCATGTATGAGAGTTGCCTGTACCTAAAGTTAGAAGACATCTACTTTTAAAGCCCATCAAAAATCTTCAGTTCTGAGCCTGGCAGTAGCAGAATGTCTCAGGCCTCATGACACTGAACAGTTTGTCGTTCTTTTCATGCCTACAGGTTTGGGATTCTTGGAAAGTGAAGGGTTCATCTTCAATTTTGAAACATTTTCTTAGACTTCTGGCAGAGTAGCCTTGTCCAAAGTGGACTTCCAATTTTCATGGCAGCAAAAAGGATTCTAATGTACAACTCTACTGTTTGGCTAATAGCAACAGGCTATCAGCAATTAGATGCTTTAAATGCCTGCACTTTGGGTGATAGAGGAAAGGTTTCCCTGGCTCAGATTTAACATGGAAAAGCGACGCTGTTTATCCAGGTAGCTGAGACTCACCTGAGGTACAGTGGTGGAAAATGTCACTTTTTCTATTTACCACAGACTGTTTAATCAAAGACTGATTAAAAATATGCAAACTATCTGTGACAGGATGCCCAGATGGATTTGGTCCCTTCAGGAGGAGAAAGGACCGGACCAAGGATCAGGATATTTATATTCCAGAAGAGGGTCTCAACAGAAATCTTTTAGAGTGAAAAGCAGCTGTGTACAGGCATCATTTTTGCCTTTTCCCTGCCTTCTTTGACCTTCTGAAGTGAAATAAGCAGATATGCACTTTCAGGGAAAAATTCTAAATGAAGAAAGGCACAGAATATGACAAATAAATGAGGCACCTCAGATACCCAGAAGGAAGTGTTCAACAATGATCTCTTCTTTTGTTCCCTGTGGAATCTCACATTCTTGGTTCCTTGGGAGCTGTGGAAAGGGGTATAGTTCCCCTAAGGTCCCTCAACAGTCAGTGAAGTTAAATGTGCCTACAAGTGGCAGCAGCCTGTGGGCAACAGACTGGGGACAGTACTAATGTTTAGCTGTAATAATGCCTGTGCCCTTAGTCTCAGGCAAAATTAGACAGTGCTTATTTTCTGTGCTAATTCTTTACCAAGGTGACTGACCTGTGTAAGGTATAGGTAAAAACTGTCAGGGTCTGTGCCTTCCCTGTCCTCCTCATCCTACCATTGGGAGATACTGGGAAACAGCAATCTGCTACCTTGGGAAGCCACTGACATATCTTGAGTGTTTCTCACGTATTTATACAGAAAATACTGCAGCTATTATTAACTGCTGTGCTGTACTTTACATTTTAAATAAGAATTTTTCTGGACAATCTGTCTTTTGCCATGTAGTTGCTGGCAAGTAGTTTTGCTTGGCTTCTGAGAAGAGAACCTTCCAGAATAGTGGGGCCTTCTTTCCTCCCATTGACAACTCACTGACTTCAGGGTAAGTCCCTTTCTGACATCTCCAAGAGTATTCCGATGGCCCTGTTGTCTATGAAACTGTTACATGACCACCCACTATTACACAGATGTTCCCTGGCTCAAAATATAAATACAGTCTGGAGTGTGAAGCTGGCTGTGATTTATTTAGGTAACTGTGACCTTGTATGGAAATATTCTCACTTTTTTCTTTTTGGCAAAAAAGCCTTTGATTTTCCCACTTTGATTTTCTCCTGGGCTAGAAAAGGGCTTTTCTTTCACATATAATTATACTGAGATTTACCTGAGTTACAGGATGTAGAAAATACCTTTTTCATAAAAATATAGGCAGAAGTAAAAAGAAGGAAAAAAAAAACAAACCAGAATACTTTTAGAAATCGGGTCCATACCTTCCCTTTAGTGAAACACTTCAGGTTACAGATGCCTCACTGCAAACTAAATGGTTCAAGTGTCTTTTTTAAAAAAACACCCTAATTTTCCGTCAATATTTCCCATAAGAAGTCTCTGATTTTTATCTAAAAATTCTCAAGAAATTGTAAAAACCGGCCCATTGGATATTTGTATTGCAGGGGAGACTGATGCTCTGGCAGCAGAATCATGGCAAAATGTGGCTGTGATGGGAAGGCAAGAGGAGATGAGGTGGCAAATAGAAGAGGCTCAGTGAATTGGTTGTGGACTGATGGAACCCACCTGGAGCAGTTGTCAACCCGTGGATTTCATTGACACCTCCTCTCTGGCAAGAGAAGACCAGTCTTTTTATTGGGGATGGGTAGAAAAGCTCACAAAAGCTACACAACCCTTAAGAGAGTGGGTCCAGCCTTCTGGGCTTGGTGGTCTCTCCGTGAAAGCAGTGGTGGAGAAGCCCTCATGACACATCTCTCTGCCACATCTGTGTGTTTGATCAAGCTCCATCCAGCAGTCCCTGAATTTCAAGTTACACACTGAATGAGTGCATCTGTGTCCAGCAAAGCCATGTGGTTTTTTTCAGAAGAGATGAACTCATGGGGAGAAGGATGCAGAAAATTGTAATGGAGGGAAAATGTAATTTTGGAGGGCAAACTTCAACATGCCAGAAAAATTCATCCCACCCCCTGCCTGCTCCTAAGCTGCCTATGATGCAATAACCTACCTTTGAGGATCCCTTACAGCCCACACACTACTGCAAACTGATTGCCTCTGACTTGGGCCAGAAGATTTAAACTGCCCTCAAATTGGATTTTGAGCCTGGATAATGAGTTGTGTGAGTTGGATGTAACTGAAGAGGGGAGGACAGTGCCATGACCTTGACCGCCCCTTGCTGCTGTAGGAAGAGTTCAGGGCCAGGGCTGGGCCTCGGGGACAGCAGTCTCACCTTCTGTTAGTTAAGTTTCCCAAGGTAATGTTTTAGAAGGCCTCTCCCCCTGATAAAACTCTGTTCATTTAACTCCCTTTACGTAAACTTATTGTTTTTAAATGAGGAACTACTTGTTATTCTGAATACCCAGACAGGGCAATTTATTTTCCCAGGTTTCTGGGTGAGGGCCTGAGATGATGTCACATAAGAATTTTAGCAAGAATCCCTAGAAATCAAACCCAGGCACACTCTATTGTGAAACTGTTCCTGGAAAAAAATATCACTACACACTGTAGGAGACATAAAGTGCGCTAGAGCTCAAGGCTCTTTTTGTGGTTCTGAAATGTGCATATTCCCTATTGATGCACCATGTGTAGCAGGGATTGTATAACCCTGGCTCAAATGTGGCAGGAGGTGGTGCAGGGGAGAAGATGCACAGGCATCATGTAACCACACAGAATGGTCTGGGACTGTGCCCACACCAGTGAGTCAAATTGGGATTGTCACCTCTAAAAACAGTTACTTCAGACATGGCTGAACATCAAATGTAGAGATCACTCAGGTCAGGGGTCTAGGACATGCTAGAGGAAAACCAGATGGTTTAAATGGTCTGAGAGCTAATAGAACAAAACTAACCAGTTGGTGTGAATATGGGTTTGAAACTAGCCAGATGAGTTGGGAATTGCTGAGTGTGCTGTGGGGGGAAAGGAGGGGGAGGAGGAATGGTAATTAAAGACTTCTTGCCCTGTTAGGAGAACAGTTTGCCTCTGAGAGGTAACAGACCAGGTTCTGTGGCTGCAATTTTGCCCAAATGTTGGCCATCTGATATTTTGGCTATTCTGAACCTGGAGGCGCCCTTGCTCCCTGTCCTGAATGGGGCTGAAGGAAGGAACTGTGGGCTGCAGGTGGTGGAGAACACTATCTCACCAAGCCTCGAATTTTTGTCATTTTCACTGCTGCAAAAGATGCATTAATTTATTGAGAGCTTTGTCAAATGCTGGGTATATATTGCCCAAAAGAGGGACTTAGTATTATTTCATCAGTAGCTTGTCGATCAGCTTGACAATGACAGCAATTAGAGAATTGTGTCCATTTCTGTGCTAATGCCTTTAAACACTAAATGAGGAAAATATTTGTGAATTAAACTCCTTGACAATAAAATGTGAAAAAAATTGCAGTACCCTCACAGATTATGGGACTTTCTAACATGTACTTGTGCACTGCTGTGCCCACTTAGAACAACTGATTTTGTTTTGTAGTGAATTTATGGGTGCACACTGATTATTTTTTTTTTCAGCTATATTAAAGAGAGAAGGAAAGAATGCTAACAGGGAGAACATGTTCATAAGGTTTTACTACTGTCTCCTAGTGGAGGTGCTTAGGGAATTACATCATGGTGAGTCGTTCCAGCAAGAGCATAGACGTGTCTTTCAGGTTGTTTTTTCAGCAATTACCAGCGGTTACCGGTAGGTAATAAATATTTCTGGAGTGACTTATTGCTGGGCTTCTTAGCAGTGCTGATAAACGTCACTTGCTCAGCTCCTGCCACAAAACAGTTGCATCGAGGAACCAAAAGCTCAGCTTTCAGAGTGTAAAAGTATACAAAGCATGTTAGTATGTTTTAGGATTCATGCATCTAATCCTCCCACTGCTCCTCCTTCAGTAGCCCCTGTTAAACATATTTGTTTTCTGTGAAAGTGGCTGAAATCCAGACTAATAGGAAGGGTCTAGTCTGCATAGAGGAGCAGAGCCTTTTCTCTCAGTCCAAACTTGCACATACCACTCTCTACGTCCACCACAAGTTTGCAGAAATAATTCTGCAGACAGAAATGTGTCAGACCACCCCCGCAGCCTTGTCTCTGTATTTTTTTCTGATATGATTTCTGAACTGGCCATGCAGTGGGAGCTGGTGTTTTTTTGGGGTGATCTTGGTTAACTTGCTTTATTTTATTACTCCTTAGTCTCACCATCTGTCAAAAGGCAATGATACTGTCCTCCAGGAAGGTGCTTGGAGATTTATGGATGGCAAATGCAGAACAAACAGTAGTTTTTATTATTATATTACAAGGTGGGACTTCCACAAGCTTAGTTAAATGTCACAAGATGCATCCTTAGGTAGGGGTTTATGTATTTTTCAACAGTAGTGTACTTTCTGTAATTCTTACGGGACAAAAATCTGCAAAGAGAGAAAAAAATTAATGGCCAGTTTCTAACTATTTAAAATTAGCATAGCTCTGCTAGCTAAGAATTGGGATTTTCTCAGTTTTACTACATATAAGAATTCTCTCTCTTTGAAGATCCACTTCTTTGATGTTATCAGGGGAAAATTCTTTTGGTCCTTTAAGTAATAATATTGGTATCTCTGTAAATAAAATCATAACATATAAGTCTTCCTTAACCCTACTTAAAAATTTTGCATATATGAAGCTACTGATGTTTATGGAACAAGAAACTTTGATTAAGACACTTTGGCCTATTTACATGTAACTGTTATAAAAAGAAACAAATCTTGAGGCCTTTTTGCACAGGAAATTTCAAGTGGAAGCAGAAGCTGTTTCTCATTGTTCAAATTCTCATTCTACAATAATTTCACATTTCAGAGTGGCATGTTACATGTGTCATTTAATTTATGTTGTGGAACCCTACAAGGCAAATGCAACCTATTTAGTAAGTCCAGATTTTGCTATGACCACAACTTGAAAGCACAGGAAGTTCAGTTTCTTTAACATAACATTTGCCTGTTTCCATTCATAATTTAGTGATGTGTTACTGCCTGGGTTCCCATAGAGTTTTCTGATTTTGACCCTTCCTACTTGCAGCTTCTACCAAATTATTTTCTCTTTTTCTACTGACCAACTCTCCTTCAACATCCCCCACTCTGCCCTCACATTTGGACTTTTCCCTGGCTGGGTGTAGTGAAGAAAATAAATCCTTTCCTGTTGAGAGTTGCCAGATCTTGTTTTGGAACCAAAATGAAAAGCTTGAGGTTTGGAATTTATTCCAAATTCAGCTCAGGCTCCAAGAGGAATTGGTGGTTTGACTGAATGGGCTCAGATTCATCTCATCTCTGCTGAGATCTCATCACAGCTTTTTGCTTATTTTTCTAACTGAGTATCTCTGGACTATGCTCATTTTTAAGGCTTCTTAAATTGTTATCATTATATGATATCATTCAGATTTTAACTGCAAGTTCCAATTCCTCCTCATTTATTCACTTACCCTTTCTCCCTGTCCTTATATCCCAGGTATAATTTTTGTCTTTGGTTTATGCTCCCATTTTATCTTGTTCCTACTCAAGCTTCAAGTCTTCAATTTCTTAATATCTTGCTCTCTCTTCCTCTCTCTTCTGAATTATTTCTCCACACACCATTTTCTCTTGAATCTAGAGCTGAAACCTCTGCCTTTGGAGCTGAAAGGACCTCAAGTGATCAGCCATAACACTTGACTGCTCTGCAGCTATAGCTTTCCATATGTAGATTCATACAAGCTGTCTATAAACCTTCAAAGTTAAGACACAGGACACAAAATATGCCAAATAGATACTTCCACTGAGCAAAAGAACTGAAGAATATGCCAAGACACATGAAAACCTTGAAGTACTGTTCTTAATCCTCATGAAAATGACAATTTGTTGCAAACTAGATTGTGTGTGTATTCTATCTGGAGTTCATAACATCACATATTTATTTCTGCAGTCTCAGTCCCTTTTAGTGCAAAATTCATTGTGTCTAGATAAATGAAATACTAGAATCAGATAAAGAGGTCAAGGCTAAATTAGGTGGCTATTTGAAGAAAGACATATACAGAGACACAGGGCAGGAGCTGAAATGTCTAATATGAATTATTTTCAATAAAAACATAAGGAGTCAGACACAAATTACATTAAATGGGAAGAAAAAAGAAAAAAATTGATATTCAGTGACATTATTGCTATGTGCAACAATGAAGTTTTCAGCATTGCATGTGAAAGGATAAAATAAAGACTAGTCTTGAAAATCAGTGTTAGTGTTAAAAGTACTTCTAAGATTTTGTTGTTGTTGTTTAATTTCTATATACAACTTTTCCAACCCATCTTTCTTTCCCTCCAATATTCCATAAAATTTCTTCCTCATAGCCAGCCTGCTCCACCACAAACCCTGCTTCAGGAATGACAGATTCTCTGGTGGTCAGCACAGCTACTGTACTTTATGTATATGTTGCACAATTTTTTCTTGATTGAAATTTTGATGATTAGAAGTTCAGTCAAGGAGGTAGATAATGTAAGAAGGTGGTTCTCAGATTTTTGTGAGCCCACTACTTTGCCTGAAGGAAATAAGTAACTGTAGAAAAGCATCAGCTGTTTGTGCACTCAAAAGTTTTGCTATGTTTATTTGTTTTTCTTAGGCTCATTCTTTGGTACTGTCAATATATTTCAATTAATTTTTTTTCCTGAAAATTGTGCAGTTTTTTCTTACTTATAGTCACTTTTCTTCTTTTACAATACTTTTCCTATTTTTTTGTTTCTTTTTTTTAATGAAAAAATAAAAATCAATATAAGCTTGATAAAAAATCACTTGCCAAAATGTAGAATATTTATGAGGGAAATAAGGCTGGTTCACACAAAAATTAAACCATTGTATCTTTCAGCAAATTTTTCTCTTCATCTCTTCAGCTTTTTCACATGGGTTTTACTTTAAGTCTTCATGGTACCTCATGCCAGTATTAGTCTGACTAAATTCAAGTTTACCATTTCAGAATACTATGTATCTTTTCCACACAAATAGAGATGATATTGCTATATTGATTTACTTACGTTTGTCTTTTAATATCCTTGCTGACCCTTGCTGTTTTTTCTTACACTTTTCTTAATTTAGTTGACACATTCTTTGCATCAGAAGACGTAATATTTCCAGCACAGGAACATCAGAGACTTGACAAACTCCTGTGCTACTCTCTGTTCCTTCCTGAAAGTTTGTTCTATTCCATCTCCTTTTTCAATTGCTTCTAAGCAAGATTCAAACACCTTCACACTTTTTTTCTGTGTGACATAAGAGCTTGCTCAGAGCCCCTTGTTTCAATACACGTGTAGCCAAGAGCGACATATCCTCTTTTTCATTACTTCACGTTTCTAAACACTGAATTTGGTCCCACAGTTTAAATCAATGTCTGATCATGCAGTTATATCCTTTGGTAAAGCTAAAATGGTTTATTCACCCTCTTTATCCCTTTCTGTCCTACTACCCCACCAAAGCAGTACATCCATGAAAGATAGGATTCACCAGACACATTTAGCCATATTTCTTTCTTTTAAAGCTCTTCACAGAAGAATCTTAGTTTTCAGAGGGTCCCAAACAAATCAAATGTGACTTTCCAGGGAATGTATTATCCTTATCTTTCATTGAAATACTTCTAATATTTTCATATATTAGAACACAGAGGATGATTCCAGGGAAATAAGAAAATACCAGGGAGAAAACAGCCAGCTAATTATATCTCATTTCATTCAAATACAGCTTGTCTTGAAGGCTAGCTTTGTTTCAAACTCATCTGCTAAATCTAAGCAAGATGTCACATTTTCCTCCACAGAGGGGAGAAAAGTGATGAGCTATAAAGTGATGCTGCTCACACATCTGGAATACCTGTTTTATAAAGAATTAATAATCCTCTGAGAAGTTTAATTCTTTCTTTTGACTATAGAAAAAAAAAAGATTTTTAGATGAGAAAGCCTCAGAAGTCAAAATATTCCTTGTCCTTTCTTCAATGCTCCTGCCCTACCTGCACAGAGCACTGAATCCATGTTTTTCCAAGGTCTCTAAACCTACTTCAGGCAAAATTCCCCCTGAAAATTAAGCTGTAATTATCCATCTCTGGACTATCCAGACATCAGCTCCAGGTTGGTTGCTTTCCTGTTTTGGGGTATCAGTGCACCTGTCTCCTCTTCTTGCAAACAGGTTGTGAAAATGCACAACAGCTGCCACCACTTCAATGGCTGTGTCGCCTTCAACGCAGCCAAGGATCTGTTTTATATTTTAATGCAGCCAAAATGTTCAAAGAGATAAGCGCAAACATTGTATTCACTCATCCTCGAGTATTCTGTGCTCTCTTCGCTTCTTCCTGCTCCTTCAGAAGCTCTTGTGCACACATTACTTAGTGTCCAAACAAATTGGAACCTCCTGCTTCAGCTAGTGTCTTGGCAAATATCACTCTTCCTGGAGCTCATTCAGGATTTTCCTGGCTTTGTCTGTAACAGAATGGCATCCAGACAAACCTCTACCTCCCAAACCAGCCTTTTTACATATTTTCAAAAGTAAAGGCAGCATTTAGGAAACTGTGACTAGGCATAAATTCGTAAAGCAAAGGCATGCACATTTCTCCAATGGGATTGATTTAAGGCTTAATGCATGCAGAGGAAAGATCCCCACAGATATCAAGGGGTTTGCATTAGACTTATTATTGGCATTCCTTTCAGAATGCAGATCCAGGAACATGGAGGTAATTCTAAAATAATGTCGTGATTCTTACTGTAAATTCATACAGCTTGTATTTTCTTAAAAAAAAAAAAGGGGGAAAAAAAAAAGAAAAAGAATCATTTCAGGATGGTTTACTTTGATGTTGGGTGAAGGCCAAGAACTACAGAATGGAAGACAGAGAAATGTGTTATGCTGAGCAATGGAGTAGCTCTGATCAGTAATCCAGATATCTCCCCTGATTGCTTAAGATCAAATCTTGATAAAAACAAGGTTGCTTCTGCTCAGCTCTGATGTGGTTTCAGATGGAAGTTAAAGAACTCAGCACATTTTTTATTTAAGGGAAAAAAGAGAGAAATAAAAACCAGGACAACTGATTCTCCCCAGGATAATCCAGGACAAAATCATTCTTTTCAGAAAAACAGGATTTAATTTCCAAAGTTGCGGTTTAATCTATTTCTTTTTTTCACCATGGCTGTATCATGTTCACCCACCAAGATGTAACATTACTGGCACTAAACAGTGTTCTTTATAAAGCCTGTGGGACATGCTAGGTATAAATGTCAGTCAGTCATAGAAAAACTTCTGTGACAGCCATACTCTGCTTAACCAGACTTCCCAGAGTAGCCTAATAGCTGAGTGAGGTGCAAATGTGTGCATGGAGCTTAGCCTTACAGATTAAATTGTTGATGGACAGTGGTGAAAGACAAGCATGATCAAATGAGGCTCTCTGCTATCCCAGTGATTTAACCCTTTTAATTCTTGCCTCTGAGCTACGGTTGTCTTGAATATTCTTTACATTTATGTGGTTACTGGTGGCTGATGCTCTTCAAATTATTAGTATTTTTTTGCTATTGCTGTTGCTATTGTTATTATTCTGCTTACTGCTGTAGCACTTGCTGACACTATTTTGTAGACAATACACTTAAAAATGTTTCTAATGCTGTTATATGAAAATCAGAACAAGTTCTAAATCCTCAAGGATGTTTTGAAATTGAGGGTGGATTCAGTGTGCCACATTGTGACTTCTAACTCATGGTTAAGCCATATTTATTTTGCAATCAGAATAGATACAGCTTTAATTTAGCTGTCTCCTGGACTGATAGGTGTTAGAGAGCAGTGAATAGATATCAGAGCTGTTGAGACTGAGAGAGGGCACCAGCCTGGTGACAACAGTTTGGGAAAGTTCCCCCTAGTGCCCCAAGCTTTCTGACCATGGAAGCTCATTCAGCTGATGTGATATGGTCATAAGAACAGATTTGATTTATTTTACTGGTAAGGCTGGGGTGATCAAATGCAGAACTACTCCAAGATTGGATTAGTACCCAGTCCAGACATAATTCAATTATCTTAGAAGTTTGGTTGTTCCTCACAGAATGCCACTTTAACAACCTATGAAAACCAGCCCTTCCCCCAGCACTGTTTGCTATTTTCTTGAGCTTCTTACATTGCTATCTGCTACATCAAGCAATTTCTTGTGTCATGTCCAGCAGTTTTCCTTGCTTTGTTCAGTTAACAGCACTTCAGGCCAAGGTCAACCCCACAGCCCATCCAGTTGCCTGCAGCTTTAACAATAACCACTGACACCAAACAGCTCTGTGGACTTCTGTGCCAGCATTATATGTCCATCAGGGTTCACATGGCAACCCAGTCACTCCCATTAGCTGATAAAATACGTATAAATAAAAAAATCCATAATAATTAATGGATCTGCTGTTTTCACACTGCCAACTAATCCAGTGTCACACAAGGATGGACAAACAAGGGTGAGAGAATTTCAGCTTGTAGCAAAGTCATTCCAAGTCTGTCTCGGAACAATGTCCAGTTCCCTAAATGATGCCCATATCTGATAACACCATTCTTATATTGAATAGAATTTTGGTCCAAAATTCCCAAACTCTCTCCTTCATGAAACCACAGGGGTGTGAGACTAGCTCCTTCCATGAAAGCATGTTCTAAATACTTCAGGTGAAAAAGATCCTTTCATCTCACCCACAAGACTCTTCTAGTATGAGAGATATTCCCTGCTGTTCTTCTTATCTTTAATTCCCTGCTAATGCACTTTCAACTGTACTTTCCTGTATTTCAGCAAACAAGAATTCTTTCCCCTTGTGTTTATGTATTTATGCTGTATGTGTATGGATTTAATTTCTAAAGCCAGCCAACAAAAGCACTACACTCCTCAGTCAACATCTGGCCTCATATATTTTCTTTCACATCTGTGAAGTCCTTTCCAATTTGTCAGCATCCTTTTGAATAGTCCCTGTGCTGCAGTGTGATCACTTATATTCAAGGAGACACAATGGGATGTTCCCAGACAGACCAATATCACATCCACCTAAGCCATCATGCTGTGCTATGAATTCCTATCTGGTTCAAACACCTTTGAAATGTACTATTTAGTTATTCTTTCTTTTCAAGTGATTGGGGTGTCAGATTAATTTTCCATTTGTGCATTAGAATTTATGTCCAACTGAACTTTATAATTTCTTGACTGATATTTCTAATTTCTCAAAACATCTTCTTTCTCAATTTTTACTGCTTTTTCCTTTTAATTTTTCCACTTTCTACTTGTATTGTAGCACATAATAATAGGTTTAATATTAGCACTGTCCATTTTTCAGAAAATTAATGAAGATTTGAAAAACCTAACAGAAATTTAAAGAAAAACTCAGAAGAACATGCAATACAGTTCTGCTAACCTGTATTCCCTCAAATAGAACACCATTTTACAGCTTAACAAATCCTCCATTCTTATAGAGAAACAAGTATTTCTCCTGTTTTAACTGTTGGTAATTATCTATTTCTTTATATAATTTTTTTTTAGCAGGAAATTCAGGCAATGGTGTACAGGTCCTTAAACTTTCAGTAGTGTAAGATACAAATTTACAGGAGCAGACTAACAACAAGACCAAAAGCGACACCCTAAATGTTATATCTGAATAGAATCATAGAACAGTTTGGGATGGAAAGGAACTTACAGATCATCTCATTCCCTCAGCCTGTCTTCATACTAGAGGTGCTCCAGTCCTTGGATCAACTATATGGCCTCCTATGGACTTGTTCCAGCAGGTCCATGTACTGCTTTTGTATTCAAAACAAAACAAAACTAAACCAAACCAGAAACCAAACCAAACCAAACCAAAAAACAACAAACCAACCAGTCAACCAACCAACCAATCAACAGAAACAACAAAAAGACCAAACCAAACCAAATTAAAACAAGTTATCAAACAAATAAACTAAAACCCACACTGGTACCATGACAAGAGTGGTGCAGATCTTTCATAGAGACAGTGTTGTAGAGCAACGTCACCTGAGGTCCCAGCTGATATTTGGTTATTTTGCCATTAGAAAGAGTGTTATGCCATAAAGAGCTGTGTGACTAACAGATGGAACTGTGAAGCTGGTCATACCCCCAACATGCTCTGTGGGTTTTCCTTACTATTTGAAACTATATACTTAATGTATTTTCCCAAATAAAAGTTTTTTGTGGTTTCATATTCTCAGAACTCCTGCATACTTGCAATGGGAGAAGGAACACCTGTGAAAGGTTAAATTATTAAATTCTTAAATGTTGGTATTTTAGGTGGGGGACCAAGTCACCATTTTAGAGGGAGTCCCCTAGACATGCTATTGAACCCAGTCCTGGTTACTACCACTAACACCTGGCAGGAGGGCTACATGTGCAACAAAAGTAAATTACAAAATTCCAGCACTTTTATTTCTTCATTCTTAAGTGTATAGATGGACACTTCCAACTCCTGCTGAAATTGGTAGGAGTTGTGCCTATAGCCTGTAACACAGTTTGATGTCCTAACTGGAAACCTTATGAAAACATTTCTTTAGGAAATACCAACTTACTAACGCAACCGAATTTGCCAGGAAAGAGTCAATGTCAAATCATCTTTCATGAAGACTCAATCAACTTTCATGCTTGACAGCAGTGAAAGTGCTATGTTAAGGTTATTTCATTTTCCTCTTTGAAGAGTGTAAGGATTTATATATACACATTCATACATGTGCATGGGTGTTATATATACTCATGTACTTACATTTATATATATACACTATATAGACACAATACACGTTTGGGGCTTTTTGCTTTTTTTTTGCCTCTATTCTTTTTCAAGTATTGCTGTAGTAAAATACTCAGTAGTTTTAATGTTACAGAATCTGTAAACCTATGCTTTTCTGGAGACATTCAGAATCTAGGATCCTGTCTCAGTACACATGACCTGGAAAAAGTTGTACTCATGCCCAAACTCAATGCCCCTGTCTCAGTAAGCTGAAGACAGTTGGCTGATGCATTTTCTTTCAGAAAATGAAAATCCAAATATTTACAAACTCCCTAAGTGAGATATTTTGGAGTGACATAAAGATACAGGTTGATTTAATTTCAAGCTTAAGAAACAGTTTTACCTGTGAAATTTATGTAAATCTACAACAATCTGAAATTATTTGACCATAGAAAAAGCCAAATAACAATTCAGAAGAAAGACTTGAAGAACCCCTAATTGAATCAACACATAAGGAAAGCTAATATAGAAACTGCTCATTGTTCCAAAATCTACTGGTTTCATTAGTGGTTTACCTCATCCGCTTTTTACTTATTGCTAAAGGTCACAATTAGAAACATATTTGCTTATTTTGCTACTGCTTTTATCCCTGTTCATATTATGAAACTGAGACAAGAGTGCTTTATTTTTTTAGGGAACTTTCTTTCAGTCCACATGGTGTGAATTATTAACAAGCTTTACTTATTTTTGCTACAAACTCATAACTGTACAAACTTGGGTCCAATCTACCACAAACATCATTAAAGGAGTCGCATACAGGCCTTGTGTATAGGTGGATTTTCAGAGTAATTCCTGATGTCTTACAGGTATACTTAACTGAAGGATAGTAAAAAATGGATCTAAAGATACAAATATTTAAAACTGGAGACTAATTTTATGTGGAGGAGTTTATTCTATAGCAATAGGATGATGAGCATCTGGATCCAGATTTTCACGGTTGTTTTGACTCCAGTTATTGATTGAAGCTTCTTTCTGTTCCCTATTCATGTAAATTACAGTGCAATGGGTCAAAATAACAAGGCACACTTTGGAGTTGTGCTAATACATCTGCAAATTTAAACAGAAACAGATGGAAAATGGGAGATAATTTTGAAGCTTACTAACCATACAGATACAAGATATCCCACCACCATCAGTCTTTGCAGTGTAACGTCAGGCAAATAACACTTATATGCCCTTTATACACTCACAAGTTATAGGGGTTATGTCCATTTCTTCCCATGTGTCGTGCTGGAAATCCCTTTTATGCCATGTAATTGAAAATAATGAGGTTAAATGAAATACAGTAGCCTTAAGAGTGAAGAGAGTTAGGAACTCCTGGGGTTTCTAAGTTGTTCAATGCAGAGCAAATGCCTGAATTAGTGATTCAGAAATTAGACGATATCAACCAGCTTTTAAAATGAAACCATAATGTGCATTGCAAGTGCAAATCATTTTTCAAATGTTTAGGTAATGACCTGCATTTCCGTAGAGGTTTCATAAGCGTTTAGCTTTAGAAACTGTAAATACGTCTCATCAAAACATCTTTAAGCCTGTGTGTAGTATATTATAATGGACATGGCCATGTGCAGCTAAATTAATTCCTGAATTTATTCTTGTGTGTGGTTTGAATAATAAAAATTTTAGTTTTATCAGGTAAATGTTTCAATAAAACCTGAAATATCATGATTGGTATGAACCTTCACAAATTGTTTGCTATTATTACTTCCTGAACTGTGGAATTTCAAATATCTTTGTAAGATTAACTTCAAATAGATGTAAGCAAACATACAGAAAACTTGTTCTTGTAAGAAAAAAGTGGACTTATACTGGGAGAATAAACATTTTAGGAGCAATTCTTCCATTAATCCTTGAGGAATAGTTTCTAGAAACTTTTTAGGAAAAGGAGAAATGGTGGAAGTATGGTTTGGGGGTTTTTCAGCTAGTTTTAAACAAATTATTTAATAACAAAAAATACCAAAAATAGCATTTTGTTTTAAAAATAAAACCAGTGTTATTGACTTAGAGAAAAAGAAAGAAATATATTTACTACAAAATGTCATTCATGGAAAATCAGACAGAATAAATCTCTACTACATAACCAAGTTTATGTAAACTTGTGCAGAATTCACAGTCAACAGAGAGAAACAGATTCTTCAAGGGCCTGAAGCATTTCACTGGAGAATAAAAATGCAATGTAAGTTACACAAATTTCCTCTTCAAAGGGCCCATTTCTGTCTATTGATTAAGGAGTCATTGAGACTTAATAAATAATAATTAAAAATTGCAGTTAATAATCTCACTGTAAATATCTTCAGTGAATGCAACTCCCAATATGAATAGGCACATAAGGAAAGCACTCAGGTCCTTGGAATTTAAAACACAAAAAAAAGAAAAAAATTCAAAATATTATTTTGTCTTTAGTAGAATGTTCTTTGTCTGACATCACAATGAAAACAAATCAAAGTGGTAGGGAATATTTATATGCTATATTAATTATTATTTTTAGTGATGGATTGATGTTATCTCAAGAATGTCATTTGTACAAAAACCTGATAGCCCATTATGCTAGAGGTAAAGTTTTCAAATATATAATTTCATCTCATGCCTTATTTGTAAAAATAGTTTCGAATATTTCACTTTATTTTTAAATTTTTATTTTAAAAAACTTTTAGTTACTTTTTCCCTAATTCCTGACTGAAAAAAAAATAGTATTTTTTTTAGTGATGTGAATTTGAACATCTTAATATTCATTTGGTCATGGTTAAAATTGCACCTTCGACAGAACTGAAGTGATATGACTACGGTAGCACAGATTAGTGTATTATGACTTGAGGTTAGTATTTACTTTATAAATTTGTTCTTGTAAATCCTTTAACTCCAGAATTTGTACACCAGGAAAAAAACCCCAAAATTCCTATCTTTAATGTTAAAGGCTGTCATGTGACACCTTTACTAGAAATGACGTTATGGCAACTGACTTAAAAATTTCACAGCTTCATACTTCTGACTTATAAAGCAATGAATCAAAAAGAGGAGAATTACCACAGAGATTATCAGACTTTAAATTTTCCTTTTTAGAAGGCCTTCTTTTTTTTTTTTTACAGGGAACTTAGGCAAATCCTTTTTTTCTCTTCAAAAAGGGGAATCTGAAGTGACATCTGTGTAAAACACTTGTAATACCAGCAAATATTACATTAAATCAGGAAAGTAAGTGAACATAAGGAGCAATGTGTCTACTGAACATTGCACATCACTGAGTGCCAATTTTGCTGTTCAGCAGTTGGTCGAGGCTTCTCTAGAATGATACAGAAATGACTGGTGTATAAAACACAGGCAAACCTCCCGAGGATATTTTAGCTGGCATAGGAAGATGATCATGGCTTACAGAAAGGTTTGCACAGGTGATAAAAAAGCTATTGAAGATTCCATGAAAATGCTACATCCCAAATGCTGAATTGGGGAAAAAGTTTTCTTTCAAGATCATCTACACACCCCAGTCACCTCTTGTTGTTATAGGCATCCCTGTGATCAGGTGCTCTTTGTGGGGAGAGATCACTACAGATCACCCTTTAGCCATATCTTGGATACAAAATATTTAAACAACTAACCTCATATGTAATTATTTTAAGCCAGTGACAGTAATTCAGATTCTGCCTACTTCAAAGAAAAAAAATTCATATAAAATTATTCCTTGTGAACTCTCATCCTGTATACATTCCTCTCCTGAGATCTGAGAGCACCCAAATTATTGCTTGCCAGTAGTATTGGATCATGGCAAGTAAAAGATATTCCAGGAATCACATGAATATAAATGCTATGAGAGTGTGATTTAGAATTCATACTTGAAAACTTTCCAAGTGCTGCAATTCCTGTGGGTACATTTATGCAACACCTAAGCAGAGTTTCAGTCTAAGCTGTGTATGCTCTTTGTTCTTTCCAAGTATGATTTGATACTGAGACCTCTACTAAAATCAAAGAAATAGAAGACAAAAAAATAAATTCAGAGAAAAATAAGAAGAGAGACAAACAAATAACTCTGTAACTAGATAAATTAAACGCAGAATGAACATGTGATTAAAAACATCACTGCAGAGTGTTGAGACAATTTACTTGGTTGCAATTTTTGTAATTTTATTGAAAGAAATTATTACATTGTAGCAGTCAGATTAAAGTCTATTTACTTTAATTGGAGATATATGAATTACAGTCTCAAAGTCCAACTGAGTGCAAATTTCTGGATTCTATAGAGTCTAGGGAAAAGACCATACAGGAATGGAATTTTTAGATCAAACCACATTTTTAACAACAAAATATGAGCTTTGCATAAACACTTTTTTTCTCCTAGCAAGACAATGGACTTCTTGGCAAGAAAAAGATGATGAAATGAAATGAGAAATCCAAGACTGAAAACATGCAAAGTGTTTTGAAACAATTTAAGAATACAAATTTGCCAGTTATTCAGGAACATATTTTTGTTGTTGAAGTCCTGCAGCTAGAATCAGAGATCTAAATTAATTTATAGCTCTTTCATAGTGCAGCTAGTGAGAAATGATTTTGATTAACACTTTAAACAATAAATAAATGACATGATTGTCAAACTGCTTCTCTAATTTTAAGTAAGAACTTTAGTTTTTAAATGTCTGTGTCTCATTGACCTATAGATTTTAGAAATTTCACACTGAAATTCCATTGATAAAGTACTGCATTGTCTGGAGAATGTGAAGAAAGCTTCTTTTGCCTTCTGCTTGAGCATAGCCTCAATATCTAAAATATTGCTTGTGTTCTTCCCTTAAAACGAAGGGAGCAGTTCATAAAAACAAAATTCCCCAGTTACAATCCATCCCTCTATTTCTTGGAATGTCAACAATGTTTCTGTGGCAGTGAAGTCTAGAAAATATAACTCAAACTAATTACAAAGTTATGGATAAAGCTGGAAAGACAACATTCCCCTTGAAAGAGTTATATGATCAGAGCTAAAACACAATTTTCACCATCAGGATAGAAATTTCCCCTGACCAAAAAAAGAATTTTCTGTATTCAAAGCTGAAGAAAGTTCTGCATGACTATCAAATGGATCACCATTCAGATTTCTCCTTTCTTTTGGAATAGCAAATGGTCCTATAGGAATGGCTCCTCAGGATGACACTTAGGTGTGTTGGAACACTCAGTGCAGCCAAGTCTCTGTCACCTCCTCCTGCTACTGTCATTGAGGAGAAGCAAATCCAAGGTCACGTAGCTCCAGGTAAATATCCACCCCTGAGCTTCTCACTTCAGGCTCACTTCACATGAGAAGAAGCAGGAATGTTGAGGCAATGATTCATTTCATCCCAAACAAGAGATCCAAAAATAAACTACGTGACCTGCACTGTAAATGAAGGATGTGGGCATCTGAGGTTGAAGGAGACCATATCACAGCCAGTGGTTTATGGAACCACAATAAAATTCTAGCATGTGGTCACCAACTTGCTGATACAAAATACTCTGTTGCTGGCAGGAAACAGTGTAAACTGAATGATTCAGCTTTGGCCCATGAGCTGATTTATTTGCCAGCTATTTTGGGCCCTATTTTAAGCAAGCATTCACATATATAATTGGACCACGTGCAAACAAAGCTAGAGAAATCATTCTTCAATATGAGTAATTATGCCACTTTGGAAGGACAGAATATATTTCCTATATAAGTGAGTTTAATTTTCATTAAATCCCGATTTAATTTCTATTATTTTCTAACTAGAATGTAAGGCACATCTAATTCTTCAGCTAAGTGTTATTATAGATAAAATAGTAGCTTTAAAGGCATAGGAGCATTTGATTCAAAGCTCAGAAAGGACAGAAGACAAGTCTCAATAGAATTAAACAGATCTTTGGGTGGTTACAGTTATTGCACGAGTGGAACACATTTCATGGACATGAAAAGTAGGATGGGAACATCAGTCTAGGCCTTGGTCTTTTAGAAAAGGAAGACATGGATGATAGAACATGTCTTTGTTTTCATCATTACACAGAAGACATCCTGTGTTCATAGGTTTGAAAAGAGTGTATCACTTTTTGGTGTCTCTAAGCATTTTAGAAATCCAGCAAACCTATTCCACGCCCTTCCCTAAATCCAGTTCAGAACTGCACAATAAATGCCACTATTACTACAAAATTCCCTTAATTATTTTTGGCATATACCCAAAGGAAAAAGCAAATCTCCTGGCATCTTTAATAGTTCCCATTTGAATAAAACATTGAAAAGCATAAGTAATATAATCCAGAGCTTTGTGTAATCCCAGAGTAAGTATACTTGGACTTTCAGTAGTTATTGCAACACGTGAAATATTCCAGCTTTTCTCGGAGTCTTCTTGAAACTGGCTCTGTCCTTGAGGTGTCAGATTAACACTCCACTGAGAAGACAAATTGTTCATGGGCATGCTGGACATATGAGAGCCATTAGACAGTGTGATCTACATTCTTGAAAAATGAAAAATTCTAGGCAACATTACATTTTATAAATGCAAGATGTTTATTATTACTGCACTAGCAATAAATGTTTAGAAACTGGAGAGGGTTCACAATGATTCTGACTAGGAACATATGAGTATGGAGCCATTGAATTCTGGCATGAAATAAAAGGTCTGGAAGCTATTATGCATTTAGCCCTCTATGAGTATTTAATTATATCAATAGGAGAACACAATTTCTGTTGCGTGCTTTGTGATGAATGTCTTCATTTATTCGTGTTACAATGAATGATAGATGAGTTCAAGCCAGATGTGGGAACTCATTTGCAATTTGCTTAAACTATTTTAGTGAAATTTCTTCTAAAGTTCACAGGACACCTCACTGAATGTCATGGGAATTAATCTGGTATATAAAATTTGATTTCTTCTTGAGAAGTGAGTTTGCTTTTTCTGGGCTTTGTACAGGTAAGTGGTAATAAGCATCAAATGTGGTGTGGTTAACTGCTTTTAAGACAGTAATACAGTCTTTAATGAGAAAAATGGATTTCAGCTTCAGAGTGTCTCATCCAACCTGTCATATGAAAGAAAGTAACTGTTAAGCAGTCTAGTAATACTCAGCTTAGCTTAGTAGATGATTCTGCCAAAAGAACTTATTCCAGGTAGGAGAAAAAAAATCCTTGATTACAAATGAAGTATCTCCAAGGGTCTTATTGTTCAAAGGTTTTTGAAAAGTATAATGACACAGAAATTACCAGTCTATTTCTTGAATTTCAGTCCAATAGGTTTTCTAAGAGCTTATATTTCCAGTGATAAAGTGAAAACATACTTCACATTGTTGGTGTGAAGGCATGTACACTACACCAGAAAGCAAAAACATGACTAAGGAATGTATGGTTAAGAAGCTATAAAACATAAGGGATGAATTGAGTCATTCAGACCTGCTGATAGTTTGGCTTATTTTTTTAAACATATTGATAAAATCATTAAAGGCAACCTGTTTTTATATTGTGCTTCTCTTTACACAGCAGATGTGTCCACCCATTCATTTTTATTTTCTTAGTCTGTTTATCCATCCTTTCACTTGATCCACCTCTTTCACTGTTGCTTCTGTTTGTAAAAGCAGTCACAAGAGACAAGTTAACTCATTAATCCAGCATTCTTACCTGGTGTTCACATTTGTCATTTCAAATTCTATTTCCCTCAGTAGACAGAAAGATAAACAGATATTATTGCATTGGAGATAAGAAGAAATTTTCTTATGATGTGCTGTTATTAAACCTTTGCTATTCAAGTGCATCCAATCAAAGGAAAGGAAAAGATGCACTAAGATGAAATTTTAAACCCTTTTTACTCTTTATTTATGGTCTTTTTGCATTATAAATTTTTATTATATTTTATCTACCACCTATCCTAACATGAAAAACAGGAAATTTGAAAACATTTTCAGAAAGCTGCAATTTGAACAGAGCACACAACTTAACTATCTATTAAATTAAAATTTACATTCTCAAATGACCACTACATTTGGTACATTTCAACTTCAGTGACCCAGTTTAGTGAAGTGGGTCCTCTTCTGACACCCTGGCTGCATCAGTGCTTCAAAGACTAATTCTAAGCACCTAAGTTAGGAACATGTATGTCTCCAGTTATTACTTTTGCAGGTCAGATACTCAGATACTCAAATGCTGTTCATAAAATCTGATGATAAAAACTTGCAATATGCTTCTGATTGCCACTTCTGTATTTACTCGTTCCCCCCCCCCCCCCCCTCTCTCTTTCCTCTACNNNCCCCCCCCCCCCACTATCTCTTTCCTTCTATGCAATTTCTCATTTAATTCTGCCTTATCCAGAAATCATGGTGTCTTTAAGCAACATATGAATCTGACAGAATCAACATATGATAAACTGCATTGCCTTGCACTGTTTCCTCAAAGGCAATGTAAGATTAACTTATGAGCCAGTTGACTCCAGGAGAATCTTTCAACAATGTACACCTAAATATCTGTCTTTTTAATGAACGATTACTGCTATCAGAAGTTATAGGTGGGGTTTGTTGGGTTGAGTCTGCGTGTGTGTATTCCTTGTGATGGTGGTTCTTTAACCCAAACAGAAGTGTATAATGGTCTGTTCTACTATTTCCTTCCATTAATTTTGACAGATTGCTATTTGGGAACTATTTTCTGCTATATAAGACTCTGTCTTGCATTCAGTTACTGGACATGAACTTCAGGGTAGCATTTTCATAGAATCATAGAATGCTTTGGGTTGGAAGGGAACCTAAAGACCATCTGGTTCAAACCTCCCTGCCATGGGCAGGGGCACCTTCCACCAGACCAGGTTGCTGAAATCCCCATCCAACCTGGTCTTGAACACATTCAGGGGTGGGGCATCCACAGCTTCTTTGGGAGACTGCTCCAGTGTCTCACCACCCCCACAGAGAAGAATTTCTGTCTGATATCCAATCTAAACATGCACTCTTTCAGTTTAAAGGCATTCCCCCTTGTTCTGTGAGTACACAACACCCCAGTCACATGCAAGTCACTTCTAAAGGTCATTATAATTAATTTAGGGTGAAGAGAGTTCACTGATGTCCCTCAGGTACCATGAGGCAGCGTATGGGACATACCAGTGCAGCACAGGCCACTACAATCCCTAGAAATGAAAGACAATGTTATTTACCTTGCAATATAATGAAAATTAGTTTCATTGCTGGAAACAATGCAGGATACATTTAGTTTCCATAACAAAATCATTGCTCAGCTGGGAAAAGATATATTACTGATTGCTGTTTTTTTTAGCAGAGTTTCCTACCAATTTATTTGCCTTGTCTTTCTATAGCTGCAGTCCTAAAAGCTATTTTTGCAATCATGGTTGTTCATTATCTCAGTACTTTTAATTTTCTTCCATTTCTCTTACTTTTCTTCTTTCACCATTCCTAGCCTCATCCTAGCTAAGCCCTCTACACCTATTTATTCTGAAAATACCTCCAAAACACTGATTGTCTGATAAGAAAACCTCCTACTGAGATGTATATTTGATTTAGGGAAGATTTTGTTAGACAGTTAAACTTCTCCAGGGTCTAAAAATTTAGTGTATCGCAGCACAAATAGCGTATATTTCCTGAGATAAGTGAATATCAATAACCTTTTCTCTCACCAGTGAAGTTATCTATTTTACTTGCTGATGGATTGCACCCCTCTAAATTATCTTCACCCATCTATTTTCAGCTGTCAATAACTATCACACTGTGTTGTCTTTTTGGCTATAGGTGACAATAAAAAATTTCCCTGATCTAATGGGAGAAGAAAACAGAAGTACAAGACCAGAAGATCAAACCAAACAAAATAAAATAAAATAAAATAAAATAAAATAAAATAAATAAAATAAAATAAAATAAAATAAAATAAAATAAAATAAAATAAAATAAAGGAGTTTAAACTACATGCTTATGTAGCCTGTTATACCTTGAAAGCATCCATGCTTCCAAGGCATCCATGTGCCGTGTTTCTACTATACTAAGTCAATATGAAACATGATTTTTATTGTTTCTTTCCCTCCCTGTGCCACAGCTATTTGTCCCAGAGACGGAACTGTGTTATGAATTCTATTACATTCTACATTTGTTAGCAGATATTTTAGCTGAAGTCTACTATGTAATTGACACCATTCTGTATGGTCTGAATACCAACGAGATATGAAGAATTCCTTTTGTTTTAATTTCTAGTGGGTTGGGGAGATATGATGTATTGCTCAACTTCATTGTACTTGATCTCAGTACAAATGAACAAGCAAGCCTCTTAGCAGAATCATCTTTCAACGCTAAGAATTTTTTTTTAAAATATATCAGCTGCCATTTCATTCTAACACAATCAAGTTGTGGTTTTCTCTTCAACTCTTCATTGTTAAGACAGAAAGAGATATTAAGATTTCTTTGTTGTATAGTACTCCTAGTAGAGTTAAAAAATAAAGAGCCGTTTTTTCATTCTGGCATAAAAGTGGAGAGATAATATCAGTGAAAATCCCCAACAAAAATATCTTTTTCAGTTCTGTTTAACATGTTGTTTTTTTCTTTTCTTTAACTCTCTTGTGTTTTAGACATGAAAAAACTACTGCTAAATAAGTGATGAAGTTTATTAAAGTATTGTTCCTGTTTCTCTTGGACTCTTTGCAGTTTTGAATACCTGGTTGTTTGCCATAATTCTTTGTCTGAGCTTTTCCTAAACAGTGCTAGATGGCAAGTGACAATCCATCACTCAAGTCTAAAATGACTTAGCAAAAGATCTTTTAACCATAAAGGCAATCTTTCCAGTCTCTTCTCAAGAAACCTTCAACAGCTTTAATTGTAAAGCTATACTGCTGGAAACAGATTTGGTTTACAGAAATGAAATCACAGGTTTTACACACTTTTGTTTAAACATTTCTCCATTACATCAGTCTTAAGACATTTTAGATCTATTGGTTTACGAAGGTAAAGAGAATTTCAAAGGGATAAATTATAGGGAGTGACATCAGTTACCATGGACTCCATTCAAAATGATGTAAAGAATGGGTCTGTCAGAAACCTATTTCCAAAGGGACCCATCTTGGCTTCTAAAACAAAATAAAAAGAGCAGTACTTTCCACTGGTTTGTGACAAAGGTATTGGCAAATTATACATGATGGAGAAGAGACCACAGGACAAATATACACTGCTTTAGAATTTCTCCTTTCATTCTCACAGTGCAGTTTGTATTTAGTCTTCTACACTGACATCTAGTAATGACTAAATAATGATGAGGATTCACAAGCAGGCAGACCAGGACTTTTTGTTGGTTAGCTGGTTCTGAAGGCAGCGAATAAAATAGTAGGAAGCACATGGCAACAGAGATTATGTAGCACAATGTAAAAACAAAAAAATGGGAGAAAAGGATTCTTGATGTTGCTTTGGTCTGTTATTCTGCTTTTCTGTAGCTCCAGTACAGTGAAATTCACTTAGCTGGACGTGGTAGACTGAGTTTTAATTCAATGAAAGTCTAAAGCCTGCAGAGATCACAGTTGGAATCTATTCTTAATTACACTTATACAAAAGAAGGCTGTAATTTCTTCATATCAGCAGTTTCCAACCTTCTTCACTTTATAGTCCTATTTTCTATTTACATTTGTATTGTAAATATATGTTTATTTTTCTTTCTTAAATCCCTGAGATGTAAATTCCCCAAAACAGCAAGAATAAAAGGCTCAGGTCAACTGAGCTATCCCATAGTTAAGGTAGGAAAAAGCTTTCCTGGTGAAAAAAGGAAATGGTGTAGAATGAAAAGAAAATTTGTACATCAATACAAATGGAAATATTTCTGCATTATTGTCTATTTGGAAGGAAAAGCACAAGAGTTTATATGTATGATTTATGGATAAATAATTGAAACAAGGACAGAAGATGATCTCATTCAGTATCGAGAATCTGGGAACAGACTTTGGCTTGTGGTACTTTATTCTCCTATCTGTGTGTTACATTTTCAGACAGGCATTTTCCTACTTCCTCCCATGCTACTTCTTATGTTACTTATAAAGATAGACAAGACTATGTAATTTTTCCCTTTTCAAATTCTCTCTTAAAACTCTGACTTCCATGCTAATTAAAACCTGTCATTCTTGGACTTTCATTGTGTGTTCTAGGTTTTTTTTGTTTCAGCCTATACATTATTTGTATCTTTTTATATGGCTGTCTTTGATCTGTGTGTTTTTAAAGCATCTAGGACACCGATATCTCATTTCTATTACATTTAGTGTAATAGCAGAAGAAAGGAAAAAACAGAAAATACATAAACAAAATCAATAAAAGCATTTAAAAGATGTTGCTCAGTTTGATCAGGCAGAAAAATGCAGTTTGACAACAATTGTTTCTTTTACATACTTCTTTCCTATTCTGTGATGCTGTGCTGCAGTCTGGGTACACAGACATGTGCATTATTTGCTCGGCAAAACAGGAGGAAAAAATTTGATCAACCAAACAAGAGTAAAAATTTCGGTACAATTTTAAAGACTACACTGCTAAAAATAAAGACCTATTATACTCTGCTCTGATACTCAGTTCTTCAGATCCCTAAGGATCTGTCAAAGCACCAAAGTATGGAAATTTTGCATTAAGGGTTGTGAGCTTCAAAATTAGCATGCAATTAACAATAAATGCTTGGAGAGGGGGTTTTTTCCCACTTCATCCCAGCATTGTCTACTGAAGGAATGTTGTCCTCTTTGCACAATCTGAAGAGTTTGTGTGTAAATTATATATATACAATGAGCCCTAATCTACAAGAGTATCACATCTAATGAAGAAAATTCTGTCTTTCTATTGAAAGATTGTACCAAGTCCTCTGCAAAATCAGGTCCATCTTTTCACCAGCCATCCTATTTCTTCATCAGAAATGCAACACAAGTAATTTATATCACTGAATCAAGAATGATAAACATTGATGCTAACCCAATAAATACTGCATTACTTTCTTAAGGTTGACTGATAGTGTATTATTAACAGCTTTATTACCAGGGCAAAGTTCCATGGGCAACAGCAGTGAACTGTCAAAGATACTCATAAAGAAATAACAATAAGCTTACATTTATAAAGCACTTTTCATCCCAAAGGAGGCAAGAGTACTTTCCAAAGTTGATACAAAAGAAACATAACAACATCTGTTACTGACTAGAAGTGATGTTGAGAGGAGGACAAAAAACATTGTAAGGATGTGAAATGTGCTCCAGAATTTTTACTGGCTGCAAATTAATTGAAAATAATTTTTTTTGATAAAGAAAAGTTTAAGAAAAATGTTCAGTGGTGAAACAAACCATGGTAGTCTTTGTTGGGTATTAATCAAAGGAGTGCCACCTCATAATCACACCTTTTGCCTAAATTCCAAAGTTTTTTTTTTAATCAGAATGCTCAGAAGAAGACCAGATCAACCTATTGCAAAGACCCTCCAAGGATGACTAGTGCAGTCACAGATACTGAAATGTAGGAAACACTCAGGGAAAATTCAAAACACTTGAGGTCTAGTAGAAAAAAAATAAAGGGGTATAGCTAACTATACATTCCAAAAGCCATGGGTACACGGCTGCATCTCTACTCCATGGATACACGAACATTTCTCTACTCTGCAGATACACAATCAGTTCATCCTTAGGCAAATGAGAGGTATGGCCTGAAAGCACTGAAAGAAATTAAGTGGAAGGACTTTTTGTTGGTGCTTTCTAGGCTAGAGTATGTAACTGTAAGGATGTGACTACATTTTCTTCGGTGAATATTTCAATTTATTATAAAAGTTAATTTTTTTTATCAGTTTTTGTAGCATTGGTGCAAACCATTCTCTTCCCTGTAAAGTTTCTGGATAGGTTTTGTTGGGAGAAATTGCACATCACAGTCCTAACTGTGGAAAAGGGAAGCCTCCTATGTAGTTCTGGAGAGGTGACAAGGAGTCCCCTGGATGGTGTTGATATGCAGCAGCTACAGATTCCTAAATACAGTGATCCTAAACATATTTGGGGATGCCTATGTACATAGGCTTAGTGTGCACACAGATACACACCCACCCACCCATGCACACACATATAGCTTTAAAATTCTCAATATGCATTTAGCACCACTTTTCACATTCATGCTGCTTTTCATCCAAGGTTTTTGGAGCACTTTGCAGACATTAGCTAATAATCTCACAACCTGGGGTAGGTAAGGGATATTCCTGAGTGCAGTATTTATCTACCAACCTAGCGGGAATTCTGGTGTTTCTGACAAAATTCTGTCAACCTCTAGCAGTCAGGTGAAAGCATAGAAAGAGAAACACAGAAACAAAAAACAGCCCTGCTTCATGCCTTCTTGTTGAAGTAGGATCACACCAGCTGAGGTCACAAGTGGAAAAAGCATTTGAATGCCAAGCACAGAAAAGTCCCACAAAGGCAAACATCATAATTAGCAATGGATGGGAAAGCCAGCATGAGGCAAAGGGGCCGGTTTGATCTTCAGAGTTATCATTCAAGTGTGACACTGAGATTACACAATGTCATGCAGGTAATGCAAATGTTAACAAATCACCTGTCTTGAAATTTCTTAAACTCCTGCTTTTACAGCTTAAGATCAGATGTGGTTTTGATACTTGCAACGTTTTTCTTTGTTAGATTCCCTAATGAATATAGCAGTCTTTACATTAGCAGGAAATCTGGACTGACCATTTGAGGCCTGTTTTCTTTATATCTTGTGTCTCACAGGTTTGCTTTTAGACACCTAATAAATCATTCACTAACATCTCAGAATTTGACAACTCCTCCTTCTTATAAAATCACTGCTAAATCAAGGACTACAAAAAAAAAAAAAAGAAAATTACACTATTTCAATTTTTCTGATGTAAAATACCTGCTTGGTGGATTCAGGGCTCTTTTTCATCAGGTCTTCTTTAATCTTAGGTTCAAATTTTACCACTACTTGTACTGCAAGTGCCACTGTAATTAAAAATTCCAGAATTTTCCTTCTGTGTGCCATGAGGCTCTCACAGATTTCGCCCTATGCCTCCCACAAGTCAGAGAATTGTAGGCAGATTTTTGGACCGGAGAGAAAATTCTAATAATTGTCAAAACTTGTTATAACTAATTAGTGAAAGCACACCTTGCTTTCATTTAGTTGGAAGGCAAGACAAAGATAATTGCAGATCATGGCCAAACACAAACTCTACGAGGCATTTATTCCCTATGGATGACATGGGGGAACATTAGATCGGATGTGCTCAATTCCTTTAAAACCTTTAACACCTGAAACTACAATATTCTTTCAGCTTGTGTGAGTAAGTAAAGTGGAGGATCTAGACCCAAGCTTGTTAATAATATTTATTTATTTATTTCATGGCTGTGTATATATGTCATGATCTGACTGAAGACAATGAGACTATTCTCTCTATTGATGTAATGAAAGCAGAGTGTGACCCAAAAAGCATGCATGTGTCTTAAAAAGCTTTGGAAATTTAGCTCATAAATAAGTTACAGCAAACCAAACTGGCATTTCCTTCCCCAGTAAAATATTCATGTTTGGCTTTCATGGAATTCCTCCCAGACTTAGGTAAGACAGGCTGTTCAGCTGATTCCCCCTCTTAATAATACATTCTGAGGGCCCTACACTCTCAGTCCTCAAGGGAAAAGCGTGGTTTACATGGGATATTTATTGCAATCGGGATTGTTTTCTGAAGGACTGGTGAATATAAAAAGCACACTGAATTTCCTTTTAATATTCCATGGTTTCATCTGACCACATTGAAAACAATACTGAAGACTGCACAATACTCCTTTAAAACTATCATTAAACTGAATAAATTAATATATATGTATGTATTAGTATATGTGTATATACATCTGTATATTATGTATGCATTAATGAAGATGTATATTAAAAAGCAACAAAGAAAGTAGATTTTTGTCAAAAGTGTGTGCTTGTGTGTATGAAGACTTTGTGCCTTTCTAAGAATGCTAAGTTTAAACATTTTTTTGCTATTTTTAATTTATTACTTTAAATTTTATATTTGCTGGCATTTCTTTTTTACCAAAATAACCAAACACAAAAACTATTTTATACTTTTTAACCAAGAGAATTATTTGGAAAATTCTGTTCCACTGAAATGTTCCTGTTTGGCTGGACTCTGTGAAGAACAGTCATTGAGGGACTGTGCAGACCCATGCTAGTGAAACAAGGAATTTACTGGAATTCTCACTGATAAATTCATTACATAGGAGTGCCTATGATGGTGATCTGTCATTACCAATCAATCACACAAAAGCCTCACACCCCGAGGAACAGACACCTATCCTGTGATGAAGGGACACGAAGATTTAGAAACAAATGAGAGGAAAGCAGTGTAGCAAAGGTAGAATTTGCCACCATTAATGACATGAAAATCACCCAGCTGCCATTGGTTTCATTAAACTCAGTTTTAATAGGTTCCAAAAGAGTGGGTGAGGTTGGAGGACACAGCATTATGTGGTGGCAGAGAGTCTGGAAATTAAAAGAGTTACAAGGCAGCAACTCAGGTGCTATGTATGAATTGAGGCTAGTAGAGACGATTGGCCTAGATTTGTTCCTAATCTACAATGTCTGGAATTTCATTTCTTGAGGAACATGAAAGGGGACTTAAGAAAACTTGTATGCGAGTGAAAACTTGCCTGCAGAGAAAATTTCCAGGTTTGTGTCACCCATTTCTCTTGTTTGAATCTTTGCCTTCACAGCAGACGGAGATTTTTTTCCCTTTACTCAGAGAGGTTAAAGAGGCCACAGAAATGCTGAACCTGCCTGACAAGTGCATCATGATGTGCTTAGTTCCTCCCACGAGATGGAGCAGCGGAGCTTCATCTCTTGGCACTGCACCTCCACCCAAAGAAAATCCCCTTTCCTGCAGGTGCAGGGGTTGACAGTCACCTTGCATAGGTAGCCCACTGTGACATGTATCTCACACCTAATCAACTGAACTAAAATTGCACACTTTGAATGCCTCCAAACTGTCGAATCTTTTATATGGGCTAATAAATTTGGACAGGTGCTAAGAATGATACAATCTACCAGCAGACTTGTTCTCATGAACAGAAAAACCCCCATGACTCTGGACGAAAAATGAGCTTGAAATGCTCTTAAGAAATGGGAAGTGATGAAATCAGCACAGTCGGTGCCAGAGGAAGGAAGGGAAATGAGACACAAGACAGACTGATTCCTTCCCTCTCTCACAGCTTCCAAGTCAATATTTAGATAAACTTTGATTAAGCTCCAGTTCAGGCCTGATGAAACATCTCTGAACTAGACAAAGATCAGACCTCAGACCTGCTGTTGGGAAGCAGAGGAATGCTAGAGGCACAGGGAACATAAAACCCGTTAAGCATCTTACAATCCAAATCTCTGGTGGGCAGGAGCTCTCTGGTGCTCTCAGTGCACTGCCTCACTCAGGAATAAACTCTACTGATGTAACAGTAGCTGTGTACTGATGGTATGAAGAGACCTATCAAAATGTCTCAACAAATTCAGTTCTTCCTGAGTTAAAGAAGAGCAAAGAGATTCCATCTAAACCTGTTTTCCCCAGAGTCGGCTACAAATTCCACATGATATTCATCTGTTGGATGTCTAAGTGTATTGTGCCAACATTTGTTTTCAGCATCTATGCTGATGTTATTTCCAGAAGTGAATCTCAATCAAGTCACAATCTCAATTAAGAAAACAAAGGAAAAAAGAACAAATAGGAAGGACAGGCTTACAGAAAAGAGGAAAATGTAAGATTAAACAATTAACTGTTTCAATTAAAGGTTGGGTTAATAGAAGAGTAGGATGATCTATATTTTGGGGTGACATTTCCTATTGCATTATACCTCCTTGTTACTGTTTGTTTTCTTTTCATACACATTCTAAAGTAAATAAACAGGTCCTTATTTGTCACATCTTTAAAATTTTGTTTGGTTTGACATTTTTGGTAAAAGTAAAATTATACAATAAAATCACACAAAATAACTTGTAATATGACAGGAGAGAGGGTGAATTGCCACCATGTCTCACCTCTGTCAAGAACCAGCTAATGAGTGGCATAAATGTATTCTGTTCAGAGTTTTCTATCAACTCTGTTGGTTAAGACACACAGATACAGACATGAAGTCCATTGTAAGGTACATTCCATGTGAAAATATGACAACAAAACACCAAAGAAGGAAGGCAGAAAAAAGAGTTTTATTCCTTGCTAAAGGTATTGATAAGGAGATCAAGCAAAACAGTTCTTGATCTAACAAAAAGGGACCTTCAGCTGTTTACTGTCAAAACAATGGCTGTAATATCTTTAAATTTTATTTTTTATTAAGAAATCTGGGAAGCCCCACTCATGGTTAACGAGGAAATTGAGAGTTCTTATTGAAGAAATTATGTATCCTAGAATACCTGGAAGAAGAGTCTGTGAGAGCTAATGTTCTGCAAGCAGA
Source organism: Orthonyx spaldingii (assembly GCA_013397795.1). NCBI lineage: Eukaryota > Metazoa > Chordata > Aves > Passeriformes > Orthonychidae > Orthonyx > Orthonyx spaldingii. Next base: position 96,480 of record VZTJ01001142.1, on the reverse strand, counting down.
GATGCTCTCTGGTGAAGTCACTTAAACAGAGAAATAATCACCAAAAGTTGAGAGTTAGGCATAAGGTACGTATGAGGAATGAGACATTGGCTACTTTCAGTCCCTCACATGTATCATTTCCACCCTTGCCATTTTGCAAGAGTATTATCTATTTTGGGTCTTGTGAGAAAATCATCTAGTTTCACTTTCCTTTAATCTGGTTGAATTGTGAATTTAATGGCTGTATAAAAATAAAGCATTCATTCTTCGTGCATAGATGTGAAAATCTCTGAATTTGGACACTGGGGGTCTAGAAAGTGTGCACCATCTTCCAGTTCATCCTTCAAATTATCTAAGGAGCAATGACTGCATCCTCTTCCCATCCTCCTTTGCAGCTGCCTGGACCAGATGTGGATCTATCCCTACAAAACTCAAGACAAAAGTATCTTTCAGTGACTGATAGTGGTTAGGAAAAGTGTCTGGCATGAAATGAGACTTTAGACTGCATAGGTAATTGTTTCTTACTCCCTCTTGCTTTTGGGAGACTTTTTGTTTGGCTGAAGTTTTCTAATCTGATTACTACCATGATATCCAAGGGACGCCTGGGACTGCATTGTGATTTAGAAAAGGAAGTATGCTGTGTTGGCATAAAACTTACCAAAAAAATTGTCTTTACTTCAAGTTTGTCCTGATTTGGTGTGTTTTCATCCTCTATTTGGTACTATTTTGTAAAAGCACTGCAGTAACTGAGCAGTCCTTTTGCCTGACAGAAATTAAAGTCACTGTACAGGAGTGTAATTTTAATGTATGTCCTGGGAGTGAAAGTCCACCAAGAAAGCTACAGTTAATTTAGCAGAGCTCATAATATACACTCATTTCTTAGCCATGGGGACTTGACTTTAAACTGTCTGAAGGTCAAGCATACAGAGACTGCTACAGAATCCTTCAAAAACGTGAGCCACATCACACATCTGCCACTCCTCGCTTAGAACAATTCAGCACAGTTAGAAACCTCCCTCTAAAAAGGAGCTGAAGATAAAGTAAACACAGCAAATGAATTACCCTTCTCCCTCTGGAGAGGTCACGTTCGAGGTTCACTGCTGATGCAAGATGGTGAAGCTTGCATCAGTGCCCACCTGCCAGGGATTAAACAGAGAGCTACAGTCTCCAGTGCAATCAATGCCTGGTCTTTAATGGGCTCTAAATTCAGCACCGGAAGCTCTGACAAGCCCATAATCCATTCATTAATGTGTGTTAATATGTGCCCTGTGGAGCTGTCCTAACTTAAAAACAAAAGGCAAGGCATTCACATGTGTTATTTGGAATGGGATGGAACAGGGAACTCTTAGCGCCATGGAGGGAAGAACGATTGCAAAAAGGGTTTTATTGCACGTCTCCCAGCAGGATGTTTAGAAAATAAAGATCCAACACATGCTGCAGCAATAAAGCAATTCCTCCTTGGCCAGATCCAGACAGTGCTATGCAATTGTTCCCTTGACTTGTTTCAAATGAATAAACATGTTTTCTTGTGTGCATCTAGCAGGTGTGCACAGGTTCAGAGCTCTGATCCTCTGTACGTCTGGTTTGGGGAGAGCTAAGACATGAAGAAGGTCAACAGTCAGAAAGTGAAATGCTAAGACCCTACCCCTGTCTTCTTTCAGTCTTACGACTCATGAAAATTGACCCAGCTCTGTCCAAATTTTGCAGGTGTCTCATTCCACGAAAATGTTGAAGACACCTAAAAACCCTTCCTCCATATGTGTGGTCCCTACTTATTGCTGGCAGTTTAGACCATGAATCAGAGACACAGCTGAAGGCTAATTAAAAGCATCAAAATTTTGAAGACCTTGAAAGAACCAGCACAGGTGTAGACATACAAGCAAATATTAAATAAAATGACAGCCAAACACCAAGAACTACCTCAAATCCATCTCTGTTGTCTCTAGAGTTGAGAAATTTAAACATTTATTGTTATGCTCTAAGATTGTTGTTATGTTTGATTATGGTTTAATTAAACTCAACATTTACTTGTACCAAAAAGTAAAAAATTAGAATATACTTTTAAGTTATTTGTTTTAATTAAATTATAAACAATTAATATAAACACTCTTACTCTTTGTCCGTATGACGGGGACAGCTTTCCTTACATTATTTCAAGAAAGTCTGCTGAACTTGCAAAAATTAATTTCACTAGAGATTAAGAAAGAGGAAGTTCAACTGGGACTTCTACTGAGCAATAATGAATTTTATAACATTTGCATCCTTTACATCATCTTTTGCCAGTTTAGAATACCATCTTCTAAAATGAAACGTCACTTGTCATGGCATTTTCTCTACATTTTTATAAAATTAGTCAGCAAACAATATCAAAAGAAATAGATTAAGAGGTCCTCGGAAACATTATGAAATTCTTTTTATGGAAAACAAAATGAAAGGAATGGTGCCAACTGAACATATCATTATTCTTTTAGCTTCATATCTTATAGCCAAACTATAATTTATTCCAGGCTTTTGCCTCCTACTTTGTAGAGATCAGCCTTAGCCACTGTCTACAACATTTCACGAAGAAACACTTCTGAAAGCCGAAAAAACTATGTTGATGGTGATCCACAATGTTTAGGGTCTGTTTAGCTCAGAGACCACAATGGTTTCATATATATTTTCTCTCTGACTAGTCTCATTGCAACAATTTCTCAGGACCAAAGATATCATCAAAATGAGAGAAAATGTTGACTGTGATTCTGAAGAAGATGTAAACTAGGAATTGCTGGATAAAACTTTTCCAGCATGCAATTCAGGAAATAACCGAATGGACGTGCATTTTGCCTCTCTCTCGACACTGACTACAAAGGGAACCTAGAACAATTAGTATCCTACAATAAGTTTTCATATATTCCTAGCTTCATGCAGAATGCCTTTTGGAGGAGACACCTTGGAGGTGCTTCTGCAATGACAGAGAGGAATCTGCTTTATTTTCACTGTGTTCACCTGAAGGTTTGGTACTAACAAGCAATAAATACATGGTTTACTTTTTCCACCTAAAGCAAATAGTAGATTTTTGTAGTATTGCGTTTTGTACTGTAGCCCTAAACTAAATCTTAACAAGTTCAATCCTTGCTTTTCTTCCCCTCTTTTTGATGCCTTTGTATCAAATTAACTGGAAAGAGTAGCTGTGATGTGAACATCTTTCCAGCACCTACTGTGGTGAAGACAGATGCAAAGACACCATTCATATTCCTCACAGTCTTGTGCTTTTTGACTGGCTCTCTGTATTCTGGAGGACCAGCAGACCCAATGGCTGCCTCTGCAATACTTCTGATCTGTCAGGATAATTTAAAAGCTTTCTTTGTTTTTATGTCTTCAGTTTTTTTCTTAACCTTCTTTTATGTCTTATTTTTCAAACCTTCCATTCCTTTATGCTAGTGTTACTTGTCCTGTCTTTCTAGGATTTAAACTTGGATATGTAACATCTCATTCTTGCACACATAATTTATCTATTTTATCCCTTTATGTTTCCTTTCCATGCACACAAATATATTTATTTTGAGAAATATCAGGATCCCATATTCCCTGTGTAAATCCCATGATGATTCTTTGGATATTAATTTTCTGAATTTCTCCTTAAATTACTATTTACAAATATCTTCTTTTTCAATGTTGGTCATAAACCTGATTCATCATTTCATACCACTACAGCACATATCAAATGTTCATTATTTTCAACAAACCAAACCAACTTACAGTATACATTGAACAAGACTCTGCATCTTGTGCCAAATTTAAGTCCAGGTTAGTTTTCTCCTTACATTTAGAGTCCAATTATCAAAGAAAACCTTAGTCTATCATTCTACTCATGTTCTGTTCTTACTTTGTAGTTAATCAAAACATGCCTCATGCTCATCAGGAATAAATTTGGAATATAAAGAAGACTCAACTTCAGAAAAATTGTGAAGTGTAAGAATCTAAGCTTTAGCTCTCCTGCTACCAAAAAGTACGAGAAGTGAAATAGTGTCTAGGGCAGGTATGACTCAAGAGATTTAAGGCTTTGATGACCAAATCAATACCCAAAATGAAGTCCTTGTAGGAGCACCCAGGTGATGTGTTACAGATGGATTCTGTAGATGCTCTATTGTTTCTGCAGTCTTCACTCACTAAAACAAATTATTGAAATTGAAAGCAACTTGCAGCTTTGTTTTTCCAAATAGAGAGCAGTTTACAAGCCTTTTTTAAGGGTAAGGTGAAATCTTCAATAATAAATCAAGTATTGACATATTTGACGAATCCAAACAGTGATCTAAAACACCTCTCTTCCATTCTTAAAAGTAACTTACACACCTGAGCCCTCTTGTGCAGCTGTGTCATCACTATTACCACTGCTGGGGGACTAGGGAGGCACTCTTTGCCCAGGGCACAAACGAATGCACAGTGACAGAGTATAATGGCATTTAATTACTCTACAGTCTGTATTTACATCTGCATAAAATGTGTACAAACTCCCTGTCAACCTAATTCAGTAACTACTTTGGTCTGTCTGCAATGCCTAGAAATGTTAAGTGTCTAACGACAGATCCATAATTATTAAGGTTTACTGGAAAATTTTTTGGTTTAATTTACCAAGTATGGTCTTAGTAAAAATTAATTAATTTAATCCTGCCCAATTATTTCTCACCAAAATGACACTCTAATGTCAATACTTCTCAGAATAAACTCTCTTGATAATAAGGTTGTCCTTCGGTGGTCTGGGAGGATATTTTTGGTGTTATAAATATTTATATATAAACATGATTTATTTCCTTGACATTTTTTGAAGCAGTTTGCCTTCTGTGAGTAGCAATGCACCAAGGGAAGAAAGTGACTGAATGTCATTTTAGAAAGCAAACTGTTAAAGGATGACCCTTATTAATACTAACCATGGAATTATTTTAATCTCCTCCAAGCACTGTGCCATAAAAAGTCAATCAAATAAAAAGACTGAGCCTGCTCTTAGACATGAAAAGCATTGTATTTTCTTTTGAGCTAGTTTCCAGAAAGGCTGCCTTTACAATGGAAGATGGCACAATAATAGAGACTGTTACAAAAATATAAACAAGTAATAATGATAACAATAATAAAAGAATCCTTTTCTCCTCACAAAGAAAATATATGCTAAGCTGCATTACTTATCTACCAGCAAGAATTAGAACTTTCTTTGAGGAATGAACAGATTCAAGAATTCTGTGTAAAGGAAAGGGATATTTCACCGAAATCTGAATAATTATTTTTGTGAGGCTCATCAACTAAAAATTATTCAATTTGTTTGTGCTGCAGTCTGAAAGCTGTCGTTAATCAAGCGGGCGAACAGAAAAGGAAAATTCCTTTGGTGCCTCACATTTACTTTCCATTTCTGTTCCAGTGAATTCACCTTAACCATTTAGAGGAAAATTTGTCTCACAGCCCAGATAATTTTCCAATATTGATGCCAATTAGTGCTAATTGTGAAAGGTATTTCTGATGATATAGACATCTGTCCATTAAGAAATAGAATAAGACCACCAAAACACTGTACTGCTCAGTGTACACGTGGGAACAATTTTCAGTCAGTAATGACTGGACTGGAGTGGTGGCTGAAGGTGAAAAGCTACATTTTCATGCTGCTACTTTAAATTGTTTATTTCTTTGTCTATATGGATATATATGAACGGTTCATCAGACCGTATAAATTTGAAAATTTCAAAGTAAAAATGTGTTAAATTATTTACCTTGAGCATCTGAATAGTATACTTGAGTATCTATTTTGCATAAATCTTATTTTAAAGAAGAGGAACTGAAATATGGGGCAAATAAATAGTTTTCTCAAAGGCTGTGGGAGAGCCTTTGATACTGTTTTTAAATTGAATACCAATCTCCAAAGCATCCATCCTTGCTTGTAGGATTATTTCCTAGTTTAGATAAACTAATTAAAACTGGTTAAAAATGTATGAGGGTATTTTTCAACCCAGAAAAGAATACTGTCCAAGAATGTGTCACTGTCAATGACAAAGGTTTGATAGAGAAAATGAATATGTTTAACTCAGCTCCATGTTCTATATTGTTGAACACTGGTATCACAAAAAATGTACCTAAAATTTAAAGATATAAAAAGATAAAAGTTTGAACAATGTAAGAAAAATGTCAAAGTTAAAATGAAATGTTTCTGTGATTTCAGTTGAATTGTTTTATTTCATGGTAAATTAAAAACTTTTGTTCCAATTTACAATCTGTTTGTTTTTCCAGAACTGAAGATTTAGGCTGAAATCCTAGCAGCTCACGTAGCAAGGTAAGGGGACTATTTTGTCAAAGAAAATACATTAAAGTAACTATTTTGAAAAGAAAGAAGACAAAACATGAATCAATGTGTTTTAACTCAATATCCAGTTTTACTGATGTTAATGGAAATTAAATGTACAAACAAGTTCAAAATCTCGATGGAGCCACAGTGACTTATCTCAGCCACCATCATATCCTCACTGATTTTCTCTGCTGTGCATCACCACTCCTGCTGAATTTGGAGTGTCTGAAAGAAGCTGAAAAGAGCTGAGCCACAAAGCAGGAAGCCACACTCTTCACCATTACTAGCACTTCCTTATGAGTTAAAGTCTGAGCACTCTCTCCTCCTCCCACCCTACTGTTTTCCCTTTGGGACTACCACGTCTCAGCTTGAGATAAGACTGTGAGGAGTGGAATCAAGACAGGAAGGAGAATAAATGAAGTGGTTCCCAACTCAACAGGCTGAACAACAGTTGGTGTGACCAGGTGGACCTATCTCCAAAATCCCATCTAGAGATGGTGTCCTGCATGTCCTCCCCACAAATTCTGCTGTGATCTGAATCACAGAATCATTGAATATCCTGCGTTGGACTCACAAGAATTGTTGTGTCCAACTCCAAATCTGAATGCAGATATATCTTGTAGAAGCTGTGACAGGATTTTAAAAAAAAAAATAAAAATTAAAAATCGGCAAATTCATTTTGGAAATATCTGCTGACAAGCTGTGAAATTTCAAAATTATTTTTACCATTGCTGAGTTTTAATTTTGCTCAGGTAATGTAAGACTCTCAAAAAATCTGTTAACTGAGAGACTGAATGAGGGATCTAAATTAGGTGAGATGGATTGTATCCTGAAAATATTGCTTCCTAGACTATGTAAAAAATGTATTTAAGTATCTTACACAACATTTTGTCTGCAAAGACCTAAGGTGATAAATCCTGCATTAGGTGATATACTCAAAAGTACATAGGAAGTTTTTAATAGGACTGAGAATATTATTCAGATTTTGAGTCAAAACCCAAATTATAAAATTGGCCTGACCTCTGCCTGTTGCTTTCCTTCCATCAGTATCCATGGCTGATGCATTGCACATTCCCACATGATTCAGAGAGCAATGGATTCCTAAAGTACAGTGAAGCCAATAACACTGCAATAGCAGAATTCTGCTAAATTGGCAAAAATGTTAGGTTGAAGAATTTAGATAAAAAGATTTCCTAAATCTTGGGGATCAACCATGACCAGCTGGGACAAAGGACTTGATTGCCATTTAAAACTTATTATATACCTTTATATTAAGGCCCTATAAGAAGACAACATTCTGTCTTTAATACAGCAGCAGATAAGATTACCTCAACAGGATTACAGGTATATTATGAGATTTATGTGTTACTCATTGCTGGATTATGTTTCAGAGAGCTTGAAGCACAAAAATAAGAAAGACAATTTCTTGAAGGCCAGCATTTAATTACAGACTTATCCAATAATCCATTATTGAACTGGCTCATCAAATAGGCTCTGTCCAAAGGATTATACCTAACTGTGCAATTTTTCATTGGATTTAGTTTTAAAGGTTGACCAAAGGTTTTGGAAATGAAAGCAGAAGACTGTCAACAAAATGCTCAGATGTTACCATCAAAGTCTTTAGTAGGACATAAATCTCAGTCAGTTGGTTTGCTGATTATCCTTTGTGATATTTTTTGTTTGCTGAGCATTCCAACAAGAAATTCAGGCATTTTAACAGAATCTTAAAAAGAAATTAAACAACCCTATCTAAATCTCTTCAGAAAGGCCAGAAATATTTCTTACTTTCAGGTAGTTCAATATCTGTAACTCATGTCCTCTTGAAAGTAGAGGAAAACAATACAGAAACCTGATTATTCTTACAACCTACCTGACAGGAAAGGGCAGCAGACCTTAGAAAAATGACCATAGCATTGCACAGGTCAAACTTACTGTTAATAAATGGGAACCAATGAAAATAATAAGCAACTCCTTTGTGGTATATAGTACAGTAGCATGTCAAAAACCCAAGAGTGGACAGAGAATCAATGAGAAATACACCACTAACTTAACCACTTCATCTTCTTTATTAAAACAATTTCCCAGATTAGCCCGAAGGCAGATAACAGAACTCCAGTTCTTGGGTAGTAGGAAACTAAGTAAATCTCTGCCACTATGTAAATAAAACCAAATTTGTTTGAATATTTGAAAAACTTCAATCTAAATGAAATATTTCTGAGAACATTGAAAACTCACTCTCCTTTGACAGATTTCCAGAGCGAAGACCCAGTGCTTTCCAGAAATTATAAATTTGTATGTTTTTCTCCTATTTAAGAGAAAATAAGAGGGCTGGAGGAATATCCGGAATATTCTGTCTTCTTTCCCAGCTAAGAGAAAAATGCAGAACAGTGCATCATCACTAAATTGTCATCCTAACGCAGTCTGAAGAAAGGTGCAATAGAAATGTGGCTTGAATGTGTCTCTCAGAGGTAACATCTCTCAGATGCACTCTTGGGTCAGGTATGTGCTGACATAGCAACCCTCCCACAGGTCTATTCAACTCATACCTTAAAGCCAGGGCTCCCAAACGTGAATATGCCACCTTCAATGTGTTTGAATAACTGAATAGAAAATTTTATCAAAACCCAGTGGTGCTTCCTACCATGACAGATGAAATTAATTTGCCAAGGGGATGACACAGAACAAAGGAAAGCTCAAATAATGTGGCTCTTCTGTCAGAAACTCTGCTTTTAACCTTCAGATAAGTTGGCCACTGGCACAACAGGATGAGCACGTGTGAATAAGTTGATAGCATCAGCAGAATAATATGTAAATGCTTCAGTCCTTCTGGGATATTGAGCAATAAAAGCAAGAGTTTCATGCCCTGAACTTTTTCATCATTAGGGAATGGTCTGTTGCACTTGTACATTGTATGCACTACTTTATTTAGCCAAAGTTTGTTTGTTTTTTCCTCTATTCCTGAGAGCTCACATCTGTAAGAACAGATGAGATTACAGATCTCTATTACTCTCAGGGAATTTCATTTGGTTTATCTTGCTGGGACAATAATAAAGCCTCCTCTTGAGCACACTAAAGATCTTTTATAATATTCAATGGTAAAACATTCTTCCATGTGTTCTTACTCGTTTTTCCTTTTGGGAAGTTATATTCTACTGTCTAAAATCACTCTACAAGGTTCACAAGTGAAAGGATTACTCAGTCCCTAAACTTTTGCTCTCTGCTATTGTAAAATTCCATTCTGAATGTTGCTTACTGTTTATAGAAACTTTCTGGTGCTAAAAAGTTAACTAAGAGCTTCTAAATTATTAGATCCTGAGATGTAATGTAAGAGCACACACATTTTCAGTAAAGTTTGTACTGAATTCCAAAGACCTTAAACAAAGTCATAGTCATAACTTGAAATTGCATCCATACCTGAAAAATGCTCAAGTCCTAATTTGGATTAATGTTGCCAAGTGTGTTTAAAATGCTCTGAGAATCAGCTTGCTTTGAGATATATCTATTTCACAAAATAGATTTTGAGTTGGTAGTTTTCAAAACATTTCCTAGAGCACAAACCCAATAATACATTTATTTTGACCCAGATGTAAATAAAAAATTGTGTTCAAGTGCACCATTAAATACAGACTCTTTGCCATGGCTAACTACAGAGATACCTTTTTTTTTGCTTGTTTCAGCAAAAGCAAAGACTTGGAGTGGTCTGTACTCTTTGTTTGCTGAAGGTAACACAGTCAGCTGAGGATATGAAATGGTTACATGTGACAGGCTGAATGTCAGTGCCAAAGCATGGAGCCTGACCTGGACTTTCAAAGGGAGGCTCATTACAAGCACAGTCAGGCAGCCTTTCAATCTCCGGTATCACTTCGCTCCATTCGCAGTTCAAACCAGAATAAGCAAATATCCCTACACCAGTCTCCCTTGAGTCACTCTGCAGGGCTGAAGAGTTAAACTGTGCAGCTCTGTTTTCAGTTTGTTCAGTATTTGTTTAACCTGTAATGCCAGAAACACTATAAATCCCTCGTTCGATTTCGCATGTCCCTTTTCATTTACTAAACCTTCTAAAGGTCAGTGCAGGCATGCTCCTCATTGAAAGGCTTGCCCTTTCTTACACTGCACATCCAGGGTGGGAGATGGGATGAGATGCGGGAACAGCAAAAGTCATCAGGAAATACGGATTGGAAGAATAGCCAAGACTAACACACCTGCTGAAATATGTGTTCCGGTTATTTATGCAGTAGCACACCCACTGCAAACACCAAAAACATGTTTGACATCATCCTTTCGATCTAGGTGTTACAATAGCACTGCATCACAGGAAATGATAGTTAAGGCAAACCCAAACTGACAGGAAATTAGTTAAGCATGATATCTGAAAGATTATTGTCTGGAATAATATGGTTTCAGTAGGTGGATGAAGAAGTCAGGTTATCAGTTTTCTGGGAAACTACATTTACTTTGTGAGTAACAAAGCCCAGTATGGGAACCTCCATTTGGGAAGGATGGTTCTAAATCCTCTGAATCCACATCAGACACTGAATATCAGTTCTTCATGGGAAAAGGAATCCCACAGGGAACTTCTCTGATGATATTTGTATCTCAGTAGAATAAATATTGGGTGTAAATAAATAATACCTGTGGTTCAAAATCCCTAAAAGCAGAACTGGGCAATATTTGCCACAGGGCCTTCTGCAAGCTTCAAGTCCTAGGAGCCTTATAAAACCAACCAAAAAAACCTCACTTATTATCTCTGATAGCTATTGGCTACAAAATTTTAGAGTAGAATATAATAGAAATATCTACTGTAAGTGAAAAATTAACTAGTTTTTAGACTTTAAAACCTTTTAAAATATTTATTGGATAAAGAAAAAAATTACTAAGAATCAAATCTTTCAGATACAAAATCTTCCCAGAACAAAATAAACCAACATTAGTTACCAACGGGAATTACAGAATCTTTTGTAAGTATGTTTCACATTAGAGTAACTAAGCGGAGAATCAGTCCCTTGGATTCTGATATAAACAGAGCTTTCAAGTGTACACTACTAGGAAATTAGAAATCAACAGAAGGATTTGCCTAGAAGCTGTTTGTTCTAAGAACAGGCTTCAGAGACAGTCAGAAGCCTCATACATAGCAATGGATGAATAGTAAAGTAACATTTTGTTTTGTTAAAAATTACCTTGTCATAGTATTTAGAGATTTGTTCCAGATTATTTTGCAATAAATCTAGGAATTCCATTTTGGAAACAAAAGTAATCTTCAGATAAGATGAAGCATATATGTTCATTTTCAAAACTAGATTTCTGGGACTTGTCTGTAGGACTATCTAATTTTTCACAAGATGTTGTTAATACAAAAGTGCTTTCTGGGCTAGATATTAGTGTCTGTGTTTCAAAGTAACGGACTGCTTAGACATTTTGCTCTGTATACCTTTCTGATGACACACTTCTCATAAACCACCATCTTTTCTGTCAAGGAAAATATTTCCTTCGCCAGAATCAACTCAAGTGAAAGAGGAATAAGAAAAAAGATCACAGAAATCCTTTGCTTGGTGTGGCTGCTGTAGGAGAATAAAGAATGGAATAAAATATTTCAATCCCAAAGTTTTTCTCAGGCTACTTTAGACCACAGTACTTGCAGACCTTCCTGCTAACTCAATTATCTCTGCCATTTCAGATCTGCTTTCTAAATGGAATTGAAGGAAGCCAACTCTATCCTGGGCTGTATCACAAGAAGCATAGAGGGTCAAGGAAGGTGACTCTGCCCCTCTACTCTGCTCTGGTGAGACCCCTGGAGTGCTGTGTCCAGTTCTGGGGTCCTCAGCACAGGAAGGAGCTGTTGGAGCAAGTCCAGAGGAGGCCAGGTGATCAGAGGGCTGGAGTAGCTCTCTTATGAGGAAAGGCTGAGAGAATTTGTATTTTTTAGCCTTGAGAAGAGAAGGTTCCAGGGAGACCTTATTACAAGAAAGATGGGCACAGACATTTTAACAGTGCTTGTTGTGATAGGACAAGGAGTGATGGTTTTAAACTAAAGAAGGGTCGATTCAGATAAGATTAAGAAAGATATTTTTTTACAATGAGTTGATGAAAACTGGAACTGGTTGCCCAGAGAGGTGGTGGATGCCCCAAACTGGCAACAGTCAAGGTCAGACTGGACTGGGATCTGAGTAACCTGGTCTAGTGGAAGATGACCCTGTTAATTGCAGGGGGGTTGGACTAGATGAACTTCAAAGGTCCCTTCCAACCCAGACTACTCTGTGAGTCTATGAAGTGTGGAAAACCTGACGTAGCTTTTAAAAATTAAAAACTGGAAAATGTCACTTTTCTGGCTGGTGTAAGTGTCCCTTTCACCATTTATCCACTAGGTCTTCATCAAAGGTCAAGTTATCCTTAGTTCTTCTATGATGTTAGACAAACATCTTTTCACTTCTCAGTCTCAATTTCTCATAAGCAAAATGGCGGTTAATATGGTTAATAGATTTGTATTTTGTATCTATTTAAATTTAGTTTCTATGACAGAGAATCAACATTTTTGTAAGCATGAAGACTGAAAGGACTCCAACTTGAAAATGTTCCCATAAGATAAATAAAAATCATCAGCCCCTAAATGAATGATATTTTAAGATAAATTACTTTTTAATGAACTAAGTATCTAACTACACGGGTATTCAGCATCCTCTTTTGCCTAATACAGATTATCAAAACACATAGAATGCAAAATAAAATTAAAATAAAGATTTCATTAAGAATTAAATATAAAACACCAAAATGCTCCTTCAGTATTCAGGCAAATATATTTGAAAAAAAATAAAGTGGTACTGCAGTGCATAGGTGCATACAAAAACATCATGCACTTGTACAATGAAACAGTAAAGGAACATAGAACTTTAAAGGGAAAATATATTTTATTCTCCAAAATAGTTCACAGACTTTGTTTTTTCTGATGTTTTATGCAACTGAATCCTATTTATACTCCTCCAGTACCATGGGTAGTTTTGGAGGTGTGCAGGGCATTTGTAAGACAACTTTGACATCTGCTTGAGCCTAAAAAGTTTCCTGCTCATTCATCCCTGTTAAAGAAAGAATGATTTCTTGGACTTCTGAAGAAAAGTCTGTCCCTCAGCAAATTTCTTCTTCACCAACTTGTTTAAACATGCATCCTGAAAATCTGGGAAGAGTACATCACTTATTAAAATGCCTGTATGAGTGATCAGCAAAGGAAGAGATTTAGGTATGCATGTAAGTGGCTACTAGGCTGCAGAGATTTCCCCAGATTTCCACAGATCCTTTGCCATGATCAGAAGTTGAATTTACATCCAGCAGCTGGGGATGCCCTGTGGTTTTCCCTCCCAAATGAATTTTGACTCCCAGGAATCTGTTCAATGTATCTGTACCCAGACACAACCTCATGTACCAGGGCAAATGGGGAATGGGTTAGAGAGGTAGGGGTCTGGGGAGGAGTTGAAATTTAAATGATTCCAAAGTCATCTGATATACAACCATATAAAAAAAGTTAGGAGAAGAAAAAAAAAAAAAAAAGCTGGCACTGGTTAACAAAAATGACTAAAGCGTAGAACTAATTTTGGAACCATCCCAATAATTTCTATTTTGCCTGACTCTGGAAAGTCCCAAAGTCAAAATAAACCTGAAGCAAATCTAAGTAGACCCCCAAAATCTGGTCCACCTCTAAAGGCATGAGACATTTCTTTGCTGCTTTTTATCAATATCATGTCCAATGGCCCTGCTATGTGAGGCAAAATACTTTGGTGGAGTAATTGTAAATATAATTTTGGTCTAGGAAAAAGAGTCAGAAGCTGAAGGATGAGACCATTTCCATCCCCTCAAGAAAAAGAGAAAGAACAGAGCAGATTAAGGGGAACCCAGATACTGTGAATATATTGTCAAAAAAACCTGCTCTGCTGGAGTGACTGTAATATGGAAAGCCTAAGGAGACTGCTAAAGTGCAAATGAGCCCTCAGTGTTGCTTAAATTGAAGCTGGAGTTACTGTTGACTCTGGAAATATCCCTGAGACGGTAAAGGCACAAAGCCATTGTAGTCTTTGCACTTCCAGATCTGGAAACTCTGTTTCATTTAGCATTACAACTTAAAATCTCACCCAGGCTTATTGGAGTGGGAGAATGTAGGGAGAAGAGAAACTAGAAAAGGAATTCACACTTGCAATTGGACAAGCAGTGACTGATGAGGTGTCCGAATCTAAAGGCAAAAAAGTATTTGATAATGCAGCTTTAAAGTTGAAAAACTTTGCAAGGTCTCTAGTCAACTCTTTAACCCTCCACATAAATAAATAAATAAAACTTCTAAAAACTGCCTTAGATAATGTTTCAGGCCAAAAATAGCGCATAAATTCTGTATAGTGGGTTTGTTTTTAATGCTCTCCATTAAAGTAGTCGTAAAAATGCATTTACATAAGTTTAGTAATTAATGCCATAAAGTTTTCACATACAGACAATGGTGGGACCGTAATTATGTCTGTTCCAGTCTGTCTGTGCAACTATTTTTACCATTTTTTTTCATATTTTTTCTCAACAATCAAAAGTTTTGCTTTTAATAGTTCCAATTGCAATTCATTATGCCAAGATCTTCCAATAGTTGAAATAATTATCCAGTACTCTACTCTAATACATTTAACTCTTTTTGTTGAGAGTGCTGTGCATATGAATCAAATTATATGAACTGTTGCCTTCTGTTTCTATGCTGGTTTATAAAGATGATTGAAGTAGACGCTCATTTTAGTTTAATTCCCTATTTTCTGCCCCATGCAGCCCACACGATTGGGTGGTTTACTTAAAATATCTTTCTTAGTAAATAGAATTCTCTCAGAAGACCAGATTAGAGAGGGTTATATGCAGGAAGAAGCACACAAAAATCCAACACAAAAGTTCCTATGTGAAAAGCAGATAGAAAATTTTTTGATATTTGACACGTAGGTTTAGTACAGCCCGCTTTGGACTTAAAATGACAAAAGTGAACACGCTACTAAGAAATGCAATGTAATTATTGTATTTCTACCACCTTGTATTGCTATACATTAATTATTTAGTGTAAAATGTCTTATTGGAAGGCAGCATTCATCACTTCAGAACTGTGGTTTTACAGGTGGTCTTTAGGGACATATTTTCTACTGGTCTAATCCCATTCCTCATCACTGGAAGGAGCTGCTCCTACATAGGTTTCTGTCAGCTGCAACAGACTTGATATTAAACCTCTTGTCATTGACTACAAGGTTTTATTACAATTCTGACTGGATTTAGCTGAGATGGAACGTAATCAAGCTACTGTAGTAAATTCAAAACTGTGCCTGGCATGGAAGTATTAATATCCACTGTAGCACTGCAGAAAGTCTTTTGCTTTATCCTTTAATTCATCCAATTCTTTTTTGGCTTGTGCTGGTGAGAGTTTTCCTGGCTCTTTATGGATCATTTAAGAGGAAATGTTGAATTCTACTGGAGTCTGGAGCCAGAGTATTTTGGCTCTGTGCTCTTGAGCTGTAGGAAGGGAGATTGATTGCCACAGCCTTAGCATGAGCCCATCTCCTTGGCGTCAAACGCCTTCCGTGTGTTCCTGCAGGCTGTGTTACCACCCGCGCTCCTCTGAGCCTGGAGGGTGCCCCTCTAGTGTGGCAACACTGCTGAGATTAATTGATTTGAAAATACAGTCTGTCTACAAAAATCAGGAGACCACCATTCCTAACATAAGCTCTGAACTGCCAACTCAGTTTGCATTTCAAGCTTAGTAGGAGTGTTCTGTGCTCTATGGCAGCAGCAGAATTAAACATAAAATGATGACTACTGCATTGATCCATGATTTCTACTGCAGTGCTGCTGTAGAAATACATCATGAACATAGCAATAATACACATTTCAAAGGACTTTCACTAAAATTCTGTGATAAAGTGTGTTTAGATCAATTTTGAACAGATGATTAATCAATTTTGTTGGACATATGACTCTGTTGTCCACCAGGTGTCTTTCAATACCTCCCAGAATAATCTTTCCCATGATTTTACTGGACACTCAGTGAGACTGACAGGGGTCCTCTTCTTGTCCCTTCTTGAAAACTGGGACAACATAAGCCAGCTTCCACTCAACATAATTCTCATTATTTCTTTCTACCTATTTTTCTTTTGTCATCTTTCCATGTACATTTGACTTTCCCTGAGGCCTTAAACATCTGGCAAGATTCATAAAAGCTTTAATGAGTTAGAAATAAGTCAGAAGACATTTGCAACTTGTAAAAGCATCCTCTAGATTCAAATTGATAGCATCTTTGTAGTCAATCTGCTAACTGGCTTGTATTCAACAACAGGCTATTTATTAAGAGAGAATTCCCCACTGTGGTTTTTGCTATCCCAGCAGTAATAGGAATGTGCCATTGAGTGTCTAATATTAATTGTCTGTCTCTATATATTACATAGATAAATGCAACCTGTTTTTAAACTGTCCTGTTGCACAGATAGAGAGCAGACTAAACCTTCAGCTGATATAAAGTATATCTCTCCTGATTTCTATGAAGATCTTCCTTGAAAGCTGTGATGAAAATTCACAGAAACTTCACTGATTTTAGTGGACTTAATCTGAATTCATGCCAGCTCAAGAGATGAGAATATGTTATGCATTTTCTGTCTTCCTCTGGAAACTAAAATTAAGTTAAAAATCAATAACTTACAAATATTTGGAGACAAGAGACTATTTATAATTTCTCTGCAAAGTAAGTGCCTTTTTTTTTGCCATTTTATGATCATGGATGATGATAGAGATCATGAGGAAATAAAATCATAACCAGAGACCTCAAATCAGAATGCCTGCAGTCTTTGTGATAGGGAGAAGGATGAGGTTTGACCAGGTGCTCCAAAGTCTGAAATTTCTTCATGTTTCAGTGCCTAAGAAGTCTTAAATGTTTGGATACATTGTTGGATATGGCTTCCCAGTTTTTAACATGATAGAAACAGAATCTCTTTTTCTGGTAGGTATATCATCAAAACCTTAAGCACATGAAGCTACAATTAGGACAACCAAAAGGTTTAGGATATTTCAACTGACCATATAGCTCTCTTCCGGGTGAACTAGGTTCAAAGCAGTAGCAGTGACATATTTTCTGTATTGAACTGGAATGAACTAGAAAAATCTTAGATTTCAGGGGAGTTTTATGCATACAATTATCATTTTTTTTCCTATGTAATACCAGTTAGAGATACCCTTCACTGATGAAATCATCACAATTAATGTAATTTCTACGTTACTAACATTACTGCATTTGTCTAGCAATTTCCTTGTCTGCTATTATTATGAAAAGTAGGTTTTTATAGGCAATATCTTTGCAGTGATAATTGAAATTAAGTGATAATATCAACATACATAAGGTAATAGAGAAGAAAAAGATCTTACAGCAACTGTGCCAAGTGCACATGAAAACCACCAGTTATTTACACCTGAAGAGAAAGAATTACATTGGAATGCAAAACTGTAACCTTAAATTTAATTCTTCTAGAATAGTTTTGTTAAGTGTTGAAAGGTGAAGTCAAGTACTGAAAAATCTATGCAAGAAGGGAAAGAGAATAGTATCCATAGTCCTGATTTTGGCATGTTGGTAGTTTTTGGCTGTATCTGTTTCTTAATCAATAATTGAAATCAGTAGCTGAAACCACTATTTGTCTGAGTATTAATAATCCTTTATCATCTTTATTTTTTTACATCATTAGTTTTTAACCCATTTTTAGGTTAAGAACTGTGTGTAGACGGCCCGTTTTTAATGGATAAACCACTGTGGTGGGTGTTTGTGGAACAGCCAAGACAATGGTGAATTAGGTGTGCATTCCTACAGCTCAGAGGTGTGTGAAGATGCAGTCTACTTCCAAGCAAGGAGACTTTTTGATTTTTTCAGGGAATCACCAAATCATTTATGTTGGAAAATCCTATGGAGATCATCTAGTCTAACCCTCCTGTTTATTCCTCAGTGTTTTTATGGAGACACCGATTCTGCATTTAACAATCTGCTCTAACAGTGCTCATTTCCCAGTACCTGGGAGGTGAGAGGCAGAATGGAACTGGAGGGAAAACTATGTAAGTAACTTAAATCTGAAGCACTGCTGGTTTAGAAGGAGTAGGGGAAAGCAATGTGCATAAATTTTTACTGTGCATAGAAATAACTTCACAATTTTCCTTAGCACTCTTTCTTAGAGCTCAATTTGCTCATTTCTAAAGCAAGTTTTTAAACATTGTTTTTTAAATTTACATGTAGTTTTTTCCACTCTAACAATAAAATATTATATAAGTTTAGCAAGTCCATGGACTGTATTTATCATCCAATATATGCACACTACATGTTATATTAAGACACAACACTGCACCCAAATTTTACAAACACTGGCCTGCTGATGCACATCCTGTCACGTGCAATTGCTTATTCATTTAGAGGAAACTGGAGGCCGTGAGTTTTGGTTCGTAATTCCCATTTTGATACTTACAAAATTCTCTTTCCAGTCATACAATGCACAATTTTCTGATTTAAAAAGATTATTTCAGAGGTAGGTCACTGTTTTCATGTCCCCCTTGCATGAGTTAAAAAGTTCAGCTGGGATACAAACACTCAAAGTCTTTAAGCACCTGAAGCAAGATGTTGAGAACTCTTAAATTACTGCACTATCAAGATAGATGAAATAGTAAACAGCACTTGAGCAATCAAAACTCTGATTTCATGCTTCCTTTTAAAGAATAAAAGGTCCCCAGAAAGTATTTCTGCATTCCTTTTCACTCAGTTTTCCCTTGCAATTCAAAAGCAAATATGACTTGTTTGATATAACAAACTGAGGTGGAGGTGAACCAAAGGATCCACTCTTACATGGCAATCATGGAACACACAACCATGAATTATGCAGTGAACTTAATCTGATCCCATGCAAGGAGGGGACCTACAACACTGCAATGTTAATGTCACATTGCCTCTCCTGCTCCAGTATAGTAGAACTGACATAAAACATCTTGGAACAAACTCCTATTAGACATTAACAATTTGCCATGCAGGTTAGATTCTTGTCAGATAAATGCAGAGTTAAAACATCCCATTTACTTGGTACCTTGTTTCCCAGAAAAGGAAGTTAGGAAAAAGCCACAGAAATCCAATCTGTGAAACATTAGGGGAGTCTGAAGAAATTCCTCTTTCCCCCAAGTGTGTTCTCCTGTTTTATATGTCTGAAAAGGGGATACATACAATTGTGGTGAAAGAGTTGAAGATATCTCAGTGAACAGGACTGGGGAACAAGGATACACAGCACACTCTTGTGTAGACTTATAAATGTATATATACACACACATGCATTTTAAACCTAAAGTTTCATATATTTTAATGTTATGAAGACATTTTTATTACTATTATGAAGCAAAATGAGACACCAGCATTAACAGCTCTACCCTTTACACATCCCTACAGAAAAACTTTTCTTCACGGTTTTATCCACAATAAAGGTCCCCTTTCTTCCTTCATAAGGAAGATTTTATTAATTATCTCCCCTTGTCCCTCATTTCACACTTGCCCTAAAATCTGCTTTGCCTTTTCTGTGCAGAGTAAGGTGGCAAAGTATTAACACACAGGATTACCATGTCCGTAATGTGATAGTAGTTCTTGGTCATGAAAAGGGAAGTGATAATATTGGTTTATTCTTGCACTGAATACTCAATGGATTACTCTTTCCAATTGTGGTATACAAACAAGAAGAGAATGGGACAAAAATACATGTCCTTCCAAAAGGAACAAGGATGAAGACAGTCCCCTCATTGATTATAAGTATGTTAATTTGTGAGTAATGTATTTAAAGTTTTATGATATAGCTTTATGAAATAGAAGCATGTGAATTTCAGGTTTCTGGGACTGGTCTCCAGGGTCCTGGGCCCTTCTTTTATGCTGAAGTTTCTTATTTCTTTTTATTATCACTGCGGATTGAGCACTCTGAAAAACTGAGTTTTCTGATTCTTCAAATTATGTTACAAACTAGCCACCACCAAGATTGAGCTTTTTCTATAAGACATATCAAAATTAGTCTTTCTCTAGTACAAACCTCCTAAAAAATTACTGCATGCAATCCAAAGAACATGCTGAAATATATGATGATAAGTATCTGCTTCAAATTTAATTGACTTCCCATATTCTCTTATTCACATTTTGCCCTTTATTCTTTCTACTCGTGTTTCTTTTCCCCACTTTATCACCTCTTAAACATGCTCTGTTTTCTTACTGCTGGGAGAAGTTAGCATGTCATTCTGCCATTTCCCAGATGTTGACGTTATTTGCCACAGAGATGAGTTCAGAAGCTATTGAAAGAAACAGAGATACTTATTAGGATGTTGGCCAAACTTTTAAAAAAGTAGGTGAGCACCAAGTTTAAGCTGACAATTTAAGAAGGTTAAATTATATAAAGCTAGTAGATTCTTCTGAATTTAATTTAATTTGATTTAACTCATCATATAAAATTCTTTCATACTTTGTCTACATTCAACTCTCTAATTTTAAAAATTCTACCACATCTTTTTTGTCAGTGATAACACAATGACTTAATTAAATGGTCTGACAGATAAACTGCTTCATAGAAGAAAATGTAACTGCAAAAAATTAAGAGAAATGAGGATTTATTATTCTCCATGGTGGTACAATAGTTGTTCCCCTCATACTTGGAATCTGAATAAAGATTGCTATTGTCTATAAAGTATTGAATTACAACAGTTTCAAGATCAGACTTAGTAAGAGAAAATTCACTGTTCACTGAATATTCAAGAATCTTGAATCAATCAACGCGGTTGAAGACTTAGTTTCAATATAATCAGTTTTATCATGCATAGAGATACTGGCAAGACTGGCATATTTAATATCAGCAAAGCCAATCAAAGTTCCTATAAAAACAGGCCAGAATTGAAACTGAACTTCCTTGAACTGTTAAACCACAATCCAAATGAAGCCCCATATTGGATTAGTATATCTTCTTATCCAATCCTTATGTATAACTGTAAATTCTCATTGTTCTTTAGATGAAGAGATTTAACTTATTCCTTCTAAGATATATTTCATATTTGTTATGCATTAGTCTTGAATTCCATGTCAACCTTCAGTATCATTCTATTTCACATACCAACAAATAGAAATTTGGAACAGCTTTTGTTTCCCTTAACTGTCTAGACCATTGCTGAAGGAAAAGCTGACAAGAACAGTTGAGTTTTCAGGTTCTGTGCTGGCTTGAACTATAGATTTGGAAAATTGAATGTGAATAACCACGAATGTCAAGTAGTCTACAAGTTAGCAGACATTTTGTGAAAAATATGAACATGGAGCAGGTCTTGTATAAACCAGAGATGTTGATGTCAGGCCACTTTCTTTTTCCCTGAAACAGAAAACAAAAGTATTATGCAGGCAAAAGAAACAAAGTTAATTTACAGAGATTTTTCTAACACTTCATCCAACTGACTACGAAGCTTCTGTAGCTTTTGTAGAAAATGAATTATTATGAGGGACTTGATCAGTACACTGGGTAAAAACTGATCCACAACTGAGATATCACTGTGAAGTCAATGTTAGATTTAATGTGATACATCAAAAAAACATTCTGGAGGAACTGCAAAGAGATTATGAAGAAACAACTCTTAGAGGACCAATCCTCTACTAGTTTTTTATTTTCTGTTGTAGGACAAGTGCCCTTCCTCTAGTGATTTTCCTCTAGTCCAAATTTAGGACCTTAATCTTTGAACAGTTCAAGAACTGAGCACTCTTTCAGTAAGCTCACTTTCAATAAATTTTGAGAGAAAGTGTACAAAGCAGGATATGAAAGGAAGAAAAGGTAATAAAATGACTAATAAGAAGAAAGAGTTAATCACTATGCTGTACATTTATGCCATGGCACAAGATCAAAGGAACTTAACATGCTTGACAAGTTTATCTATCTTGGTAGTATTCTCTCCAAACCAGCAGCAAATGATGGTGAAATATTTCTCCACATTTCTAAGGAGAGTTCATTCTTTGGTCATTTGCAAACTTATGTGTGCAGTTTGCTGTGGAGGCAAGTGCTCTAATTACCACTCTTCTGTAGTTATCCCAGCCTGCACTTTTGTCACTCCTGTCCATGCACAAACCTTGTGTGTTGTGTGTGACTCCTGTGACTCTATAAACAGCACATAACCTATTTGCAAGTATCACCTCTGTATTGCCCTCAAAACTGTCTCATTTGCCGTGGGCTAGGTAAAAAGCTGGGATTAAAAACTTCAGGATACTTCCACAGAATTTTTTATGACCAGCATGTGTATAGCAAAAGCACACTTTTAGGCCAATAAAAACATTTTTGGAATACCCTGAAATCTTTCTGTAAAGCTTCACCAAACACTATCAGTAACTGGAACAAAATGAATTTCAGGTAAAAAAAAAAATCAAGAGGTAAAATGCTACCATAGAGTTTGTGATAAAGTGAAAAACCAAATTAGAGACAGGACAAAAGTGAAAATAATAGAATCCAGTCTTCCAAACAGCCCAAATTCAGAGACTTTGTGGCTTGTAGCAATGTATGTTCCTCACAAATTCTATGAAAATGAAAGTAAATGTATAAACCTGAAAAACTCTGATCACTGATTATGATGGTCATCTGTGTTCTAATGGACAAGCAAGGCATTGCATTCTGACTACACCATTATATTTTCATTCATTTTAGAACATAAAAAAGAACAACAAATGATATGATCACAAATTTTATTTTCTCTATATAAGTGGAAGGATGACATAAGTTAGGTGCAAAGACTACTAATTAATTCATATATCACACAACACTGCTAATTAGTGTACTCTTATTCTTTTTTTTCCCCTATAGTTAACCCTTCTATGAAATTTATCACAAAACCATCTTTAGAGTTAGGTTTATTATTGGGTTTTATTTACTACTGTATTTTTTGACTATCCTTATAGCACAAATGCAGTTCCAGTGCTATGATCCTTTCACCACTCTTCTGGCAGGCCACACCTATTTTATCCCCTCTGCCCAGGCATGCCAGCTGTGCCAGCTGCCTGCAATTTTAATGTGAGCTGTCAGAAACTGAGACCTTGACCATTAATTATATTGTGAGGAGTCTCATTGTCGATCCACAAGAAAACTGAGTATTTTTGTGTGTTTAGCATCTCCAGGGAGCACACACAGACCACTTTCCCAGTGCAGCTGGATGTGAGGCAGCTCCAAACAGATGCAATTCCAAATCACCTGCTCTGCTTCTTTCTCCCATTAAGAATTCTGTATCCACTTGGTGCAAGCTCTGGGATACACCTTAAAACCAGCCCAGGGTTTCATATGGAACAGGGATAGTACATATTGACATGTTTTAGATTTCTCTTTCCCTCAGCCTAGAAGGTAAGTAGGTCTACAATTAGGTCTGTGTTGTTCCAAGGTGCAGACATGTAATTGGTTTTGAGTGTGGCTTGTTTGAATTAGTAATGACTCTGGGAGGAGAGATTTGGGGTCTGCTGAACAAACAGCTGCAAAATCTACTCAGCTCCATTACAATCAAGAACATGAACTGTCAGAATGCACTAAAACTCAGTGAGGACACAGAGAACTATTTGTTCATACAACACACTGGTCTAGGCAGTGAATTCACAGAGAGAGTGAATATAAATGCTATTTTCCTTGTAGCACCCACAAAGGTTTTTTTTCCAGTAATTTCTATTATTTCCATTGGTTTTCTTGCATGCAGGCGTGCTATAAATCAAAATACCAGGAAAACTGGAGTTATGATTACTGTCCATTCCTTCTTTTTTGCTAAATGAATTCCTTGACTATGTTTTCTGATTTTATATCCTTAATTATAACATTCGTTTCTGCTGCAGCAGAAATAGAAATATTGTATTTCTTGCAATAGTCCTCGGAAATCCTGTTTAAAATTCTCCTATTAAGAGTCTCATTAAAACGGACAAAAATAAACTGTAGTTTCTCATTAAAATGAACAAAAATAAACCATAGTCTCTGAGATCTCTAAAGGGGGAGGCAGATACCAAGTAACAGGTGAGCAAACAGCCAAATGGAGGAAGGAAGTGGGAGGACAGCAAGTTATCAGCGCAGGTGTTGCTTCATAAATTGTCACAGACAGCTCCATAATAAGGAGACAGAATCAAGCAAGGACTATCTTCTGGCTTGTGTTCCAGAATAACAATTTAAAAAATTATTAAATCTCTTCTCCAGGATGTTTGATGATAATGTTTGACTAATGAACATTCTTTTCCTCCAGACCTATAAGCCCCTGCTCTATTGCACAAGTGGAAACAGTGATTTCCAGGCCATAAATTTCATGTATTGGTAGCTATTTTCTGCCTAATTTTCTATGGTTACCTGAGAAATGAAAGTTAAACTTTACTTTAAAAATTATGCTTTTCATATCTGATCACATTTAGAACAAAAATAATTAAAATAAAAAAAGACTGGGATGGGGATGAATGAATCAAAATTATAGTTTCCTGCGAAGTAGGAAAAGGTTGACACCTGAATCACATATATGGGACAGAGAGTCATGTTCACATCCTCATTGGGCAGACAGTACAGTCTTTCTAGGGAAGTGGTTTAAACACTGGGCTATAGAAAGAATATATATAGTTTTCCATATAGTTGAAGGAGTCCTCTTTTGCTTAATTTCATTTTCATTGCTGTCACATCAGCCCTTTCCAATGAAACCATATCATCAAAAAGTCACAACTCTCTTCTAAACATACTACTTCTACTGCTAAATGTTTTATTACCTGCTCTCTGGTTTTGCTAAGTATATGTGTCACGCACACTAAACTTTTTTAATAGTCAAAAATTCTGTTATAATACTGTTGATCAGTGAGTGACTAGCTTATCTTTTACATTTCACTGAATACTAGCAGTTATTTGGATACTCTGTTTTAAGAAATGTAAAAGAAAATCTTGATAGTCTCTAGTCTTTAAGAGATTATACTGTTGGATAGATGGGATTCAAGAGGATTTACGTGCTCTGTTTAACTTTTATTTATAAACTTTATTACAAACCAGTTCAGATGAACTCCAAATTAAAAGCCTGTGAAAACATGACTGAATTAGAAAACTGTTCTCTTCTCAGGTCAGGAATTTCCCCTAGCTGTTGTTTTTAAAGGATGACAGTCTCATGATCCATGTTGCTCTTATTTTTTTAATTGCATAGCATGTACTTGATAATTCAGGTCTAAATTGTTAATCTTCACAATTAGTAAACAGAATAAAATGTTTACAGGGTCTCCTGCTTTGTAAGCAGGAATGTTAATTTTGGCTGTGGTGCCCTCTGTGAGTAAAGAGATATATTTACAGGAACAGCACAGTAAATACAAACAGAAGTGGTAATTCAATTCGTTTTGAAACATTGGCATAAAATACACTTTGCAAATGACTGTGTGAGTATATTCTCATTTCTTCCAGTACTATTTGTTCCAGTCCTGTGCCATAGGTTTACAGCAATGCTAACAAGCTGGCCTGATCAATAGCCACTGTGGATTTCTGGACAGTGGCATCAATTATTGTGCTGTTCCCCAGTGAAAAAGAACTGCTGATATAATGATTTATTAAGCAGCATGGCTGCCCTGGAAAAAGACAAAAGGTCTTATTCTTCTCTCATTTTCCCATACATGAAACCAGAAGAATTTCACTGACTTCAAAGGAGCTACTCCTGCTTTACTGAAGAATGAGCCAGATCTGAATCAAGTTTGAGTCCTGTATGCTGACAGGTTAGAGGAAAGTGTATCCATTACACAGTTAGTGTGCAGAGCAGAGCAGATCCGACCACTCACGAGCTCCTCGCAGGGAGAAGTTGTTTATTAAAGGAAGGGAGATGTCAAAACCTGAGCAGAATGAGAATATCAATAATATTTCTTCATTAATCATCTAGAAGGCCAGACACCATTGTCATCCTTAAAATCCACCACGAACAACTAAACTGGGATACCCTGGAGGAAACAGTTAACTTAATCGGGAGCAATGAGTGCCTATGAGGCAGGTGTTTCCTCAGGCTTCTGTTTTCAAATTGTGACTAATGATTTATGCAAATCAAAATGACAAAACTAAAACTGACAGGTGAGAAAGAATTTTTAATTTAAGAGTTAGATATCTGTAGGTTTTTCACTCACTCTAATGCCAAGGCAGGGAATAGGAACTCCCTAAGTCTGCTCCAGCACTTTTTTCTCTAAGCAGTGCAGTGTCTCTCACAATGCACTTAGTTCAGCTCCAAAAAGGGAGGATATATTACAGTCTTATCTAAAAAGCAGCAACAGAAAGGCAATTAAGATTAGAATTTCAGTTTCCACATTTTAACAGGCTCAAACAAAACTGAACTGTTCTGAGTTAATGAAGAATATAGTTCACTGGGAAAGGAGGCATGAAATACTTTGAAGTTTTGGACCAGACTTATTTTCTCTGCTTTGGTTTCTTAAACGATATTAATCAATGAAAGTTAAGTAATTTGATTTCCAAATAAGATACACTTCTAAAACTACATATTGATGGTAAATTTTGGTGTATGTTTTCCTTGTATATAATTAGTAAACTACTGGCATTGTCAAAGCTGGAAGGAAGGAATAGAAGCTACAATTATGGGGCAAAAGCCTTTCAGGGTTTTGCATACAACTTTTGGCTGTGGATGAAGTATACTCACAGGATGAGAAGCACAAACTGATAAAAATCTGGCTCCTAGAGTACGTGCATCATGTATGTTTCTGTGTGTCATAAGATCTCAATTTTCTACTCTTGCTCGATTATTTAGTTTCATTTATTAATACCTAATATTGCTATAACTTCTAAATTTGTTTTTTTAAACTTTCATTTGGATTAAAAGTTTTCCATTTCAATTTATGTCTTCATGGAAAACTTTTTTATAGGTAATTCAGCGCTACAGAAAATAAACAACTACAGAATATGGACAAAGTAAATTCAGTAATTACGCAATTACTGTAATGTAATTACAGTATGACAGAGTATTGTGTGATCTCTGGTATTTGAAAGCACTTCTGTATCTCAGTGTACAGGTACCCTCTTTACATCCTTTTGCAAAGTTTGAGTTGATTAGGTTCCTGTAAGGCTTCATTAATTCTTTTTGAAAAAATGTAGTACTAGCTGATGTAATCAAACCACGATCAAAAACAGTAATCATGACACAGGTAAAGCTGTGAAAAAAATAGGAACTAATAATTGTTTTGTACTAAAAATTTGTTGTAAAGTAGTTTTATTGAATATATACAGAGGGAAAACACTCCCCAAATGACACTGATATATCAAGTGTGTTCAGGACAGAGGGTTAAAACCAATCAGTTGGAAGAGAGGTTGTGAAGAATAAAGTCTTCAGTCAAGGCAACTTTTACAGGACCACAGAAAAGCAGGTGGACATTCTAACAGCTTGCTGATGGAAAACTGAATTTTACTACAAAATACCTAGGGACTAAGAAATTGGTCATTCCACGTGTAGTGCGAATGCCTTTATTAAGATCTAAAGTAAGCTAGGTCAAAAGGATATGGGTCAGATAAACTGATTTTCCAGAGACTATCTACTGAGGGATAAAATTCTATATGAACATGTTTTAGCCAACATGTATCTTAATGTTTTAAAACAGTGTTTATACAGTCTCTGTGTTTGGTCTTTAGGAATCACGTGCTTTGGAACATTGAAACAAAATAGCATTCAATTTTCCTAGAATTGCATTATTTCACATTAATAAGGAAGTAAAGCAGGCAGAAACAGTCATCTGGGCACAGATTAAATTGCATTTTTATGAATACGGTTGGTACTGACAAGCAAATGAAAAGAAGCATATACAGAAATGTTTCAGTCTCATATCTGGTTAGAGAAAGAAATAAAAATCTATCTAGTATATGCTGTGCAAGCACACACACCCTTCCCTCTCTGGTTTGAAGGATACATCTACACTGATCTCACACATCCCAAGTACAAATTTCATAACTCATTAGCACTCTTCTATTTCTGTCTTCAAAAATACATCAATAATTATTGCTTGGTTAATCAAGGATAATCTATTAAACATGGAAAGTTGTTGTGATTGTTTATTACTGTTAGTCTAAACTTAAAGTCCCTTATGAAAAGCAGGCCTTCAACATGCTAGCCAGGACACACACACGTCACGGGATTCTCCTTTAAGGAGTGGATAATTATCTGAAGAGGAAAAAAATATAGCCAAAGAGTAAACATCAGTCTGAGAGGACAATGTCTGGTAGTTCTTCACTTCTTGTGATATTTTATTGTTGAGTCTTAGCAACTGAAGAGAAGATTTGACATGGTGCAAATTCAAAGAAAACTCAAGTGCAAGCTTCCAGCCGGCTGTTTGGTGTGACTCACAGCCCAAGTTATTAGCACTGAATGTGGGAGAACACAGGTGGAAGTAGGAGCTGAAAGGCCAGTGAGCACTCTGAACTTTCCCAGCATATTGCAATTACAAAACCACATGTGTTAAAGACTGTGACTGTGCAAAAACACACACAAAAAAAAACCCACAAAGCAAAATAAACCAGTGCACTTAAATGATTTTTAATTGGTGGTCTGTAATTTCACTTGGATTCCAATGACAAACTGGTCAAGAGAGTGTTTCAGGTTTGATTTGAGTACAGAACAGCTTTGCTGACTACTGAAATTAGCAGTGAAAGTATTGAGCAAAAGCTGTTAAACATGAGTTTTATAATGGTAATGTTCCACTGAAATATTGCAGCAAATTGCATTTATTAGCTTGTCTCCCTGTAGATTCAGCTCATTACTGGAGAATTCCACATGTTAGTGAAAGAAAAGGTTATAATAACAAGGTGAAAATGACAAATATTCAAAGAATGATGATGAGGCAATAACACCCAACAGTTTTATGCCAGCAGTAGAGATAATGGAAGAAACTCATGTGTTATATCTTCAGTATCTAAAAATTAAATGCTGAAGTGTGTGAGCTAGGGATCCTAGGTCCCTTCACAGTCAGTGGAGATAAAAGACTGACTCCAAGGAGCAGCTCATCCAATCCCAGGATAAATGTGTAGATCAGGCCAGAGGAATCAAGTTCTGTCTGTTGTGTATCTCTTCTTTGACTTTAATGGGACTGTAGGAGGATTAACTCAGATTTACACAAATTTATGCTGCAGAGAGTACTAGATAACACTGTGTTAGAGTTTTATAGCCGGTTTTCACGTTATCTTTACCCACATATTAAGTCTACTTGCTAAATATATGTGAGAGGTCTCGTTCCTCTTCTTTAGGAAGTGAGGATTGAGTTGTTCCTCCATTCGCTGAAGGAAAGGTCTGTAAGTCCATTAGGTCTGGGTGCTGATAGTTGTGATGGTGAAGCACAAAACATCAGTATCACCTTTACCTGCTATCACACAGCAGCAAAAAGGTCCAAGATCAGAAATGAAGTCAAAAATGACTTTGCAAAAGGATCTGAACTTGTTTTGACCACTCACCCAAGACAAAACTGTCCAGTTAAAACAAAAGAGATTCATTTGGATGACTGTACCAAAACTGCTCTCTAAGGGACCAGCAATACCAAAGGGAACCACATATGAAAATCAGACAGAATTAAGCAGTTTAGCAGCAATATTCATGCCCCTGGGCACAGAACACAAGCTGCTGTCTCAATGGCCTTTTGCAATTTTACTTTTTCTGGCATAAATGATCTCACATTAAATCCACATAAAGGATTCTGAAAATCTAAATTGTAATCCCATTATAAACATGAGGTCATCTTCTTTTTAGTGTCAACCATCTATCTTATTTCTTATTTGGTAACTGAAGTTGTATTTTCAACTTTAAAATCCAGGAGGTTTTTTTATCTATGTCTTTTACTGTCATGCTTGCACTGATTTAACCAGAATTGTCCCTGACTTGTTTCTCAGTTTAAACAAGATCACTGTGAGTCTCATTGTTCTGCAAAAATGCAATGTTAAACACACAAGTCACTGGGCTAAAAACAACTAATGACAAGATGTGTGTGGAAGAGGGAAGTCGAGTCTTCACGATTAAAGATTTATACAGGCAGCAAGAACAGTGTCTCAGCCATGAAAGATAAATGCAACATGCTTTTCAGGATCTTACATTGCATTTGGAATCTAACCTAAGAATGAACTTCTATCTCCACCCCAAAACTTTTATTTTTTCCATCAACCACTTTCTGGCAAGTTTAGGAGATGTCTCCTTTTTAATCCATGAGTGATCAGATTTCTTTCTGAGGGCGTAAATGCTTTATTTCACTAAGGATGTGTGCTATTTATAATATGGAAAGGACTGATGCCACATAGATATTTCCTGACACATTTTCCTCCTCCGGTTTCTCTTCAATGGAAAGTAAGCCTCTGCCTTTCATTAAGTTCTTAAAAAATGAAATGAAAGCATAGGCTGAGAGATAAAATAAAATGCAGGGAGTAGCACTCAGAAACTGAGTCTGGCAGTACCGTTAGAAAATTAATTGAGTAAATAGTAATGGGAGAGAGGCAGGGGAAAAATGGGGTCCAACAGGAGTGTCTTCTGTTGTGCTGTGTGCCCAAGATCATGCAGGATGATGGTACTTCTGTGGTACCTGAACTTCCAATATCAAAGAGTGGAACAGTTTATTCCCAACTGTGGAAGTGGCTAAATGGAAGCTAAACTCTGCACAGCAGCTGCAGGAGTTGATGGAAAGGCTTTTGAACACCAGCTTGCTTTATGCATTGCATGTTCCTCTCCCTGATTTTGTAGCTAAACTGGTCCTTACAATCCCATAGTACTTGAGGAGAAGGGGAAGGGGAGGGGAAAGGGAACGGGAGGGAAAGGGGAGAGGAAGGGGAGGGAAAGGGGAGGGAAGGGGCAGGGGAAGGGAAGGGAAGGGAAGGGAAGGGAAGGGAAGGGAAGGGAAGGGAAGGGAAGGGAAGGGAAGGGAAGGGAAGGGAAGGGAAGGGAAGGGAAGGGAAGGGAAGGGAAGGGAAGGGAAGGGAAGGGAAGGGAAGGGAAGGGAAGGGAAGGGAAGGGAAGGGAAGGGAAGGGAAGGGAAGGGAAGGGAAGGGAAGGGAAGGGAAGGGAAGGGAAGGGAAGGGAAGGGAAGGGAAGGGAAGGGAAGGGAAGGGAAGGGAAGGGAAGGGAAGGGAAGGGAAGGGAAGGGAAGGGAAGGGAAGGGAAGGGAAGGGAAGGGAAGGGAAGGGAAGGGAAGGGAAGGGAAGGGAAGGGAAGGGAAGGGAAGGGAAGGGAAGGGAAGGGAAAAGCCCAACAACACCTTCTGTTTGCTGCCACTAATGTCTTCCGATGACCTACAGTTTCATTATAGCTGTCTTTTAGATTATACAATCTTTCAATCTTTGATAAAAGTACTCTCTCTTATGTGTTTGAAAAATATTTCCTTGGGGCACTTAAACACCAGGAACATTGGACAAAACAGCAAAAGAAGCTATTTTCAAAATCTGAATCTTAGTGCATAGGGCAGAAAGCGTGTGAGGAGTGAAAGTAGCAGTGGATGAAGGTATAAAGTTTGGAGAGTAAAATGAGAGGGGGAAAAAAGACATTGTTTGACTGATCTTAGACAGTTTGTATCTTTTGAGACTCTAGGTTTTGAAACACACAGTGTAGGAAATAAGATGAATAGATAGTCAATGTTATAGCTCAGTGCTGAAAGCAAGAAATTAGGAGTAACTTTTCTGCGTCATATCTATTCAATACTAAAGGCTCAATCCCAAAGTGTGCAAGGGGTGGGGGGGGCTAAGATTTTGTGTCTCCTGACCAAAATTTCATTTGCTTCCTTTCCTGGAGTAACATTTCTCCTTCACTCAATACAGCTGTGTCTGCAAACAATCTAAATTTCCATGATTTTTTTAGCCAGAGGGGGAGAGACTATAGCATCGCTTGTGTGACTTTAAAATCATACTATGTCCTGTCACAACTTCTGAGCAAAGTGTTAAGCACTGGCACCATCGCTAGGAAGAGATCAGAAGGTGTGATCTCATTTATATGAAGCTTTACATCACTAGATGGGATGCCTGACCCTTTTCTCCAGCAGTAAATTTTCCTGCAGCTGACAAGAGTGCAGCTGTTTTGAAAAGGATAGAACTGCTGGTTTAAACAGTTAAATACTGCCTAACTGCTTAGTTTTGAAACTGTATATGATTCATTCTTGCAAGTATGAGCACAAAAGGGCATATAGTTGCCTGATGTTTGAAAAGTTAATGTTTTATAAGATATCTGTTGCCAAAGCATGCAGAAATTTCATGTATCACTATGGAAAGGTAAGAATCACAAACTGTTTCTAGAGCAACAAAAAGTTTATTTTATGTTCCATTCTCTCTAATAATGGCTGCTATTACTTCAAATCTCTGTTGGCAATAAAAAGGGGCACAAAATAATCTCCTTCAAATGTGCAAGTCCAGCACAAAGCTTTTTACATCAAATGTCTGTGTTTAGAAAAAAACTGCAACTTCTTTACATTGATGGCAAAAAGTTGCAGGCAAACTGGATGTAGATCAGAGCTGAGAATAAGGAAATAATAGACTTGTAAAAGTCAATATCTGCACATAGAAATGACACTCTACAAAAACCAGAAATATATATGAAAATATCCCTATGAAACATTTTTTGCTTAAATGGCACCTTTGTGATTCACATTTGTTGCAGCATCTGCTGTCAACAGCAGAGTATCGGAAAGAGAAAGGATCCTTTTTGAAACAGAGTCCACAAAATAAGTACCCACAAACAAGACTTGTTTCAGAAAAAGGTAAGAACCTGAAAACATTCTTTTTAACTTTGCTGAGTGCATTTACATGGCAGTCAAAAAGAAAGTCACTTAAGTAAATTGTGAGGAAATTCTTCAACAGAATTAATTCTTCTCAAGTTTTTATCTCATACATTTCTTCCTGAATTTCATTAAAAAACAAAGAATAGCAAGAAAAACTGTACATATAGAAACGTGGCATGGAGGGGGAAATTAACATGGAAAATTTTGATCTTATTTTTCTGTTTCAAATTCAATCACACTTGAAAGGAACGGCAAGGAACCTAGGCTCACACTTTCAAATAAAATATTTTTCAAAACAATCTGGGATTATGCGAAATTACAGCAAATTTTATTCTATGCTGGTGTCTCAATTACATACAGTATTTATATATAAAATATACATATGCATATATATATGTACATTTTTAGGAAATGTAACATAACTTTGGAAAGTTATGCTGTCTGCTTAATTTCTGGATTTATCACTTATTAGCCTAAATTCACTATTATGGCTTCTTAAAGTGAAACATAATAACATCTCTTTATTGATGGTATTTCAACTTTCTACCTCATTTATACCTAATTTACCATTAAGACTTGAAGATTTAAGCATACCTGCAACAGCCTGAACTTTACGAGCAGGTTCTCAATTTAAAAATGTGCAAATAAAATTGAGTTCTGACTAACCATTGGACAGGTTGATAACAGAAAAACAGAGAATATTTATCTCATGTGTTCCCTCCACTAGTTTTATGAAAACATATTTGCACCCAAGAAAGTTTTCTAAAGGCCAAGACTTCCTCTGTAGTTACCTGGATCTGAGTTCCAGCTGTATCCACCTTCTTTCCAACAAAATTTAGGGTGCTTTTATTTCTGAAGGTATTTTGCCTATATCAGGCAAACTCTCTAGTAGAGTTTATTACACCTTCAGAAAAATATGCTTCATTGTATTTGCATGTCTGTCTTCTCCTTAAATAAATTATTTCCTGGGATTGAATGAAATCACTGAAATATTAGTGATGAAAATCAGAGCCGTGTTTGTTACTCCTCACAAGATCTACCAGATCTACCAAAATCTGCCCCACTCTCCAGAGCACATTAATGTTGAGATGGCGTCGTTGTGTTCTTCAATTTCTTGTGCAGATAAAACAAAGGATTCTTCCTCATGTCACACTCACCCTACCTTCCAATCTTGCCTTTAATGTTTTCCAAAGGACAGCTGACAGATATGCAGGGTCTTTATCAAGCTCCACGCATCTTTATGTGGAAATCATATAGGAAGAGCTTTGTGAATGCTTTCATTTCATAATGCATGAAAGTTAATTGTTACTTTACACCTTTATACGTATTCAGCTTATAAAAAACCCTTATATTTCCATATCCTTTGACTCTGTGAAATATTTGCATATTATGAATGTCTTCTGTAAAGGGTTTTGAAGCCAAGGCTGGAATCAGTACTTGTCATTAAGCTTATTTTAGTAATACAGTCAAAAGCCATAAATAATTCTTCTCATGAACATATTGTGATCATATGTCGTTCATTTAGCTAAAGAACAGTGTACAGTTAAACAGGCAGATGTTACCAATAAGAGTAGGTCAGTGGGCCACAGTCAGACCTTAGATTCATGGGAACAATCACACTCAGCTGACAGGGACAAACTGTACTAATTTACAAGACCAAGTTACTTTTTACTTGAAATTATGATTGTGAGAGAATTTCAGTGACAATCCTGAATAGTTATGGATGTGGCCCACTGTGTTTGCAGCAAGGAATTCAAAGTCGAAAAGCAAACACTTTATAAATGTTTTCCTTATATCAAAAGTAAAATTCTCAATATAAAGGTAGTGTTAAGAAAAGTTTAATCAATATCAATATAAAAAAAAAAAAAAAGACAAAAGTTTAGTGATGGAGAATAGAACCAAATAAAAGGACTTTGTTAAGTGAAGGGAATAGAGCAGATACCTGAGTTCTGGTCAATCAGTTCACCAAATTTGAAATTCTGGCTGTATCTCTGGTTTGATTATAGCTACAACACTTTCATATGAACAGGAAGAATATCCAAATTCAAGTGAAAACCCCAACTTAATTCCATTTGTTGGAAAAATGTGAAGATTTCTTTATGAATCTGTTCATGTTTTTATTTGATCACAAATTCGTATGGATTCGTTTTCACATTATGAACAATGCTACTTGCTAGTCTTCTTCTTTTTACACAAATGAAGCAAAACCAAAACAGCATTTTTGTTCTTCTTGTGTGTCATGTTTAAAATTAATTCATTAGCAGCTGTCAGCCCCCAAGGAAGAGTGTCAACACTGATGAAGACAACATCTAAAGGTTTCATCTTACTTTCATTTATCTCTTGTCCCCAGAAGGTATGAATCCATAAAAAGAAAGAAACTCCAAAGTAATGACTGCTTTTGTCTTTTGTTTAAATGTGTTTAGAAAGTAGCTGTTCAGGCATGAATGTTGGCTCCAAATGTCAATGACACCTGTTTTGTTAAACAAAAAGACCAAGGAGAGAAAGAGTTACAAGGCTGAACTTTACCATAGGTCTCTGTGCTACTGTTCCCATGAAATATTACTTCCCAACAGAAATGCTGATCTGATTTATTACATCTGCAATAAAATGTGCATTCCTTAGTTACAAAATATTGCAGAAAAAAATGTTATGTTTTTTAAAATTTTAGCACAAAATGAGGCAAGGCAGATATCTTAGGGGAAATGTTTATGTAAGGTGGTTGAAATAATAAAATAGTTACCATGGCTGTAGATTTTCACTGTAATTTTCAGTCACTAACATATGCACATGATAAAACTAGAACTGCTGAAAGCCAGTACAAAGGCCCAGAATATACTCCTGGATTTACCTAGCAAGTTAGGTATTAAGCCTTTGAACACAGACATGACTTAGGCTTGGACACCTGGTCCATGGATAATCAGACAGATGCCTCAGTGTTCTAAACATTAAATGGAGACAGTTGTATGCTTTTAGACGACATTTAATGCTTTTAAAACTTTCTGCATTCTTTCCCCTTACTGGAAAGAGTAACCTTACAGAAAATATGTAAGCATATGTAGATAGAAAACTTCTAGGGAGACTGTTGGAAATCACATTGTTATGTTTCTATATTTGCATTTTGGACGGCCTAAAACTCTACTCAAGTGAAATTTAGACTCTGAAGAATCTCAATTGTCTAGAATTTAGTATCAGGTGCTTGTTCTTTTTATAGTACTTCCATTGATTTCAAAATAATATTTAACAGAAGCAGCATTCATTTGCTGGACTGAGGCAGGAGTTTCCCATTCATTCAGAGTTATTGCTGATGTTCTTGAAGAGTTTTACATCATTAAATTGCTACTTCAACACAGTAGACAGAATAGTTTCCACTAACTTCAGTGGAAAATTTAATACACTGCTTATGCAAGAATTTAACAGTTAATGGAGGATTCGGTCCTTGCAGACAAAGTCAAGTTCTTTACGTTTAGCTAAAACCTATTTTGCATTCTACACCTATTTGAGCTAAAAAAACCTGGGCTTGTTGCTATATATGCATGCTGTATTATATATTGTTGTTGTTTTATATATGTATGCATAGTATTCTTAAATGTTAAAAACATTTTGACAAAATGTGCTAATGTTAAAGATCTCCCCACTCGACTTTTTGTTCAGATGGGACTCAGTGTTCCCTCTGCTGGAGCTGCCAATTTTGACAACACCCAGTGCAGAGCATGAAAGTGCAGCCTCCTCTCTTCCTCTGTGGGTGATGGTTCCAGAGAAGCAGGAACATTTGAGTTTGTGTGTTCAGGCTACAGAACTTTCCAGATTCACTGTTCTTGTCCACAAAAATATATATAAAATTTACTGAAATGATGCATAATGAAACATCTTGAAACTCAGTTGAGAACAGAGGCTAGCAGAAAAATAACGTAGGAATTAGCAAATTATCCGCTGAAGTAATTTATAAACATGTTGAACAAATAATATGTTTCTAAAAGACTGATTTTCTTCTATTTCTTTTTACCACTTCAGCTTTCAAAGTACTGCAATGTAAAACTTTTTAATGAGTTCTAATGTAATGAGTAACATTTCAATACAGTGAACAATGCTGCAGTCAAGATACAATTGCAGGCTTAAGTGTCACATTTTCTGCTAAAAATAGTAATCATAATGTTTCTTTGCTGGTGCTGTAATCATACATCTTTGCTTATGTTTCAGTAGGTGTAATTTTAGAATGTAATTTTAAAATGCTGCTGTACTTTACTTCCAAACCCAAGTATCTATGTTTATGAATTTATATTTCCATTGAAAGCACTTGCAGAACTCTCAGAGCTTCAAAGGGCAGCATTTCTATGGATTATACTAGTGCCATATGTGTTGTCTTTGTTTTCTTTTGGAAACTGAATATGATATTAATAAAATAAAAACAGAATTTTTTGGGCTGTATGAAAATGGAGGTGATTGAAGAAAGGAAAATTCTTTGAACTAGCTTTATTTTATACAAGCAAGAATTTGCTGTATATTCATCTTTATGCTCTGAATTATTCATTAAGTTTGAGGAGAAGCATTTATCAGTCATAATCTAACTGGCCTCACTACATTGTTCATGTCACTTGGACTGTCGTGGAAGAAAGTATTGTTCAGGGTGAATATAAATGAGAGAATGAGACAACTTCCATCCTGACATAAATTCTCCAAGAAAGAAAAAGAACCTTTTACATAAATAGATGTTATTTAGCTGATTACTGTGAAAAAAAGTTTCCCAAAGGTTGCTGGCAAAGACATTCTTTGACATTGTAATTTCTTCATGTGCTTAAAACAATGGTGATCCCTGTAACTGATTAGTAAGAAATACAGACAAATGCACCTTGTTATGTAAAAGAGCCCTTCATTTGCCTGCTGTAATCCTACTTATGCATCTGTATGTAATTACAGGAGTGGCACCTAACTTTGAACTTTGAGTCCCATGAGAAGCGCTGGTTCTCCAAGGTGCCAAACAAAAATAAGGATGTCAAACACATGTTGGCACAAATACACCCTTTCTTCTTTTTGTGGATCAAAACTATCCATTTTGATAGTGGCATCTGGAGACAAGGAAAAAATGCATTTTGAAGCCAAATTTATAATATTATGGCTCCAGTTTCTTCAGCAATATGTAATTCTACCCAACCCCACCTTTTTTTTCTCTTAAAATCTGCTGATTGCATACTTAAATTTAAATACATCAAAAAAAAATCTCATCCTGCATTTTTATTACTTTAAAGCAGATACTATTTCAATATCTGTTTGATACTCTTAAAAAGTTTAATCTTGAAGAGGGAGACAGTGGGAAATTGGAGTGATTTTTCCCCGTTATTTTGATCCTTATTTATAATGTCTTATCCATTTATTTAGTTCTGCAAATGTAAATCTGTCTTTCTTGTTTGCTAATTTAAAGATATCTCTGTTACCAGAGTGGTATCATTTTCAAGTGGATTTGGAAACTGTCCATTCTGTTTTGCTGACGATGTTGTATGCCAAGTGTACCAGAAAAGACAGACCCATGGTTGCTGAACAGATTAATCTTAATCTGTCTATAGATCTTTTTATTATCCAGCACTCTCTAGAGGAAAAGGAAGATTAAATAAATCTCCCTTCTAGATAGGAGGGTAAAACTTGCACAGAAAATTGCACATTTGCAATTATTATGCCAAAACCTCCCCATTTTTACCCTCACCCAATTCTTTCAAGAGGATTATGTCTACCTTTGAAGTAGCTTTTATAAGGGCGGAGTCCAAAATGGGTTAAAGTTAATGCTGCTCCAGCTCGAAGGATTTCTGTCTTTTTTATTACCTTGCCTAAGAAAATGTCCTGACATAACAGGCTTTCTTTCAGCATCATTAGCTCTTAACAGGTGGCCAGCATTTGCCACGTGTTTTTAAAGCATAACCTCTTTGCAGAGGTTGAGGATCACAAGGAAAATGCTACAGAAGGCTACATTTAAAATGATGCTTATAAGTGAAACGTTACTCCGGGGAACATTTAGGGAAAGCCAACAGTCCTGGGCAGTGGTCATTAAGGTGCTGCTTTGGAAACTGAACATAAAATGCACCATCACACAGTTGGTCACACAAAAAGAGTACCTTAAAAAAGCTGTACTAGCCACAGTTTTAACAAAGTGAAGTGATGCTTCCTCTCTACAATATTTGAAGATTTCATTCGATTTTTTTTTGCTAACCTACAGCACAGGGAATGTTTACGTAAAATATTTGGTAATAATTGTTTCTTTTTTTTTCTTTTTTTTTTTAATAAATCTTACTACGCAAGGTAAGCATCACCTTCCCTCTGGACTCAGTACCCATAAAAGGTTACTTACATAAAAGTTATTTATCGCACATGCTTTGTTCTAGCGCTGCTTTTCATGTTTTCTCATACTATGTGTAGCTACTACTCACGTGCTGATATTAACAGCGGTGCCTACGGCCTCAACAGGGGTTGTTATTAGATGACATAATGTCTCCAATTTAAACTGACAGCCCAACAACGCCTCACATCTCCATCACACTGCAGTCCAAACAGTCCTCACAGAGCAGGGCTTCTTTACACAGATCACCTGCTGATGTGAACTGAGAAGTTGCCTGCTTGTTTGGCTGTGACTGATAGCTGTACACCACCCAGCATAACGTGGCAATTGTTCCACAGAGTTGCTTAATGACACATACAGAAATCTTAGCAAATTTCATTAAACCTGCACAAGTTATGTGTGTCTCCAGGGGGAAGAGGGAGGAAGACTTAATTCCAACCCTCTTTGCCCAAGGAGATCTTAAAGAATTTTAGTTTTCTTGATAACAGGGACATAAGAAGTTTCAAGAGTTTTCCAGCTATTATATGCAATCAGATAAAAGCCAGGATGACAACAACATCTTTTATCGCAATTTACAGAGAAAATCTGGACAGGATTATGAGGTTGACTATCTTATAGAAGACAAAGTATAAGACTCATATCATTGAGTATGCCTTCCCAGTGTATCTGAACAAATTGCTTTCTTTCAGTTAGCAAAGAAAAAATCTATTCTTTTTTCTTTTTTACTTTCAGCTGCAATGAAATATGTCTGTTTCTGTGGGTGAGTACACCCTCGCACGGGTGTTTCAGAGACTTCCCGTGACACAGTGTGCTGGCATTACAGCATCAGGAATTGTGGGAGGGAATGCCTTTGAACTTCCTTCTCTCTCCTTTGACCCTGAACACCTGCATCCTGGATGGTATCTCTCCAAGTTCGTCATGACAGTTCAGTAGGAAATGGTGATCATAACAGATCCACTGAAGTCCTGCACACCAAAAGGAAGTAAGGGCAGGTCTCACATGAGCAATAGCTCTTTATGCTGTGATCTTCAAAAAAAGAATAATGTAATTCTGTGAGTAAAAGAACTTATATAATTGGTGTGAGTTTAACACAAAGCAGTGTACCATCTCTGTGAGCTTTTTTCTGGCAAATGCTGGTAGTTTGCTTTAAGGCTAGAGCTACATGTAACTGTAGATTTTACTTTTATATACATTATACATGACTATATACTTTTTTGAAATAAGACAAATATAACTTTAAAGGTAAAGTCCTTTATGCTTCATGTGAAAGATGTCATTAACTGCAGAATTATTTATCATCTAGTAGATCTGATTCGGGTTTCTTGCTTTTCTG
The DNA here is from genome assembly GCA_013397795.1 of Orthonyx spaldingii. NCBI lineage: Eukaryota > Metazoa > Chordata > Aves > Passeriformes > Orthonychidae > Orthonyx > Orthonyx spaldingii. The sequence continues at coordinate 55,793 of VZTJ01001142.1, read as the reverse complement.
AATTTGGAAAGTGCATGTAAGATTTCTAAGGTTGATAAAAGGAAATTGCACAGGTAGTTAAACTATCCCATTGGAGCAGGAAGTGAGCATGAAGAGGTCAAGGAGAAAATACAGGACAGATGGATAATAGCACTGACTTTCGCCCAAGGGGGTAAATATAAATTTGGATGTATGCGCTGAGTGAGCTGGAGAGACAGAACATTTGTCTACCCTGGCAGTCTGAAATTTACTAGTAAAGTAACCACATGTCTGGCCAGGGAAACTTCAAGGTGAATGACACGGTAAATGACACCTGCCAAGATCTTCAATCATTCTCCTAAGGTTCAAAGTTCCACCGCAATGGTTTGATACTGACTTTGTTTTCAGGGACTGAGCTTCACTGATCATGGACTGCCCTTCTATGTTATAACTGTCTAATGATTTTTGAAGATTGTAGGGTACTTTTGATCATAAAGCAATAATTCGCACTTCAAATGTTCTAAAGTGATTGAAACTTTAAATCGAGATTAAAATATTTTCAGGATATTTTCTGATAAAGGACATTAGACAAAGCATGAATACTTATTTCATTATAAAAGAAGCAAGAATCAGAAAATGTCCCTACTATTTGCAAGGATAAGTAACTTGCATTCAGTCTGTTAAATTTTAGCATTTTCAAAAATATTAATATTGGCAAAACACTCCAAGAAAACAGTGTCCTTTTGAACTTATTCTTTAAATGCTCACTATTTTAAAAAGGATAAATACTTAGCTTGAAGAAAATAAAATTATAAAGAAAAATATTTCATTTTTTCTGACCAGAATCTTCAGTTATATAAATATAGAAATCATAGAAATGCCTGAAGCTTCTCAGGAGTGTAGGTCTGTTTTAATTAAATCTTCAGTCCAACCTTAACTCACTGAGAAAAGTCTTTGCAGACCTTTATATGCTAATTATAACCTTTCAGAAGCCTTAACTATGTTCAGGGCAGTCCAAGCACAGAAACTTGCAAAAGAACAGTGAATGTCAGTGTACAGTTAGATTATATGACTGGATTAATCCTTTGCTTCCTTGCTTCCCAATGGACAAGATTCTACTTTCCCCATCTTTCCTATCTTTCCATGCTCAACTATTCATATTTCTATATTCTTAGCAATGGATATGCACTGCACACACAAAATTGAAATTTGCCTTAGCAACTTATATTTTAGTGTTATGGTTATTCCTTGTATGTAACGGATTTACAATAAAATTAGCCAAAAGAACTTTTCCAAATTCCAGCCAAAGGATTACATAGCTTCAGTCCCATGTACATTCCAGGAGATTAAAAAGGGATATTCCTAACATGAGGTAATTCCCCCCGCAATGGTAACCCTTAATTAAGAAAGGGGTAACAATGAACTTGTGAGTTTGCACTGAATAGTCCAAAGGAAGTTTGAGATATTACCCAGCTCTAACAGAAGTTGAGGTATTACTGAGGAAATTGGAAAGGTACTGGGCCTGCTCTTGCTCTGCAGGGTGTGCATGGATCTCCCAAGGGTTATTCAGAATTCACACAGAAGGCTGGGCTGCTACTCTGAATTAGGCATTGGGATATGGCCTGACTGAACACTGGATGGGATGAACATTTAGAAGTTCAGTTCAAGGAAGACAAATATCTCAGATGTCTAAGTAGGATAAGGGAGGATTTTTCCTGAACTACTCCCCCAAGTACTGCTTTCTTCAATTCCTTGCCAAGACTGTCTCCTGTGAAAGTCATTGAAAGCAATTTGTATATCAGCTATTTTGTCTTCTTAATTATTTTAATCACTATTCTATTGAAATTACTTAAGTTTAGGATTAATTTAGAGAAACTGTAGACATTGGGAAAGAAATATTTTTTTTAAATATTTTCGCTTCTCTCTTTTCAGAGCTTAAATTTAGCTTCCCTCAGGTATTTTCCTCTCCAGTTGATGGCATTCTAATTACCCGGTTCTGGAAGGGAAAAATCTGAGAGAAAAAAACTCTGCAGGGCAGTCATGAGAAGCTAAAAAGTCCTTGACCTATTGTAAGCTCTGCTCAGCAACAGCCAAAATATCTGTGTGGTATCAGCATAATTCTCATCCTAAATCCCAACCACAGCACTGTGCCAGCTACTAGGAAGAAAATTAACTCTGTCTCAGACAAATCCAGAACAAAACCTCTTCACTCCTCTGTGATGAATCAGAGAAAGTCTCAGCAATTCAATTGATGGGCTCCTAGAGTTTTACCTGTGACACATTTCTGTGGCTTCCCAATCCCTATGATTCTGTCTGGGAAAGCAAATCAGCAATCTTTAGTCAGGGCATTTATCTTTTTCTTTCATACCACAGCTGTGTTATCCATATGTTTACCTCATCAGTATTAATAGGAATTTTGTGACTACCTTGCAGATATTATTTTTTTATCTATTGTTTCTTTCAGACGGTGATTTCCAAGTACTTCTCAGAGATGCCCTACAAGCCCTCTATGAACTCTGCCATTCTCTAGCCCATTTTATAAGGTCTTATACTCTGCATATATCAATGTATTTCATTAACACTGCTTGGTTGATATCCCACAAATTAAAAAATTACCAAAAAACTGCTCAAGATAAAGCCTTGAATAATACAGAGTTGGAAATTTTGCACAATTGAAATAGCCAGACTTTGCAAATATTCTCTACAAAAAACACATCTTGTGATAAATTCAAAAGCAGCTAGTCACTAAGAACCATTTTTTAAAAGCGTGCTCTGCTTAGCAAAATACATTTATAGTCTCTGGCACATCCTTACTGTATTACAGTAATTAAAATAGTAATGGAACACTGATTAAACTTGCAAAAATGAAAGACTGCCATAACACAGAAGCTGAAGTGAAAGGCTAGTCACGACAAGCATAAAGCTAATAGACGTTACATTGTAATTACAAGTGGAAAATAAATTCCAAAAGAATTATCAATGTGATTTACATCTAATTAGCTGCAGAGGTCATCTTACTCCTTGAACTGGCAAGATAAAAAGTAACATATATCTATACTACAGGAGTTAAACCAAGTAAAATGCTTTTTAAAAAGTAGAAGTTTTCAAGGATTATAATTTATGGCTTCTATTTTAGAACTTGCAAACATGGCAGGTGTTTCCCGAAAATGCACACTAGCTACAGGCACTAGAGGTAGAAGAATAAACATAAAAATGTAATTGTTTCAAAGTTTCATTGTTTGTAAACACTGCAAATTACTACAAGGGTTTGCAGAGCTTTTTGGCCATTTTATAGCCAAACATGGACTGTCAAGTGTGATTTGTCCATTAAATGTTTTAAGTGTTAAGAAATTTGCAAAGAACCCATCTGGAATTAATAACTACACCTCTTGGACTAAAAAGAATGATTCTTTTTTTGTTACGAACAGTTAATGCATTGTTAAGATTTGAAATTACTACTTGTTTTATTATTATATTCAGAGAAAATTCCACCCAATATGAACACCATACTTAAAACACTTTATATCTTGCTGTCTGTAAGTCTCCATCTGTCTACCTATGTTTCCACCCACATACTTTCAAGACACTAAGGGAGAGAAATTATAGAAATAAAAATTTTTGCATTGGGATATTACCTCACAGATCCCTGGAACCACAGCAGGAACTGGAGTTGAGGAAGCTCTGGAAGTCATCAACTCCAGGCCTCCAGAACAGGGTTAACATCCCAGTAGGATCAGGTGACTCCCACACTCATCCAGTTGAGTTTAGATTTTCTCTGGCACAAATGACTTTATGCTGACTGAATCCAAGTGGACTTTTCATGTTACTTGAACCAAACAAACACATCTCCCATAAGCCTTCTCTTACCCTGAGAGCTCACTCATCCTCTCCTGCACTATGTATTATAGCCCTCAAACATTCACCACCTACAGGGGAATCTCTCCTCTGGAGCATCTCCTCGCCCTCCTTCTGCACTCACCAGGGTCTGCAGGGCTGTTTCTCTCACATATTCTCCCCCCTCTCTCTGGTTGTAACTTCTTTGTTGCTATTTGGAGCTGTTTTTCCCTTCTTAAGTTGTCCCAGAGGTCCTGTCTCCGTTGCTGCTGGGCTCAGCCTTGGCCAGCAGCGGTTCCAGCTTGAGTTCTCTGGCATTGGCTCCCTCAAACTTGGGAATGCCTCTGGCGGTTTCTCACAGAAGCCACCCCTGTAGCCCCCATTCCGCCCCCCCAAACCTTGCCATGCAAACCCAACAGAAACTGACATTGTCACATGAGTCTAAAAACACTCTTGGCTGTCTAAACAGTTGTTTGCATTTTTCAATGAAAAACGCAGACATCTATTTTCTAGACTAATAAAAGAGGTCAAGCAATATATTAAAATTACCTTTTGGAGTATTTGAGGAAAATAGCTTCAAAAGAAACACAAGAAACACTGAGATCCTGATCCCTTATGAGTATTTTCTAAATCATAAATTTTACAGTAACACTTACTCTGAAAACTCAGACAAATTATTTGCATATTAATCTGAAGCACATTTGACCTTAGGCATCAGTACTTCTTTAGCGTACATATCTGCATTCTGCTTCTCTCTTTTCAGTACAAACAGCCTAACTAAAACTTATTGGGCATTGCCTAAAATGTAGCTGGAAGGGCAAAATGTAGGAAATAGGTTCTGTACAACAACACTGACAAGAAAATGTATCCTTAGTTTTTGTTGCTGTATCTCTAGTAGAGGGAACCCCCTAGGATACACACAAAATACTTTGAGGTATGAGAAACATCTAATTGTAATTACTCTTAAATTTCATTTAGTATGTTAAGTGATCAAGGTACCTAAATCAAGATTTAAAGAGCTTGTATTTTGAAACTAGAGCAAAAAGTAAAGAATGTCAATACACCATAACTTTGGTTTTGCTGTTTTCCTCTTGATTTTCACTGCTTCTCAATAAATAGTCACTGTTTCTCTATAAATATTCAATATAACATATTTAACCAGTAGCTATTTTCCCACTTTAAATGTAAAAGGCTAATGTGTTTTCTTGAATTTCTTGTTTCTTGTACAGTTTTTTTTCACATGTACATACAAATCATGAAATATTCATACTGTATCTGACACATCCACGAGAAGAACAGAATCTTACCATATGTTTAAAATACATTATAATACAAAAGGTCATGAAAAGTTGTCAGTTTTTTAATACTGTCACTTTTTTAAATGTGTGCAGTACATTTCACCAGACATATAACATACGTGGTATATGGAAAACTTACATTGTTTCCTTATGGGTATCTCTGCACTCAACAATCTTCAAAAAGATGAGTCAAATGACTTAAATGTAATAGATTAGGATCATTTTACAGACTGGCTGGTAGCATTAGGAACTGGAGCAGACACAAATGGACTGCTCCATAAAGCGGCTGAAATTACAGCTGCTATAACTTATAATGGGACCCCAGGAATCTCAGTGAACCATTTCTCCCATGAAGGCCAAACGCTGCAAGTCATTTTGCATCAAGTCTTTTTAGACAAGCACGAGGAGAAATGAGATAAGCACTAATGTGGTATGGAAGCCCAACACTCACTACATTTCAAAGTGCCACCCCTCAAAAATAAAGATACATCAAAGGATAAAAAATATTTTCACTTCTGTGCTAGAGGAGAGCCTTGCACCTCCATGAGAACCAAGGTTCAAACATGACTCTGCAGCACCTTGTTCCTCACTCCAGCTCTATGTAGGCAAGTGTTTGTTTAGGAAGAGCACCAGACCAGAGTCACTAAAACCCGTGGCCACCATCATGTTACGGTCTCTATGGAGCACCACTGCCCTCTTCTGGGACTCACCCTTTATAGGGTTGTGCAGCACTGTGGGTATAGGCCCCATATATTGACTTCATTCCATATTCTCCTTTAGAGACTGCTAAGTGTCTTGCTCCTCTTGGATTCCAGTATAAGTAACTGTCTGATTAGAACCAGCTATTTCTATAGTCTCTAGTTCTATTTTCCCTAAATTGCCTCATTATCAAGTGCTTAATTATGTAATTGATTTCAAATACTTTAAATTACCACTCTTGCCTGTTTAATGTTTAATTACCTTACTTGTTGAAGAGCTGATTGCCCTCACAATTAGTCATTTATTCCCTAATAAATTTCTTAGTTGCCTATTTTCTTCAACCCACTGTGTTCTATCTTCTAATGCCAAGTCCCTGTCCTTCTTCTGTACTTAACAACTTCCTTTACTACATTCCCACGTGTTATTTTTTACCTTTTTCATTTTTTCACAAGGGTAATTCTGGTCTTTGCTTGCTCCACTGAAAATATTTTGCTAGCTCTCAAATTTACTTTTTTGCTGTCTGAAAATAATTTCTTGTGACCTCTGTAGCATTCTTTAAGCAATTCTTTCATTGTTAACTCGTTATTGACTTTGATGACCTTCCCAGAACCTCCCTACTCTCATTATACAGTCTCAAGAGATTATGCTCTTGGCAAATTTTCTTCTTGTCTCTGTTAGATTAGGTGCTTCTATCTCTTTTCCAGGATCTAATTATCAAGGGATTTCTGAATGCCAGACCATAAAAAAGGTTTGACAACCAAAAAAATTTGTTATATAATTTTTTTTTTTAATGAGCTGACATAGTTTGGCCAAATTTTCCATTTCCTTGGCAATTACGAGTTGCAACAGCAAAAACTATTTGCTTTGTGTGTTACATGGGTTTCAGAAACTTAAAAAAAAAAGCACTTCAGCAAAGTTTGTACAGGATAGAAAGCTAAAATGACATAAAATGGGAGATTCTTACATAGCTCTATAATCAATTAAAATACAAAGCAGAGTGAAGGATCAGTTTTCAAAATGAATAAAAATTACAGGTTGATTTCTACATGAAAGTTTGTATCTTGCTTCATGGTTTACTTATATTCAGAAACTATGTGTAGAAAGAAGTGACTGCTGAGATGATAAAGTTTGCTGATGGTACTAAATTATTCAGGGCAGTAAAGACAAAAGTCTGTGGATCAGAACTGCATGAGACCCTTGCTAGAGAAAGGGACTGAACATTAGAATGGCAGACAAAATTCATTGCAGATGGATGCACCAATTCATTAGTGGTGCACATGAGAAAAACAATTCTGACCTTTCTAATAAAGTAACAGTCTCTTGTCCCCCAGGGGCAAGATCTTAGAAGTATGATATGTATGTTTATGAAGATGAGGTCTCAGTGATCAGAAGTGGGCAAAAAATGTTGAAGTTGTTGGGGAAGAGATAGAGAATAACCAAAGAGAAATCCTGAATATAAGTCTAGGTAATGCTCAAGTTCCCTCCTCCTGGAAAGACAGAAAAACTAGAAAGATTAGGACAACAATTAGAATTACATAAAGTATAACACAAGAAGTAAGACAAAACCCAGCATGATAGAAGTCTATAGCAAAAGGGATAAGGAAATTCTGGGGTCACTGTTCTTTGTACAAAAATGTACATTAAATGGCTTTTGACATAAGACAATTGCTGGCTAAAGAAGTCCCTGTACAAAACTTGCTTAAAGCTTTGTGAATATTCTGGAGAAATCTGTATTCTCCTGTAGGCACCTGTGATCCAGCCATTAATGAAGACAGGTGCTGGCCTAGATGGACTTGTAGTCTAACCTGATTCAACTTGTATTTACATCTTGAAATGCTTCCTCATCCTATATTATAATAAAAGTTGAAATTTTTGAAATTAAATTTCATAGATTCATTAGTAATATACTCCCATTTTTTCTGGTTAGTTTTCTTTCTTTCTTTTCATTTTCTGTTTAGATTAGGATCATGATTTGCAGGAATAGGCATAAAAATACCTCATATTTTTATACTTGACTACATTTTGTGATCACTTCCTTTTGTGAGGCTAATCGAGGACAAGATTCTATAAATAGTAGACAAAGGTAGCTCTGCAGAATGTTTCTTTTTGTCTTTGAGACTCCTAGGTTGAATTTTAGGACTTAGCTCCAGGTCTAAAATGTTTGTGCTCTTGATTTTCAGAAAGTGTGTAGAACCCACAGCTATTACTGAAGTCAGTCACTGCTGTGGGAACTTAGGACTTCTCCAAGTCACTGGATATTATTGATTTAGCAGGGAGAAGCTGGTTTAAGATAACAGTTCTATTAATTTTTTCTAAAGTTAATGTTCACTATTCAGCCATTTTTTTAAATGTTCACTTCTCAAAGTTTCCTTGCAAAGCATAAATACTTAATTCTGCTCACCAATTCACTGGCATTTTCCTTAAACAAAGAATTCTGAGCTCCAGCTAAATTGCATAAATAGTCATCAAAATGTAAAAGTAATTTTCTAGATTCTTTCATCATTACCTAGTGATGCCAAATGCAGTTTAGGAAAAAAGAACCAAAACAGATTAGAATAAACTCTGTCCTCTATAATACTTTTACAAGCCTGCAGTATTTCTGCTGGTCTCAACTTGGATATAAAACAGACCAAAATTTTGGTCAATCAATATAATGATAATATTATAGCAGTGAGTTCAGGAAGGCTTCACATTTCAACTCAGTGCAAATGGATGGATAAGGCTTATGTTGATTATGAAAGAAATAATTTTAAGAACCCTACCTGACATCAGGTTTCTGAGTATATGGGAATTCTACCTCCATTTCCCCACTCCTCAAACCACTTGCAAATTTGTATTTCACCTCCTTTTTAATGGAAAACTGCTTTAAATAATCCTGGCTTTAAAAACCCATAAAGATTTATAAACCAGGACATTAAAAAGAGACATATTTATTTAAAATTGTAATTTTAATTGTAATTAGAAAATTTTCTAGAAACATGATAACAAACACAAATAACTATGCAGGAACAATAATTAATTTTAATTTTCTTGTCCAAGGAAATGCTGGGAATATGTGTCCATTTTTTGCACCCGTTTGTTCAGTCAGCAGCCTGAAGAAGCTGTGTCCTATGTGACATTGCTATCCCCAGCTGTAGACTCAGCAAAGTTCACTGTAATGGCTTTGGCTTTCTAAGACACGTACTACTTCTGATTAGTGAATCTATTTCTGAGCTGGTCTGGAGCCAGCTGAGAGATAAGGACAATCTTTAAGCCTGATCCATAATGAGAGTTATGGCTCAAAATTTGCCTGTTAGGTGCGTTTCCTCCATTGTTCTCAGGGGAAGAAGCAGTCACAGATGGTGGTTCCAATCAGAAGGCTTGGCCCTACAAAGGTCCCATGGGTATCTTGTCACCCAGGAAGAATTGGCTGTGTATCCAAATCAGTTTACAAATAGCAAACCTTCAGAGAAGAAGTGACCTTAAAAATGTTTTAGCTTGCAGATGTATTCTCTGAAGCATCTTCTGATATTGAGATAATAAAAATTATTCTATTTCAGACACTTTATCTCACTTCTCTGCGAGGGAGGAAGGAAATTCTAGAATAAACTGTGCAAAAATGCAGTGCTGAGACACATATTAAAAGATAACAGGAACCAATACCACATCACCCAGGAAGCTTTAAGTGATCCAAATTTTCATGCTCAAAAATGAAACACCCCTGTCCTATGATTACAATTATTATCTGGAATCCTTTAAAGGAAATAATTTAACAGTAGAAGGTTTCATTCAGTTAATATGTATTTGTGAACCCAAACTGAAACAAGGAGAAAATCAATACTTCAGTTTTGACACCATACATGAATGGAAAGCAGTTTTCAGTTTAGGACCTCTTTGAATTGAAATGTGCTTTGCTGTTATTTTTCAAAATCCATTCTAACTAAATAGGAATGAAAAGATTAAAACAAACCCAGTAACACAAATGGGCAAAACATGGCTTCTTCTGTACTTCTAGATGAAACTGGTCTGGAATTATGGCAACAATATTAGGCCCTGTCTGATATACCTGGTCAAAGGTGAGAAGCTTTGAGCCAGCTGCCTAATCTGCCCCATGTCCCCAAGAGGGACAGTGGAGACAGTCACTCCCTTCCCCATGGAGAGCCTGGTTTACTGATGTCCTATTTTATGATTTCACAAACTGCTCATTTTAGGCAGGATTGAATCAGCCCGTGATGCCTTCAATATACAGAAATAATTAACTTGCATGTAGGAGGTGAGAACTATTCACAAATTCCCCTGCCTCTTGTACCATGTCAGGAAGTCCATTGTAATGATAATTTTGACTGTTTCCAGTGGTAAAAATACTTTATTACAGTATTTAACTACCCCACATACTCAAATGGATCTTTATTTTAGTTAAAAGTTTCTTACTGTGTTTCCTTGATCTCATACTTTCAAGAAAAGGAAATTAGATTTTTGAAAGTACTTAAAAGCTTTGCCCATCTCAATATCTGACACTCAAAAATCAAAATAATGAAGTAATTTCTATTTTTCACTATCCTGTTCAAGGGATTATTCTTTTCTTTCACTTGATGACTTTCCAGGCACAAGGCAAAGTCATCTCAAAGAGAGTGGCTATGAACAAAGCTGAGTATCTGGATGATGAAAAGCAATTTTCCACAGTAGATGCTGAATCATCAGACAGCTCTGTTGAAGTTTGGAATTAATTGGCAAAGTATACCTAAGTGCATGAAACTTGGGAAAAGTATCTATGCAATTATATCTATTTGGTGCTATAAATATATATTTAGTTCCTTTGAAAAGTAAATCAATTTAATCTCATCAATGCAAGTAATAATATTAATCCAGATAGGAGAGTATGTGTAGAGTAGTAATTTCTGGGTTGGGTTTTGAGTTTTTAATATAGTGAAATTTTAAAAGAGTTATGCAAGCTTTTTCTTTTTTCCCCTCTGCACAAATCTTTGTACTGGGATGAAAGACAATGAGTTCATTGTGATTGCACATGCACAAAACAACGTTTTGTAAGATGAGGACTTGGCAATGAATGTTCTCAGCCTTCTTCTACCTGCATAGTTTACTAAGTGATTTACAAAAATCTTTCCCTATTACTGCCAGTCAGTGTCCTTTTGCTTGTAATGATAACTGAGGCTTTTTTAAAAGATCAAATAAGAAAGAAATGTTACTTGATAAGAAAAGTCAAAGTTTTCTGAAAGCCATGGGGCAATACACAAAAAGCATTTCCATCTGGGGAAAGGATAGTTTCAGCTGATTATTAAGAGAATAATTTGATCTTGGTATTAAGGTTAAACTAATTTAAAATGCTAATTGTCTTTAATGTAGCAACATTTTGTTTCTCTTTATGAATTTTTATTAACAAATAGAAAGTTATCTACTTGGCTTTATGCCATTTTATTCCTCTCTAATAACAAAAAGCTTATGTGTCTCTGTCTCTCATGCTCATTATAGTTAAACTACAATATTTAGCATGTGACATCAGTCTTTTCCAATTAATTCTGCTGGATCATTGTGCTCTGGTAAATTCTATTCCTTTGCTATTCTGTATAATCTTTTGGTTTTTTCTTTAATTTTCTGATTTTAATATCCTGTTTATTTTCTTTCCTTGTCTTATTTATGCTTTCCTTTTTTTTTTTTTTTTAATCCTTGTTCACTGCTTCCTCCTTGCTTACAGGGAGCCTTACGTTTCATACCATGTGCCCCTGAAATACTCTGACTGTAGCTGAGATCATTCTCCTTTTCCTCCAGGTTCCCATTCAGCTTCCTCTACCTCTACATTTTCTGTGTCGTTCCACAGAACCCAAAATGTTCATGTCTCCCTTTCATTCATTCCATGCTTTTTCCTCGCCTTGCATCCTTACATGTGAGGTAAGGTAGATGAAGCTCTCTGATGTGTGCAGATAAGTCTTGGCAGACAGTTGATGAAACAATAGATGGTAATCTCAGCGTTTTCTTGCTACCAGGAACACCGTGTGGGTCAGTGGGATTTTTGTCTTGGTGATTGGTGTTTTTTGAGGTTTTTGTGGAATGGTCTTAGCACATAGCACCTGCATAGGTGTGTCTTCCAGGGTATGTGACCAAAAAGAAAGAAAAAAGAACACCAGAACTTCGTGTATTGCATATTTTGTGTGTGACTTCTGGTTAAGAGTCAGTTGCTTGCAATGCCTTCCCAGTCTCTTCCTTCCCTACCATGCCATCATAGGTAGTTGTGACAAGGCCTGAGGTAAAGCAAGGAGGTGGATCTGGGTGTCTGTAAGAGGAGAGATACCATGGAGCTCATGAGCCTGAAAAGGAAGGGTGATAAAAGGCGACAGATTAGCACCCTTTGTCACTCCTTGGCAAGATATTTAAAAGCACTACAGTACTTTCCTCTCATGCTGTCCTTTATATCTAGGAATATTCCCTGGAAATAACTAGAGGGCTCCTGCACTGCTTTCCTTAATACTGTCCTTTAAAAATAAAAATTCTTAAATTATACTCAATTCTCAGTGGGTTGCGACCCTTGTTAAGGGATTCGGTGTCATTTATTTTCTGTACTTAATTTTTTTTTCACTCACGTCTCTCATCTTTTGCTTTTCATCTGTATGATCTTGGTTTTGGATTTGTAGGACAGCAAACACGCTGGGGTCCTCAACTCTGACTAGCAGCAATGCCTAAAATAACATAGTTTACTCTTTCTGTACCAGAAAATTTAGAAATGGCAGCAGAACTATTGAAAGTGCTAAGTATATAATAAATCTAAAATAAACTTGGTGGGTGAAAATAACAATATCATATAAAAACAATACATACAAGTAGAAGATAATAATGGACTTTATGGGAATGCAGTTTTGCATATAGAAATAGTGTAGTTATGCCACTGTCAAGATAGAAACCAGCTGGAGCTTCCTGAAAAGCAGTTCAACACATTTCTAGGCATAATGTTGTTTCATAAAGCTCTTAGTATTCCTCAACATGTCAGTAGCTCCAGAAACACAATAAAATGGAATACACTCAGAGGTAATGCACACAGCACAAAATTACTTTCCCAAGCTTCAAGTAGTTCTGTATATACATAAAGTGAGCTACAAATGAAACATTGGTTCAGCTTTATAAGAGTACATAAAAAAAAATTGTTACTTAAAAGGCAAAATGGTCCAGAAAGCTTTACTGCCACCATAATTTATTATAGAATTAATCTATTATGTGTTTGCACCAGGTCAGGCCACTAAAGGAAACCTGTGTCTTATCGAAATCAGATTGAGAAGTACAAATCGAGAATCCCTAATGGAGCACTAAGCACACTTCAAACAGCCACCATATGGACTGTGTTACAGCCTGGGGATGGTTTCTTTTGAGCCATAAACTTCGGCAGCAGAGTGTGGAAGACTCTTTATTTGATATAGGGTCTTCAAGAACAATGATGCATTTGAAAAAATAAGTTAATGCTTGGCTCTGAAGTCAAGGATTCAGACCTCCTCCTGGAGACACCTCCTTCCTATTTCCTTCCTAAAACCTATCCTTTTAAATTAGGCCTATTTCAAAACAGCTTTTGCAGATAATGCACTAAGCTTCTGAAGTTAAAGTGCTTAAAGAGGAAAGCCTGTCTAATCATGGCATGTGAGACCAGAGATATCATATTATCAGTCAATAGCCACGAGAAACTCGTATGGGGGCAGGTTCATTCCCTGCATGTGCACCAGCAGCACTATTTGAAGGGCTGATTCCATGATTAATACGCTTATGGACTGTTTTGACTTTTATCCATCTACAAAACTTAACCTTCATTGTAAACCGGAGTGTTCATAGCAGAGAAATCATTTTTCTGTGAAATCATGTCAGCATAGTGTGTGCTTGTGCTAGAAAGGCACCAGCATCACATTCTGGTAGCTGGAACAAAGTGCCCACCTCTGACATAGATTTCTGTAGGAAGTTAAGCAAATTGCTTTTATTTATAGATATACTGTCACTGAAAGAACATGTGGGATTTGACAAACTACCTGGATAAATGCAGTTCCCTATTGATTTCCTATCTGTGTTCTGTGTATGCATCTGGAAATCTTGTACTCGGTTTTTATTTTTCCTTGTGTTGTGTCTAGAAACTGAAGACAGTATTTTCTTTCTTCAGCCTCTTGCCTGACTAATTTATAGATTTTTCAACACAGCGATTTTCTCCAGCAAGAGACAAAAATAGATCATATTATTATATATTTTATATAAATATTTCTAGATTTCTACATATATATATAATTATTTTTATTATATTATTATATTTCTCCCGTCACATAGAATTTTATAAAAGTAACTTTTATACATAATTTTTTTCACATAATTTAAACTTATCTTTTAAGATTTTCATCCTTTTCTTTAAGCAATGCCTTTATAATAGTTTTTGTTTGTGTACTAACAACTAGTTGGCAGAAATATTCTTGGCATAATATTGAAATTAGAAATTGTTTATTGTATTTATTCTGTAGTTACATTATCAAATAAATTAAGAGGCATAAAAAAATTAAAAGTTGTTCTAATATTCAAGCTCATGACCTCCATAGTTTTAGCCACAATTTTTATACTAGATTAATCAAAAGAGAAGGTCTGTTTTAATAAGAAATTCACTGTGGTAAGTTAATTACTTGGCCAACATATACCTTTGTCTAAAATATTATCCAAAAAATTTAGTCAGAAAGGTTATTTTTAATATAAATAAAAAAGGACTTCAACATTACAATAATTCCACTGCATGACTTTGCTATCTTGCATTCAGTTTTAAGAGGGATATTTACAATACTGATAATTTTGGTTTGCATTGGCTAAACAGATTTCTCCAGAAATTTCAGTATTTAAAGAATATCATGTGCACTAGCTAAACAGCAATCTCAGTGTGATATGGCAGTGAAAATTACATTTGAGTTATATGTACTCATTACAAAGACTGATGCATAAAACTACTCAGTAGGGCAACTAAGAGGAAAACCCACTGCCCCTTGGAATTCTCAGCCCAATGCCTTTCTGTAAAGAAAAGGAACCAAGTGAGACGTCTTAAACAGTGATAAAAATCCCACAGGGACCCTCTGTGTTTAGAAGACCTTCTAGAATAATAACACATAATTAAAAGCATATTACTCATAGCTGGTGTATCATATACTGCTCCTCCGTGTTATACTAGTTTTCTGAAAAGATCAACATGTTGATATAATGACAGTGCCTTCCAGCATTTTCTTGAAGTCTAAATCAAAAGATAATGAATGCAAAATGTACTCACACTGCACGAAACCATTACTAATTTTCAGCCAGTGTCTTTTAATCAATATATTTAAGTTGGCATTTAAATTCATTTTCTACTTTTCAAAATATTGGCTTTCCCAGTAAAGAATAAAGTTTTATCTTGGGGAGCAGAACAAAGAAAAATTAAAAGAAAAAAACAAAAAAAAGAGACACTTGTAAAATTTCCTGTAAAATTTTCAGATGGCAGACAAAAAACAATATTTCCTGCTGTTTTCTACTCTTGAATCATATTTATACAATGATTGGTTAAGAAGAAGAAAGCAAAAAAACCTCCAAATCTGAGTAAAAGAGTTTATTCTTGTTATAGTCAATCTATTGTTTGAGACTAAACTCTAAATATAAATACAGTTCTACTAATTTTTAAAAACATATAACATTACCTCTTACATCTATAATGTTTGTGCCTACATATATTTATGTATATGTTATGGTAGAAGGAATCTATACAAAAAGACAAGGATATTTTAGTAAGGATGCAACACAGTTTGATACGACTTCTATACTGAGATAAAGTACATGACAAATAGTTGAAAAATTATGTATGCTGAAATAGGGACTAGACTAATGTGAACCTGCTGTGTCATTTTATTAGTTCCTTAACATCTGACCTACATCACAGCAGCTCTCATCGTGGGCTGTCATAGACTCAGTGGACCATAGTCGTTGGTTTTGTAAGGAGTCAAAAGTTGTTCTGGCGTGGCATGTGAACATCTATGGTTCAGAGTTTTAAATCAAGCAAGTTGCCCATTTCCATGAGGTGCTGAACACAGATCCCTGCTATCGATTGCAGAGTGACTACGGAGTCTTAGCTCAGACCATCTGTGACCAAATGAGATAGACAGACTGAGTTTCACTGGGACTCTGTCTCTGATTATCATCCATCTACAAAAATTATCTCACTCTTTTGTGTTTTTAATCTTTTTTTTTTTGGGGGCGGGGGGGGGGCTGNNNNGGGGGGGGGGACTGATTGGTTTGATTTCAAAACGACCATGTCACTTCTGTTACTGTAACAATGAGAAATTGCTGACAAAATTCTTCCCTGTGATTAACTTGAACTCAAGTATAGTTTGTTGCAAAGTTAGGATTTCATTCTGGCATAATGAGATGGCAAGAAGTGGCATATCCATAGCATCATAATGCATTTAAACTCAACATAGCATTAGTCTGCACGTTGAGATTATGGAACTGTTTACACAGTGTTTATGGATTTTGATTCCATCCTCTAAATTGTTGCTGCAATGATGCCAAAGCTTTTGGAATATGCCAAATCAAAACAGGGATTGCAGATTTTTCCTGTCCAAGACACATATTTTGAGAAGCTATTTTATCACATTATCTACAGTGGGCATTACTATGTCAATGAAGCGGAGTAATGTCAACATAAAAGCAACTAGGCTAACGTTATTAAGATATTGAAAATGTCCAGAGTACAGCAGGTGTTTTTCTAGAAAGCTTAACACTCCCAGGACAAACCACATGCACCCCCCCATTGCTATGAAAATGCTTACTGTTCTTTGTTCCTACCTTGCACCCTACAGAGTAAAGAATATGAATATTCTCTGTATTTTGTCCATTTGTGAAAAACTTGGATAAACTTAGTTGTTAAAATACATATGCATGTATTTGTTGATTGAAGGTTTTACAAACTCAGTAAACTCACATCTTTATAGGACGGATCTGCCCAGAGAAAACTGTCCTTTCATGCAAGAGCATTAAACTTTGGGAAGACAAAGCCCTAAGTAGGATGATGGGTTTCCTTTCCTCCCTCCCTTTCCTCTACTCAGCCAGGCAATGCATTTTCCAAAGACACCAGTGCCTCGGGAATGTTATGGTTTTTCATTTCAGTGGGGATGAGGGGTTTCCACCTTTATTTATAGTTGTCATTTTTATGCTTTAAACCTCACAAGCTTTCTCTGACTATGGACTCATTCATATATCCTGAAAGAATTTATGTTTCTGGACAGAGATTTCCTCACAATGGCGTGAAGAATTACATGCTCACTCCCCTTTTATTGCTTGTGGGCCAAATCCTGCCCTCATTTACACCACTGGAATAATAAATAACCTCCTTTGAGAGCATTAATGTGTGTTTTTTTCATTGTTTGAGGAGAAAGAACAACTTACCCAATGTCAATCTAAAAGTTTTCAGAGGTTACTGCTTTGCTAACCTCTGAGTGCAGAAGGTCCAGTGGTTTTAACAAAAAGAATAAAAGATGTCTGTTGTGAGAACACTAAGAGAAACAAGGGTTCACATTTAAAGCAGCATTTCTTTAATGTTATCTTTCAATTTTGGAGAAAACCAGAAAAAATTAGAAGAATGCAAAGGAGTTTTTTTAGACTAGTTAACAATACCTCTGTGATTTTGGATCCTAACACACATCACCTCAATAAAAGCCATTAATGCATTTTGTGAATCCTCCCTAAACAGCCTGAAAATGATGGCAACCTCAAAACCTCATGTCTCAGAGACAGGTCAGAGCTATGGGCTGCAAGGCAGGTGTTCTCTCCTCCCCACCTGTGGGGTGGGCATCCCTCTGCCACTGTCACCCCGGCTGCATCCAGGCCAAGGGATGTCCCAGCAGCAACTCCTGGTGTTTTTGCAAGGAAGCAGGCAGGGGAGCCAGTGTGTGTATAGATAGTGTGAATGTTGGGAAGTTCCCAAGTGCTCCCAGAGCCCTCTTCTATGTGGAAATTAAGTCTTGCACCAATGCAAGTGTGGGCAACTCTGATTTATTAAAGAAGAGAGAAAACGGATGGAAATGGGGAAGAAAGAAAGTGTCCTTGAACACTGAAGGGAATTTGCAGTGGCCTATAGTTCAAAATGGAAAGGGAGTTGCGGGGAAATGATACAAGGAGTCTCTGATTTATGCAGTGAACTGAACCTACAGTTCTAGAACAGATGAGACTTTAATAGAAAAATTGGTTTGTGGACCACAGGGCTATGTTCTCTCCCAGTCACAGCTACATGAATCAATTCCCTGTCCCATTCATCATCCTGCAGTACTACAGTTGCAATGACAGCAGTAGTTCATGCTGAAAAATGACTTTACAGGAGATTCTACTTTATTTTTACATAAAATGTGATTTAACAGGTGTAAAGAGTAAGAAAATTACTGGTCTTTATGCAATCTTCATTGTGAAATATAACTTTAAGGGCCAGAGAAATCCTCATTTCAGCTCCCACCAAGTAAAAGTCACTTTCACAGGAAAGTATTTAAATACTCTGGCTCAGCTGGTATAAGTAGTAATAAGCCTTATTGACAGGTGAGGATCCCTTATCCCCTGGGTCACAGATGTGATTAATCCTTAAGCAAAGTTCTTTTGCACTGCTCTTTTAACTTTCAATGCATTAAATATGCAGCAAGTAGCAATAATTTTCTAGTGCCTTGTTTGGAACAAATTGTGTCTAAATATAAATAGCAACTAAAATCTGCTAATGTACAAGTATCTATCACTGGACATGAGGACAAGTTGCTTCATAGTCTAAGAAATAAATGAAACCATGAGATATAAACAACTATGGGAAACAAACTGCCAAGGTAAGTTGTTTTGACAACATTTCGGGGATATCTACTTGGGAAATATGACACATAAACACTTTATAAAAGCACATGCTGAAAACAGAAACCTATTTCTAAATGAGATTATTTTCACCAATGCTTTCACCAATCAGGAAAGGTTTTCAAATGCAAATTATGACCAGCAATACTTTAAAAAGATGAAAAAAATAACATTTTCAGGCCTATGTGGCTAACCTTTCACATGTGATGCACTAAAGAATGGGTGTGCATGCAGTGAATGTGAAACAAAGCATCTGGATGACATTCCTTCATAGCGCCAGCCTCTACTCAAACTTAATCCTTTAAAAACCTTAGCTCACTGTCTTGGGGGTTTAAAAACATTCACTACACTTATATTTAAGGCTATGCTAGAAGCTTAAAACAAAGAGAGCCAGTATTTTAATTTTTTTTTTAATACTTGGAGAGAGACATTTTTTACTTTCCCCTGAAAACAAATTAGAAAAAGGAAACAATCTCTTGTTTACTAAATTTTCATCACTGTAAATTGTTGAATACATTAATCTGGAATTGAAATCAGTTTGTGTAAAAACCAAGGCATTTCATTCTTAAAACAGACACTATTTTGAATCATCTGTGAAGACTGTATGGTACAAACTGCCCCAAAAGATCTATGGAATCTCCCCTTTTGGAAATACTCAAAATTCAGCTGAAGGAGGGCCAGAGTGACCTGATTAACTGGGATCTTAACCCTGCTTAGAGTAGGGGGTTGGACTAGATGACCTTCAGCCTAAGTTGTTCTATTGTACAACCACCTTTTCTGCTAAAATAGAAGGAAGAGAATTTGGCAAGGATAAAAAGCTGTTTGTATCTGAAGAAAAGAGTACCTACAGTCTGAATTCACAGGAACCTACGCGACCTGGAGTCACAGACCTTTTATGGGACGACACCAGATATGAAACTGAGCTCGCAGGTAATCTCGCCATGCAGCAGGGAACAGGTGCTGAAGGGGTGTTTCAGGCTGTGGTAGGAACTCATACAGGACATGTGGGGTTTAGCAGTTCAGCACCTTCCCTGTTTTTTCTCTCCTGCCTCTTATTCACAGCTTTCACTCCTATGGGTAAAATTAATTTCTCAAATCTGCTTTCAACAATATAAATATTAATTCTATCTATCTAAACAAAGTTATATACTGTATTCCTAAGCTTCTCCAGGAAGAGTCTGAAAATTCTTCTCATCATGTAGATGGCTTTTACTATTGTAAAGGAGTGTTCTTAACTCTGGTAAATTATGAATGCACTCACATATACAAAGAACGAGCAGCCAGAGAGGAAAAGGGAGCTGGATACCACCCCCTATAATTGCATCTTTTCTTCTGCCATGAAGGTATGTGTAAGTAAACGCTTCACCTCCAACTTACAGCTGGTGCTCACCAGCACCATACTCTCCATTTGCTGAAAGGCCCTTGTAAGACCAGGGAGTAGGATTTGAAGAAGTACTAAGCTTCAAAATTGCAATGTAAATTGAGGAGATTTAAATTTTTTAATTCCTTGCTGTCATATATTTATGAAAAAAATTAAGCCATGCGCATCTTAAATTCTTCATTATATGTTAGCAAATTTTTTTGACCTTTAATCTCTCCATCCTCGCCCTTCTGATCTAAAACATATGCAAAACATCCTTCTCTTGGCTCGAAGATTCTCAAAGAAAATTAATGTTTGTGAAGCATTAAAAAAATGACAGAAATATCATAGATGAATCCCTGGAAAAAACTGTGTGTCTTTGGTAGTGAGAAGTGAAGATAATGAAAATAGCTACAGTACAGCCTTCAATTGAAGATCACTGCTCAGAGTTTATGGAAAAATAGTAGGCAACCATGCGATCAAAGACTGTAGCACTGCCTATGCAAAATAGGGACCAACCCAAAGGTGTAAAGACATCTTATTCTGCTTTGCAACTGTTTGACTTTACACAGCTTTCTTTTAATAATATTTCTGAGTACACAGAAGAGAAAATCCCAAGTTTCAACAGTAGGAGACCACACCAGGAACAGAGCCCACCTGAAGAAAATATAAGTAGAGCAGATCTGTGAAAAAACAGACTTCTGTAACAAGATGTAAACGATACTGTTAACATCCCTACTTTAGAAGGTCTCTGAACAGCAAGAGCTGAACAGCAAAAAGAGTTATTGGGGAATGGAGACTGTTTAAGAAGAAATGAGGCTGCCTCAATGTTTCTCATTAATGCTCTTTTTACAATAGCAGCTTCTTTAACTTTCTTTGAATCTCAGTGGCAACTAAATATCTAAGTCCATACAGCAATGAAAGGAATATTTAAATATTTTCAAAGTAAACTGCACTAATTACAACACTGAAACATTACTCCTATTCCTAGGTTTCCAACAAGAATGGAAGATTAGAATGGTGGCTTCTTGAGACAAGGGAAGAAGAGTTAATGCTCCAGAAATAACCTGTTCTGGTTAGAATTCAAGGCTTATAATTTTCTTACTCTCCAGCATTAATTCAGAATGGCCCAAATGTATTTGAGAGATGTCAAATGAAGATATACCTCTGATCTAAGCTTTAACGTCTTGATTTTATATAACATATAATTTATGGAAATTACATGAAGGTATGCCAGAAGAAAGAGAGAAGCTATTTCTTTGTATGACTTGATTTTTTGTTTTTTACTTCCTGGAATCACTGAAAAAAAATAAAAGTCATACAAATTATTTAGTAGGAGAAAGTCAATAACTCAATTCCTGCCCTATAGTGACAGGACAAGGGACAACTGTTTTAAAGTGAGGAAAGTACATTTACACGGGATACAAGGAAGAAATTTTTTTTACAGTGAGGGTGATGAGACACTGGAACAGGTTTCTCAAAGAAGTTGTGGATGTTCCATCCCTGGAATTGTTCGAGGTCAGGTTGGATGGGGCTTTGAACAGCCTGATCTAAAGGATGGTGTTCCCACCCATGGCAGAGTTGTATTATATGATCTTTGAAGGTCCCTCTTAACCCAAACCACTCTATGATTCTACAAGTCTATGAAACTGGCTATTTAAAATAGATTAGAAAATGCCAAATAGTAAGCTAAACAATTTGAAAATTTAGACCACACACTAGCAATGATAATGTAGATTCATTACATTCCTTCATTTTTTGTGTTTCTTTTGTTGGTGTAGAACTACCTGAGTTGAATCTTGAAGCTTAAGGATTTTGAGAATTAATGAGGAAAAGAATCCATGGTTTTCTAGGTGCCAGGGTTTTTGCTTAAAAGACTTTACCAATTCCTGAAAAGCCAGGATTTTGTTTTAGATGCTTCTGTCCATTTACACACTCATCTAACAGAAGAGTACTACAGGTTTTGGGAGTTAATTTTCTGCTAATTTAACATGAACTTTGGTAAGGTTAACCATCAAGCTCACAAGACTGTCCTACATCTCATGGCTGATCCCCGTTTGTGTCTCTACATTTGTGTCTAACCCAGGAGGACCGTGTAATGCTCTGCTTCTGAAAAACACCAAAGCCATAGCCCTAGTTCTATCCCTAAGCCTTTTCTATCTCTAGAAAATGGAATTGAGCAACTAGTAGGGTCTCTCTTCAGAATTTTCTGCAACAAGTTTCCAAGGACCTATAGCTTGTGGCTTGTAATTTCAAATAATATCACTGTTTAAAGAGAATTAATAAGTAAAAATTATACTTTTAATCAGATCAAAAACAATAGCAAAGACCTGGGGTTTTGGTGGTGGTTCTGTAGAGACAGTTAAATAGTTAAGCAGTGCAAGAATAAAGTTTTTAAACAGAAATAAATTAAGAACAATAAAAGTAAAAAAAGTGATATGGCAAAGGTCTTGCTCCTTCTTTTAACATTATGAAATATGATTTATGGCAGCTTATATGTGTTTCATCTCATGAAAAAGAATAAAATAATAGAAAAGGATTTATCCAATCAAAAAGTCTGCCCACACCATCTCCCACAGAATCTTTTGATTACAACGTACTGCCTTACCATTAATGCATACCATATAATACATTGAATGAAATGCCAGATTTCAATCCCTGATTTTTTCTTTAGAAACCACAAATGTTTAAAGTAAAATGTGCATAATGATTTGAGAATTCATTTCTGAGTGACAGATAAATGCTAGGAGAAAGTCTACCTTGCAGTAATCAATCTTCTAACAGAAACATATTCAAACTGAAGGATATACCAAAGTGAGGGACTTGAGGCCATCTGAACACTCCATCAATTCCAAAGAACACATTTGGAGTAGGACTGCCTACTCATCTTAATCATTTTCTTTTTCTTAACCATTAGACTGTACCAGTTACTATTGGTAAAGCTCCGGCTGCAAGAGTGGAAGTGTCATTTTTTAAAATAAGTTAAATGTCTAGCCATATAATGTAGGAGTAGAGTATTTAATGATGCAAGGAGCCTCAGTTTCCCAAATATTCAAAATTCAGCACTGCTGAACTTCATTGTCTAAGGGAAATGCTGAATGTTGGCCATCATTGAATACTAGAAAGGACTGTGATTTACATCCCAACTGAAAATATTCTTCTAGAAATGGAGCACCTAGATAGCCACATACCTAAAAACAGGATTAGACTATCACATCTTGAACATATTTTTGTTTTATAAAAGAGGCAATTCATCAAACTGCAGAACAATATACTCTATGAAATGAAAGTGCTATTGAAAATCTTCCAAGTGAGAAAGCAAATATTTTATAGCAAAGGTGAACAAAGTGACTTCGAAGCTTGAATCAAGTAAATCACTTCAAGGACTTTTTAGGCATCTTTGTGTTTGGTGGCTTTTGAAATTGTTTCAGGCACCTGAATCAGGAAAGGTCAGATTTATAAACACCAGTAGAGGGGCTCTTAATATATGTTTAAACACTTGTGATATAGACCTCTAGATCTGAGATAGTCATTCCAGTTTCCCTTCAAATTAGCATAGAAATGAGAGGATGATGTTAGGATACCACTCTGCCTCCACATGGCATTGACATCAAAATAGATCAGATGAATTCCAGATGAACTCCTGCATATCTCTTTGCCTTCATTGACTAGAGAAAAACCTATTTATACATCAAATTAAACTATCTGAAACCTCTTCTGTATTGCTTAAGGTGAAAATAATGTTCTTAAAAGACATTTACAAAAGACACTAAGTACTTAATTCCCACTCACATCCTTTACACACAAAAAATAAAGCACTATCATAGTCGACTTGTCTATGTCTGAAATCAATGGAATTTTAGTTACTCAGTAGCTTTCCAAAAGCTTACAGAACTTCTGAAGTCTAAAAACTCAGTCTTACCCCTATGCATATTCCCTTTGGTACGTCTGAGAATATTACACTTTCATGCTTGGCTTTAAATTTTCTAAGTCCTTCTCAGTATAAGAAGTAATATTAATATATCTTCTTCAATATGTTTTAGTCATCATGATAAGAGCCAATTTACTCATATTTTGTAGGTTTAAAGCACATAAATTTTAAGTGAGTTACTCATTGCAATGCCTAAATTCCTTTAGTCAAGGAAAAGCATAAAGTGTTTTTGAAAGCCTTTAGAGCTACATCATGTTCGCCTAATTTATTGTCCTAAACTGAGATAGGCAATTTTATGAAAACATTCGAATACCACTTCTTTCTAGCATTTATTTTAGAAAGAGCAGTAGTAAGTAC
>VZTJ01001142.1:0-31476 GCA_013397795.1 Orthonyx spaldingii | reverse complement strand
AAAAAAAAAAAAGAGCCATTCTTTAGGTACCTAAAATGGAGATAAAATTTAGTCTCAGAGGGATTGCATCAAGCCTAGATAGCTTTGTTTTTCTCCTACTCAAATTCTTTTAGACAATACTTCATGACACACATTTACAGATGTATTAAAGATGATGCTTTGAAAGACATAGTGCTTTTAGAATAACAAAAACATCTTAGTCAAGTGCATCCTGACATCAAGGGTATGGCAAAACAGTACCAATTAATTAAAGTGAAATTGGACAATGTTAACCATTTACAAAAAAAAAAAAAATCATCTTGGAGTTTAAGTTGTTCGATTTTCTGTTTCAATTTGACTTCAATATTTCACTAGGAGTTACTGAAGGTAGAGTTTCAAAAAATATTTTTAAGTTCTCAGATGAATTGTACTCCATGAATGAAGAGCATTGTTCTATCACCCATGATATTGGGTGGCTGTATCACAGCTAATTGTCATTGCCAAGCAATTTAGTATTTACCAAGGCAGCTGAAGAGTTCTGGGATCTTTCAACTCCTCTGTCTTATTCAGTAAAAAAGCCCCAGATGTCAAAGGAAAAGCAAATAGGACTGTGACTTGAGGAAGCACACTTTTCACCATAGCATTAAATTCCAACCTGTCTTTAAAGGCAAAAGAAAAAAAATTATTGATGCAGCATTCTTTAAAAATAATATTCCCAGTAGAAGTTTGGTAATAAATGCCTCTCCTTTTGGTATGGAAAGGGACATATTCCACTCTTTGTTGGAACCAGTGCATCACAGCAGGAACAGCACATGGTAACAGAGCTGCAATGATTCTTCTGCTCATATGGAACCAGCAAATTAGGCCAACTTTTTTAATTGTAAAAAATGATTGAATCCCTTCCATTCCAATCTAATAGCCATTTTCCCTAACAGCAAGCATTAATGACTTCCCTGACTAATGAAAATTAATTGCTAGCCCGCCTTGACAATTACATTGTGATCGATCAAGTTTAAAGGAGCTGCAAGGGTCATTTGCTGTAATTCTAATACAATCCATTAAATCTGCAGCAGATGATAACCTTTAACTTTGTTGCATATTAGGGAACACTAATGGCAACTCTAGATGTCACTGTTTATACAAGAGGAGATACATCATGTTGTCTATTTTTCCTAATGTTCTTGAGGTGTTGCTGTTTCTCAGCTGACACAAAAATTCAGATTGCAGCATCTCTATAATCTTACCAAGGTGCTATAAAGGCAGAATTGCACAAATCTAAAAGGCAGTGGGAGAATGATCATCCAATTTCAGGGCAAGGTCCTGTGTGTTACACAAAACTGAGTTGTAAAACAATGGACAAATTTGCTAAATCCTGAAGGAATGCGCTGTCAGAGAAACACATCTAAAGCACGCATCGTATTTTATTGGTCCTGCAGCAGCCATCAACTGTGCTACAGCCTTGAATGAGATCCAGTGTCTCTTAGACAAAATGGAGTTGTAAAATAAGGTTCAAATTTGTGAAGAGTTATTGAAGGGATTCATACTGAACAACAAATACAATGGTACTAAAATGCTGGAACTGCACTGTGCATTCTTGAATGTCTTTCCAGGCACATCATCCAAATGCTTACAGCACCTGCATGCTGAATTAGGAATTCAAGGCAAATCACATTGACTCTAAAGAGGAAAAATAGCAACAAAACCACCACAACAAAACCAACAAACAACAACAAAAAAAAAGATCTTTAACCTGAAGCTTCATAACTTTCTCAGCTGATTTGAGCTGTGCTGTACATTTGAAGGCATCTTTGGGCAAATTTTGATAAAATTTTTCACAAGGCGGGAAAACAGTGATTGGAGAAGTGAATGGAACAATTTCAATCTAATTTTAATCTGCTACCTATTTTTAGTCATGAGTTTAAGCTTCTATCTAAAACTGCCTTGTTAGTATAAAGACAAAGACACACATGCAGTCTCATCTCAACATCTGATTTCAGAAGTTGTGGAAGTGTTTCCTAATAAAAAGATTTTTGTGGCAGGATCCAGTTCACATTTTTGCACAAATGGAAATGA
Organism: Orthonyx spaldingii; assembly: GCA_013397795.1. Classification (NCBI taxonomy): domain Eukaryota; kingdom Metazoa; phylum Chordata; class Aves; order Passeriformes; family Orthonychidae; genus Orthonyx; species Orthonyx spaldingii. The sequence goes on along the minus strand of VZTJ01001142.1, from coordinate 29,424 downwards.
GTATTTTGGAGGTCAATACACCAGTTTGTGAGGAAGTTACTGAAAGAAATTATGACCTTCATCTTTAGTTCTTTAAATAAAATAGTCCAGGGTTATTTTATCTCTTGGGAGAGTTTATTCCACTGTCTAGTACTATGTTGACCACCCTTACAAAGACTGATTGCAAACAGAAAGTGCAAGAATTCCAGCAGTGATGCCAGTCCACAAAAGTGCAAGTCTGTAAAACCCAAAGAAATTTTGAAACCAACATGCCCTTCTGCATCTCTCACTTACATGTAAGATAATGACCTTACAATGAACATTGCAGAGATTCTCTGTGGAGGATTTCACAGAACTCTGCCAAAAATAAGCACAAAAATATAAAAGAATACACAGGTTGACAATAAAATAAAAGTCAAAAAATATTCCACTTTGAAAGCTTAAACAAGTATTCTAAATAGACAGTTTAATATAATATTATCTCTCAGGTTGACAGGGGTTTTTCCCAGTTTCTTCTAGGAAAGAATGAAAATTTATTCCTCTGTAGAAATATTGGCACTCTTTACTTCTCAAAGAAGTGAAATTTTTTTGTATAAGAAGAATGCCAACTCAGCAGAATCCAAAAGAAAATGTCTTATATTTTTTATCCTGATGAAAAAAAAAAACAAAAACAAAAAACAAACAAATAAACAAAAAAACCAAACAAACAAAAAACCAAAAAAACCCCAAAAACCAAAAAAACCACAAGTAAGTAGATTATCAACAAGCATATATAACAGCTCTAAAGTTGCAAAGGAACAAATATGTAGTTAGAGAAGGCAGGGATATCAGGACAGACTTTCGTGTAGCAGTCAGCATCACACTAAGAGCCAGTGACTAGAAAGGAGTCGTTTTTTTAAGTGTACCTAAAAAGCTGTATTAAAGCTTTTCCCATCCTGCAATGGAAGAAGAGTTTTGAGATTTGCTTCTAGTGTGGCCAAAGCATGCATTGAGACCAATACAAACCAGCAAGAATCCCATGAAAACCAATTAAGTTATTGTGAATTTATAGAGGTATAACCAAGATCAGATGTTAGTCTATGGAAATGTATTTGAAACAATGCAGAGACATGAGCTCCTTCAGACTATAGCAGTTTTAATATTTGGAAAATGGACTGTGATCACTGGATTATGTTTGGGTGCAAGAGGCTGTGCTGGACTACCAATGGTCTATAAAAGTTTCCCATAAGTATCATCAGGGCAAAACCACACTCCCAAAGACAAGAAATCTACCCCATTGCCTGCTCCAGCATGGCTATATTAAGCACTGATAAAATATTGGACAGCCTCTCCAGATATTTCTGTTCCACCCACACACTTTTGGAGTGCAAAATATTTTGAAAATATTCATGTCATCTTCAATCTTTTTGGCAAATCTACCATTAGAAATAACAGTTACTTTATCTTAGCCATGGTTTGCCTGAGGTACTTATCACTGTAGCCAAAAGTTGCTGCTATACCCTGATTATGGAAAGTGTTCTAAAAACCTTGTTCCGTGCAAACTTTTCACATTTACAATTACAATGTACAAATCACAGCTTGCTGTAATCAATGAAATAGTTCTATAGGCATTATTGACTTTTACTAAGACTAAAACATGTATAGAAGTTTAATATTTAGCCATGAGAGTATGTTATCATACCCCAAGCTTATGTGTGAAAGCATTTCCACTGATGTCAAAGGCTTTCATATTACCCAGATTATGCCTGTTCTTATCTGCTACATTGAATCAAGACGTTCATGTCTGCTCCTCAGACAAAACTTTCACCTTTCAGTTAAATCTCAGCTCAAGTATATTTATAGATTCTGACATTTCCAACAGGCCAGCACTCAAAAATTCAACCTCTGACTAGTTACGGTTCTGAAGCACATTTAAAAACCACGGCATGTAAAGAAAAAAGTCTCGTCTCATTCAGTAAAGGTAAAAAACATACCATTATCAAGTGTGACACTGCTGATGTGGAAAAAAATTAAGTATTGCAACAGGTTATTAAATTGTTAATGGCTACATTCTATTCTCAGGTTTGTGGTTTGATGCAGTCTGGGCAAAATGTCAAACTGTATCAACATTAACAGCTTCTGACAAGCTCAAGAGGGAAAAAAAAAGAGCTGAATGAATAAGCTGTTCTGTAAATAAAGAGACATTGTAACCTTTAAAGTGAGACAGAATTTAATTAAGAAAATTAACACAGACTTTTGAGAGACTGCAATTTTCTGAATCTCATTCTTTTCTGTCAAGCGAAAATTATATTCCTTTATAATAAGAAACAGTAAGTGCCTACCTTCTGATACAAAGTTAGTGATATCATCCAGAGGAAAAGCGAGAGGACTGAAGTTCATGAATTTGACTTTTTACATTTACCCATTTTTAATTTATACAGCAGCAGAGTCAGACTTGAGAAATGTGAGAAAAAATTAAATTTTGCATTTTTTTTTTTTTCAATCTTGGAAACAGCAATAGTAAACACATCAAAAGATTTCTCATTCTAATTAAAATTAGAATCCATGGGGTGAGAGGGTTTCACTATCTCCATTTCAAAGGAGAGGAAAATGAAGTGCAGTCAGGAGTGTGAATCAATGGCCTGGCCAGGGTAAAAATCTCTAGTGCTGTACCTGAGGAACAGAATGGACTCTAATTTTAACTTCTAAAATTTATAAGCTTCCTACTCTCCAGCTTAGAAAAACAAATGTGAATTTAAGCATTTTTAAAATTTTACTGCTGAACCATTCTGCTGCTCAGATCATGTTTTTCTCAGATGCCGTATTTTGCCCTGTTTCCTGTGTACTAACTCCTGGACAAGGAAAATCACCAGTATCTCTTATCAGTCAGTAAGTGAATTAGTTAATTGAACTATTTTTGTGTGACATTATCCTGAATTTTTCATCAGATAAAGGCCTTTTCAATGAGATTAAGATAATAACATTTTGCAGAAAGATTACCAGACTACTGAAATCTGAGGTCCGGACAAACATGTTTTTATCTTTTTCCAAAGAAGTGAAAGAATGAACTGTGAATGGAAAGAAGAAAGGAAGAAAGGAAGGCAGGAATATGGAGGGGGAAAAAAGAAGGTAAAGCAAAGATGGATTTCTTTTCCGTTTCAATCGTAAATTAGCAAATAATTGCTTGGAGTTTTCCAGATACTGTCATGATTTTCCTGATTACAGGTAAAATTTCAGAAAAGCACACAGGAAATTTTTTGTTGTTGTTGTTTTTGAAATTTTCATCATTTTTCTGTTACAAGAAGAACACAGAGAGTCTAATGCTACAGTAGCTTCTATCTTTTTAATGAAGAGATAAATTTTGGGTGCTGAATAGAGGACAGATGTTGACTGCAAGGGTAGAAACTGGATTTTCACAGCCTTATTGTTCTTCAGACACTGAGTAAATCAATGAGTCTACACTGACTACAAAGGGAACTTAGAAATCTTGGCCATTTATGCAGACATCCCTGAGGAACATGAGATGTCTCCAGTTAGGTGTCTAAATCCAGAACTGAATCCCACTCCAAATGATTACACGCACAGTTTATAGGTTTTTTGTGTACCATACACAAATTTAATCTTTCTTGCATTTCCACATAGACTTTTAATTCATTTAAACAAGGACATAATCTCATCTTGAGAAGAACAGCTCAGCTGTCTCTCTCTCAGGAAGCTGACACTGTTCTCTGCTTCTAATTAATCTTATTCCATCAGTTCATTCCAGCAGATGGGAAGGGTTTTCCTTCCAATGACTGAAGCAGCAATGCTTCACTAATCTGACAATATTGGATCTCTGCAGCTGGTAGACAGTGATGGCACGTGTCACCCACACCTCAGCATTCCACTGACCCATCCAACCTTCCCATGGAATTATCTCCTCCTTCCCTTGAGAACACCAAGCAGAAAGACTGTATTCCACACTTGGAAGACTGCTTCACCCCACAAAACAGCCAAGGGTTATTATAGGACCTATATGTATCTTTTCTTCCTCGTAAGTCCATCTGCAATTAATTTTAGTTCCTATTGAGCATCTGCTCATTATAGTGCAATATAAACATTAAGGAACAATGGGAATTTTGGCTCTGCAACTGCATTTCTGCAGAGACACTGAGACTGTCACATTTTTTATCTGCATAAGGCTGAGGCTGTTATTTCCAACACTGAATGCTTTGTTTGATAACATCTTTAAAATGTTATTGATCCTGAAGCTTTAATGTGGAACATTTGTTAGCATAATGCTCTTCCATTCTCTCTGCTGTTCACAGAGATGTAACTGTTAAGGACGGTCCCTATTACAGGTTTATCACAGTAATTTATTTGAAGGCTGATGCTTCAAGAATGTGAGCAAGTCCTGTAGAATATATTAACCAGCCTTCATTTGCTTTGATTGTTGACCGCCTTTGTCCCATCACTGGATCAGAGCACAAATATGCAGCTGTACTTTGAACTTTTCTGTGTTCTGCACCACCATATTTATGGCAGCAGTAAAACACTGTGAATCAGCTGAGGGCTGGGCCAGCACACCCTTTTAAGAAACAGGGATTTTTCCATAGTCCCAAAATATTTTTTCATTGAGGGAACCATTGACTATTTCTCTTCTTTTTGGGGATGGCTTTGAGAACTTGAAATTATTTGTCCAATATAAAATAAATATGTAAATTGTTGTTAGAATTTATGAGAATGTAAACTTTAAACCCCATGTTGATTTCAGCTGAATTCCAAAAGAACCACAATACGTCTTTCCAAAGTTTCACTGAATTTTCAATGCCAATCCTCAGTTCCAGTTGCAGGCAGGTAGAAACAATGGCATGCATGCCAAGATTTTAACAAGAAATAAAGGGAAAGGCAATGTCATTTTTTTGTGTTCTCTTTTCTTTTCTCTCAGATTATTGGGGAGCTAATTTCAACTCTGATGATTAAAGAAGTTCTCTGATATACCTCCTCCTTTTTTTCATGACTCAGGAGTTTGTTTATCCAGCTGCTTTGAGTAAGAGTGCAGCCTGAAAAGGAAAATTTTCTGAGAGTGGTCCTGATCCACATGGGGATGAAAGAAAATGCTTCAAAGCTGTTCTTTTCTCCCCCCTCTCTTCTTTTCTTTCTTTCTTTCTTTTTCTTTTTTTTTTTTCCTCTTTTGAATGTTTGCTTGTTTCTCTACATTGCTCTGACTTGCACTTACAAGGAAAAGCAGCATGAGATCCTGGGTCTACAATACTTAGTAGACCTTTTTGACCTCTTGGCCAAAGTTCTAAATGGGGATATGATGTGTTGAGACTGCATTTCTACCCTGAATTGGTAACAGTGTCACCTGTTTGCCATATACACACACCATAGCCTATTTTCTATGAAAAATTTATTTTATGAGAGAAATATAATGACTTCTTATTCTTACAAATTAGACTCTTTGCAATATTCTGGGATGAAATATATTTTTATTAATGACTGCTCTGTAAATCCCTAAAGCTATTTTCAATCAAAAAAAAATTCTGTGAATGTTTTACCTTAAAATTATATTTCAATGTCTAATTCTGCATTTTTCTTCAATACTGAACGCTAATTTGTTTACAAATGTATTCTTTCCTTCTCTTTCATTAATTTCTGTAAGTCGAATTACCTGTAAATTCCCTAGACTAGTGGCAGCCAGCTTCTCTTTCTTTTTACTGGGTTGCAAATAAACATAACTTTTGATTAAATTGGGAAATGGTTTCCAATGCAGATGAATAAGACTAAAATCTCAAGTATCTTAAATAATTTTGAACTTCAATAGACCATTGTACAGCTATGTCCATCTGTTTAGAATATTTTACACTTTATGGTCTAAAGCAAGATGCTCATACCCGTGAAAGCAAAAGAGCTTGTCAGGCATTAAGAGGTCAGCAATCTGCTGAGAAAGAAAAGCAGGACGTCAACGTCTTTAATAATGGTCTTGAAGACCGTAGCCTATTTGAAATGTGCTTTGCTAAATAAAAGGATGGCTTTCTAAATCATGGCAACTACCAACTGAAGAGTTCAATAAGAAACCCACTGAAGCATGAGCCATCGTTGATGCAAACTAGGCACACATAGAGGGAACTGTGGAATAACTTTTCCATCTTAGAAATTTTTCAAGTGATTTATTTGCTTCAAATGCAGGTACTGAAAAGCCATGATAAAAGGTACCCTTGAGAAAATTAATAGGCATGGTCCTAGAGTGATATACATCTTTCTCCTCACTTTATGTACAAAGGCACTGTTTTCTTCTGGTATTGAAATTTGTCTTTTTTATAAATCGTGCACCAAAAAAATCATGCTGTCAATAAATATTTGCTCTGACTATAATGGGTTTTATGAGTAGAAAAGCTTAAAAACACATTTACTATAATAAACTCTGTTTCTGTAGGGATTGCTTTACAGACCAAATGACTTGGTAATCAATTCTTCGGACAGCATATATTGCTCTCATTTACATTCCTGAAAGATGCCTGTAAGGAACCTTGTTAATTTAGGTTAATTGACCAAATGTTTGAAAGAGAAGATATTTCACCGTTCTCAATTGCTAAGAAGTCCCCCAGAATTCAAACTTTTCAGAGATTCCCTAAGAGGAATGTACAAGCCAGACGTTTTTTTCTGGCACATAAACCTCAAGCAACTAAGTTTCGGCCCAAGAATCTTCATAACACCAGAAGATATGAGAACTAGAGAGACCACAAGTTGACTTTTACATCACAGGTCATGCTGGTAGAGCAGAGAGTTTAAAATACAACCCACAAACCACTCAGCCTGTCCTTTAACATGCAATCTGAGCAAGCTTGACCAGGAGCCACGAAGAAATAGTGAACATGGGACCTCATTTCATTGACTGAGAAGTCATTTCTGGCCTTGTGTAATTTCCTTTGCACTTCCTGAAGCGTGTCAAGGCAGCAGATATTAGCTGTAAATCTCCATTCGGATTGCTACTAGTTCAGATTCTGCAGCAGGCATAGACCTGACAGAGCCAGCCCCTGAGCAGGTTTTATTTCTTAATAGCTCTAAGCCACAGTCTGGGCTGGCTGTGCTCAGCTGGCATCCTGCATGCTGTAGGTTCTGGCCAAATAATCCCCAGTTTTACTGCTTCTGCTGTTGGATCTCAGGCACAGAAATGGGGAAGCGACAGCTCCACTGAACATCAGAGAAAGGACAAATGGAATGTGCTTAATAAGGCCTAACAAAATATCCTGGATATGTAAGTCCAAATGGACTTTTCAACACACAGACAGATGCCAAAATATTGAATCATAGATGGTAAGTGGATGCTATATTACCATACCCCTGCTTAGAAATAGAGCTTACAATTTGCCAACATGAGGAAATAAAGAAATCATCTATTTGGATAAGTGCTGCCAATGGAGCTCAGACAAATTTCAAAATGTAAGCTTAAAGGGTTTACAACTAACCATTGCAACTGCACCATTCCAAATTTTAAATACCATTAATTCAAATCTTTTGTTATGGTTATTACCTTGATTGGAAATTAAAGTCTGTATGGTTGAAGAAAGAGTACAATAATGGAAAATCAAACTAATGTTCCCACTGGGGCAATATCTGTTGACTACTAATTCAGACCCAGTTTGGCTCCAGGCATCATTGTTTGGACAACACTGCCTGCGAAGTGCATGCCACACATCCAAAATAGTAAAGAAAGAAGAAAATTGAGTATGAAAATTGGCATGTTTAAGCCAGAGACTTGGAATTCCGAATTTTGGGTTGAAGTAACACCAAGTTGACTACTTTTAAGCCCAGAGAACACCTAACCAACAGACAGCTGTGAATGATTTGCACTACCCTTAACCATAAAATTCAACGTGGTTGCCAAGAATCTGAATTATGAGGCAAAGGGAACAGGCTTCCAGTAATGATGTGTCACACACAAAAGAGAAGAAAAATAATGGCAAATCAATGATTATCTCCAGTCAAGGAGTTTACAGTAACATAGGACGACAATTATTGGTGCATGAATTCAGTCCAAACCCATGTGTTTGGCCTTGCTTCAGCCTGTAAACTATAACCTACTTTATGGTGGAAGGCATCCTGCTGAAACAGAAAATTTCACAATTTCTGAACTTCCATCTCCCATCAATTATCTTTTCTAATTGATGCAATAATATACTTCACTTGCTGACATGATTAGCTCAGCTACAGAGGTGTTATTTAGCCTTGAAAAAAATCTGAAACAGTCATGAATGAACTAGGGTGAAATATTTTGGTTTAAGAGGAATGAAGAGGTAATAATAGCAGAGAGGTAATATTTAAGCTTATTTAAGTTTAAATTTTTAATTTATTTTTGTTTTATGTGCTCTCCCGTCCTTCTAGCATGGCACTCTGACAATCTTGTAACAAAATAACCCAGTCTTACCTGCAGCATTAGGCAAACCAAGAGCCATTTTCTGACCAATTGACTTTATTGTCTCTACACAGATTTCATGGTGTTGCTTGGGTAATGAAGCAGAAGAAAGATGCTGGGAAAGAACAGCAGGTATCCAGCTAGAAAAGAATAAAAATTAACTGAATTATGCCTCTATGGGGCATGACAGCTCAGAAGATACCAACCTACAGAACTGCACAACGGTTACTTGTCAGGAAGAAATGAACAATTCAATCAAGTAACAACAGAATAACAATTACAACAATTAAATTGTTGGTTCTGATGTAAAATCATGAGATTTCAAGAGACAATCCTGATTTACAAAAACTCATATGCTCAGAAAGCTGTTTAGGTGGAAGATGACAGATTATCCAGAGTGTTTTGGAAACTCTGAATAATTCTTTCATAGCCAGCAACTGACTAAAAAAAAATTTACAATTTAGTTTTCAATAAGAAGTCAAAAATGGCACAAAATACAGTTTCCATTTTTTAAGAAAAAGCAAAGTTAGTTATTTACTTGTTTCTGAAGTACTCTCTCTCTTGCACAAACTGTGAGCTCTGTGAACTACAATGAAATGATATTAGGAGGTTAGGCAAGAAATTTCTAGAAGTAATATGCACTACAGTCACATTTTTCTAGTCTTAGTTTAGAGCTGCAAAAGGCTACAAAAATGCCAACTGCAGATATCGCAACAAACTTGTTTTAAAATTTAAATTTAAAACAGACTTACTTTACCTATGGAAATTACTTGTTACCCCAAAAAGGCACATATCCCTGTGGATTATACACTTACAACAAACTTAACTGTCACCTTGTGTTCAATTACATACATTGAATTATTTTCAAGGCCTTACTTGCCTCATTTGTTTTGAAATTTAAAAAAATGAAAGCAATAATGCAGAAATTCCTAATGCAATATTTCAAAAGCAGTATTTTTTTCCCTCCTTCCTCTTTTAAATGAATATTGCGTAGACTCAAGGTTTTCCTGGAGAATGTTTTATCTCTTCAAACACACTCTTGTCAATGACCTTTGTGAAACAATAAGAAAATTCGTTGATAATAATGGGTTTTTAATAAATAATCTGTAAAAAAAAGATACTAAACTTTATACCTAAATGATTTATGTCAGTTTAAATTTGTAAAAATGCAATTTAGGACTAGAATTGCAACTATTTCAGAGCAGTAAGATGGGACAGAGTACATTTTTTTTATTTCCACAGAAAAACTTCCACCAAACACGTGTTCCATTTCTAAATGATTCATCCTTTTTCCTTCCAGATATACACAGGCTTATAGAGTAATAAATAAATTCCAGAGTAATTATTTTCCAGAAAGATTTTCTAAAGAATTTATTAATGGATTTAATGTGTTTGTCTCTGCAAAGCAATAATATCCAAAAATGTTTTTGCTGAACTAGTTCACAAATATTCTAAATCCCTCCTCAGTTTCTCTATAGGTCATAACTAAGCAGAGTCACTGCAACTTCAAACCACCACTGAAATCCTACCTTTATACAGCAACTTTCATCTGGAAGGATTCTGAAGAACTTTGCTTTTATTACTTCAATGCAAAGGTCATTCATTTCCAAATGACAGTTCCTTTATATTCTCCTTCCTGTGATGCAAAGACAAAGAAATGAAAGATTCAGTGAGCTTTCAGGCTAAGCAATATTGCTCTACACTTTCCCTTTATGATTTGGGATGATTTCCCTCCCCCACCACCTGCCCAGCCACGAAAGGATGTAAAATCAGGATTGTAGTGCCTAGTCCCTAGAGTCACATTTGATTAAAAATGCAGGAACTAATGTGCCGTTGGCCTGCTATGGTCTTAGCATATAGTTTATTATCCAGTTTATAAGAAACATGCTATTCATATAAGTGGCATTATTAGAACCATAAATTATTGTATAAACATAGATCTCCATTTGTAACTGCTGTGGCTTTCATTAGAACTGGCTAAAAATGTACCCCAATCAGTTGTCTTAGGAATGATCTATATTAATGTCCATGTCTTCTGCCTGTCATCTGGAATTTCTTGGCTTTCTAGGGAAAATTAAGTACTATATGAAAAGACAAGTGGAAATAAAGTACAAAAGGAAACTGTTCAGTTCCTATTTGGCATTCCAATACAACCTGGAAAATTGGAAGCTGATAAGGTCCTTAAAGAGAAAAAACTGCAAAGATCTCTCAGCACCACTGTTTCACGTTCCTTTACCATCTTACAATTTTAATAATTTTAGTAAGTGCTTAGAAGTATTTATTGCCTTGTCAAAAATAACATAAAAACAAAGACAATCTTGCAACAGGGAAAGTTATTATGCTCTATTATTTTGTGCTGTAACGACAGCTGCTTTTGCTTGGTCTGTCCAATTTTTTATTTTATTTTTTGGTGGGGATTGGGAGTGTTGGGGGTTTGGGTAGGATCCCCTTTAAAGGTAAAAACAACAGCAATGAAATATGAATCAGTTTAAGGTTAAGGTTCAGTTCCCAATTAGCCAATTAGAACTGCATACTCAGAGTTTTAGATTAATGAATCCTGAATAGACATTTTTCATATATATGCTATTTGTTTGAATTTTTTGCTGTCCTAGACTTTGATACTCAGAGAAGGACTAAAAACCATTTTTCAAACGCATTCATATTATGTTTCAAAAAGATCACTATGATCTTACCACTGCTCCAATTTTTAAAATTATCTGTAGAACAATCAATATCAGAAAAGATCATATAGAAAAGCCCTACCTTCTCTATAACAGGCATCTGTACCATCAGCCAAGGCCAAAATGGCAGAGCCTTGAAATCACAAAATGATGTATTCTCATAGCTACAGCATTTGTGTGAGAACAGGTGGAATAACCAGGCAGTGTCGAAGTTTGCTGATGTCCCGGGAGTGCAGGAGCACCCCTTCCCCCAGCAGGGAAAGACTCACTTTTTCAATGGATCGGGAGTTCTCTTTCCTTTCTATCCCTGTAAAACAGACATTTAATGTCCATACAGATATTTTATACTTATCTTGTGGGAATCAAAATGCAACTTTTCCCTAAAAATACATCAACTTCCTCTTCTGGTCGACATAAGTAAAATTGTTCTTTTAACACACAAGTAAGACTCTCTGATTGTACAATGTTAAGGGAACAGGTGAATGGATAATGAAAGTATGTGCTGTTCTTGTGTTTTTGTAGGACTGAAGCATTAGAGAAGTATTTATGTTAACACCTCTCTCAGTGGCCTCCCCTTCACTTCCCTATATTGCCTTACCAGTGGAAGGCTGTAAGGAAACCCAACAGAAGGTGGCAAACAAGAATAAATTAAACACATTCACACATATTTCTCTTCAGTTTATCTCATATAGTGATAAGACAAGAAACTATTATCCTTCAGATATTATAAAGCACATTTACTGAGTCTCATTCATAAGACCACTCTGAGAGGGTTTGCTCTGCCTTTCAGACACCAACGTGATGCGTGTGGAAGTCACAAGACTCTGAGATCTCTGTATGCAACAGCAGTGGCTGAACAGGAGATGTGCTGTGATGTAAATTGCTTTGCAAATGGATGGACCTTACTCTTTTGTGTAGACATAAAGAAGTCTTGCATGCCACACATTTACAAAACCTCCAATCAGTTTTCTTTAGAAAATACATGATACACACCAAGCGTTTGGGGGTTGCTTTTGTTTTGTTTTTTCTTTTCAAATTTTCTGACAATGACAGAAGGGAAATTTTTAACTGACATCTGAATGTAGAATGTGACCTTAGCATGTTAATTTAGTTATTAAATTAAACATTCTGGAATCCTTCTTGAAGCAGAGGTCGAGTGACCCAGAAGAGCTTCTATCTGTGTTCATCCCTGTCTCCCCCTCTAAATAGGTTGGCTCTATACAAACTATTGAAATTAGTCCACCAGGAGTTCCAGTTTCTGAACATGCCTGGAAATTCTCTGAATGAACAATTGACACCTTCCAAAATAATCTCAGGAAATATTCTAAGAGCTTAAAAACAGAGACTGTCATGTTCAACTGTCTAAGAATGTTTCTGCATATTACCTAAATTATTGCTATAGCATAGGCAAACAAAGAATTCTTTTAGAAGAGACAACAGCGGAGGATTAGTCGACTAGACTGTATTTTTCTTTCTTAAACAACATACTTTTTCAGGCACTTAGAGAAATTTATAGGCACAGCTCTGTCATTGAAACTCCAGCAATGCGGTTCCAAATCTGCACCAATATAGGTTACAACAGGATTGGATCCCAAGTTTTTCAAACATTTGACACAGTGCTTACGTTTATGAGGACCTATAAAAAAAAGAAGCAAAGTAAACTATATCATCCCCTTCTTGCCCATGGGCAGATAAGATTAAGTCCACATGGATTTCTGCAGTGAAATTGTGGAGGAACAGAGTATAAACTTTCAGGGTTGTGTCTCTAAATTTGAAAAAAAGAAATCATTCTGTATTTGTTTCAAGGGTTTCATAGGAGGATTCATGAGCAACAATGGAGCCTGTGTGTTGTCTGTTCTCTATGACATTGCTGTACAACTTTGTAACCATAAGAGGGAAAAAAGAGAAGGTTCGTAGGGCTGAGTTATGGGTTCTATACTGGAGGCAAAAACTCAGTTTCAACTTTTTCTGCTGACATTTCTTCATAGTTGAAATATAGAGAGGAAACCTGGTTTTCTATATTTCAGGTGGACACCAAAGTCAGCAGATTTTCATGCGCAGTCGGTATTACCTTCCCAATAAGAGGAATTGATGCTGAAGTGCTAAAATAGGCTGCAAAAATGCCAATTACAAATTTAACATCTATGTCAGAGCAGTCATTTGAACTCTTAACTCTCAAGGCTCTGTCTTGGGTAACACTTCTAAGCTGTTTACCTCAGCTCATCCATACAGAACATTCAGATGTTCACTGAAGCACAAAACAGGACTGTGAGATAACTCATCTGCTGCACAGTATTTAGGGTACTTATCCTAGAGATGTGATATACAGTCTCTGATTTAGAGAATATCCAAGTAGTTTACACAAAATGAAATAATTTAAACAGAAAAGACCTATATCTGAGTTCAATCTCAGAAATAAAACAGGATAACTGAGAACATTCTCATACTTAGATTTAAAATTCCTGAAGCAGAGCAGGATATTGAACATAGGTTCTTCCATAAGCACAGGGAAATGCTACGAATATGAGTTATTTTGTAATTTGAAAGTATTGTTATTTTGCGAGTGCTGTGTAAGTCCAGCAACTATTTTTCTTTTGTTAAATATACTCAAATCAGTTTCCTTTTTGTCTCAAATTAGAATTTTAATTTTTCTTTTGTGCAAGTACAGAATCTGAGCCAGAAGTTGTTTGATTTGGTGATAGCAATGGAAAGCTCACGCTACTTCATTCCAGAAGGATTCCTTTTCAAGCTTTATGGATGTACTGGAAAAATAGTTAAACACACAGCTCTGATGTGAACAAATATTTGACAATGGCATGGGAGTAGTCCATGTGGAGTGTGTTAGAATTCATAATATTAACAGCAGAAGCATGCCAGCTTTGTAGCAGTTGACTTTTTATGTGAGAGTGATTACAGCTGGAAGCACACTAAAAATTAACAACACATAACTACATAACATTAGCAGGAATTTCAGAACTGAGTCGCAATAAAAGCACAGAAGTTGTATTTCAGTATTACGTTAAGACTATAAAACCATATTTTTTGTTGTTGATATATGGTTTGGGTATATTTTAATGTTTTTATCAACATGACAAATCTATTTAAAAGTATGTCTGCTGCAGTATTTCTGTTGTGCAAAGATCTCGTTCCCATCCACAAGTGAATTATGCTCGCTGACATGCAGTGATCTGTGCACTGGACATTCAGCACCTAATGTCCACTCTTCATGTACGCTCCCCAGTCAGTCATGCCATATCAAGCTGAAAGAAGAAGGAGGAAATTAAACGAGTGAGAAAAAGAAATAAGAAGTGAGAGAAATGAGAGCACAAGGCAACAAGATCACTTTTTACTTTGCTGCCTTAGAGAGTAGGCGTGAAACTCGTGCATACTTCCCTGGAGTCTGAGTCATCCAGTGCACCTCAGCATTTGAATAACAGTGCACACGAGCAGAAGAGAAAACCAACAATATTTCAACTACATTAGATCATTCTTCTTGGTAGATTTTTGAGGTTTTTTTCCTGTTGAAGCACAACTCTAAGGCATAGGATGCTTAGCAGTCTTGTCCATGGGGACCAAATGCAATAGCTTCTCTGCAGGAAACAGGACAGCAACTCCCACATATCCTCCAGGAAAGTGAGTGAGATGCTAGCAAAGCCAGGTGAGGGGGCTTGTGGAAAGTACTTTCTGTGACAAGGAGCAGAACTGTATGTAGGATAGGAAGAAACTTATCATCACCCATTGTATCATATTAATTAACTACCCTTTTTTCCTCCTTTGTTTTTTTAATGAAGACTTCTAGTAAACAGTGTTACTTGTAGCAATCTAAAATTATTAGTCCATGATTGCATTACCATTACTCTGACAGATCATTTTGACAAGTGGTGTATTTCTGGTGTTGCTGGAACAGATAGGGAATGTGTAGGAGGCCAAGACTAAAAAAAAACCTATTCAGAGGGGATTATGGAGGTTAATGCAAAGAATATGGTTGTAAGGCTATTAGAATTGGTGCACCAGATTCACAGCTCATTGAGGTCTCACAACATTCCTCGGTGCAGTGTCAGTGGGAACAAAGATACTGAAATGAAAACCCAAAGCCCAGAGAAGAAAAGAAGTTTCCTAATTATTTTCACTCTGGTGTCTAAGGTTCATTCTATAGGTAATAGTACAGTGCAGATACTCAAGCTTTCAGAGAACACTATGTTAAGAAAAATATAAGCTTCCTCTTGTGTATAATACTAAAATCTTATAATAAACAATGTGCTTACAAAATATTCTGCTGATAACTTCTGGTCTATAACTGTTTTCAGATCTGGTGCAATTCTGTTTAGATTAGTGAGTGCGATCTCTATCTGAATTAGTCCTACAAAATTTCCATGCAGAATTTCAGTGTAGCATCCTCCCACATAATTCAGAATATGGTTTTTTGACCCGTTTATAAAATTGTGACTCCATCAAACTAATATTACTTTAGGCCAATTTCAACCACCTCTTATTAAGACAGAAGACCAAACTTTTATTTGCTTGGCTTTACATTCCTTTCTGTGCACCTTTGCCGTTCCTCAGTAACAGCTTAATTTGCTGATAAGAGTAATTTATATTCAAGAAAAACTATTTCACTGAACATTAATGAAGGAGATGACACAGGAGATTTAAGTATCTCGAAGACACTTTCCTAGAAAAATTAAAATCCCCCCTTAATTTACTATTATTATAACTCCTTCTATTTGTATCATTGAAATTAATTCCCAGACAGTAATGTTTTACAGGCAAAGCATTGCTGTCTAAAATGATATCACCACACACATTTTTTCAATTTGGGTGGCAGACATGCTACTGGAGGTTTGGGGAAAGCCACACTGCCTGATATTAGCACTTGTTTTCTATTCAACACAGCATGAAGGATCTGGCACGTGTTTTGTGCTTCTGACTTGATGCATATTTTCCGTATTTTCTGGAGTGTCTAAAACAAAAATAATGGTACATTCAAGTGTTTTTCATCATGATCCTCAATCATTCACATGTGTGACTAAGTCTAGGTGCCACAAAGTTACACCTCATTTAGCTCTTGTTCATTCAGCAAGGGTTGAATCATTTTAAGCTAGATTTCATAGAATCATAGAACATACTGAGTTGGATGGGACCCATCAGGATCATCAAGTCCAAGTCCTGACCCTGTTCCTCCACTTTCCCTCACGGGGATGTTGATGATCACCATGAGGTCTCTGCTTGTCTCCTCCAGGCTGAACAAACCAAGCGATCTCAGCTCTCTTCCTGAAGCTTCCCCTCCAAACCTTTGATTATCCTCATGGCCCTCCATTGGATGCTCTCTAATAGCTCAATGTCCAACTTTACAGGAAATTCTGTATGAAAATATATTTAAAAGTTTCTTGTTCCTTCAAGAAATTTAATCTCCTAATTTACTGTCTCAATCTAAACCAATTTAGTTGAGTTAAAACCTATGAAAAATATCTGCATAAGGTGCTTGCACCAATTAAAAGAAACTTTTAAAAGCTGAGCTAGAAGAGAAGGACTGATTTAAATTCTAACAACAGTCAGTCCCAGCAAAAGCAAGAATATGAGTGTGCAATTGGAAGTCAGCTGGGTTTATTTGACTTCACAAGTTTTTTCCCATGCTTCAGGAGTTAACTATTTGGCTTAAAAACTTCCTTACCTGGAGGATCACATCAATTTTCTTGTTACTGAGCCAGCCTTCAGAACCAAGATGCAGCTCACAAGCAGTAAGGGAAATTCTCAAATCTCTCCCTTATGCCATTTAACTCACCAATCATTTTAGGGCCAGTGCTTACTTAGTCATTTAACCGAAATTTCTGTAAGCACTTACAGTAGAAAAAGTGGAAACCTTGTGTGTTCATAAAGGATTTTCAATTTTAGAGAAATAAGACTATATGGGAAATTTAACACAATTTGTACTGATTTGAGGAAAAATGAAATCATGACTATGTTCAGTATAAGACTTTAGTGAGTGTGTATCAGCAGATCAAATTTGGACATAAGGAAAAACAACATAAACCAAAGAAGTTTGTATTCTGTTGACTTTAAATAGTCAGTAGTTGGCTAAGATGACAGGGCATGCAACAAGATGGGAAAAAATGTGTTCCCATTGATATTTATGTATCTGTGGAACAAAATGAAAATTTTAAAAACCTGTACCCTTACATTTCATCTTCTTTTTCACCCCCTTCATTTTCAGGCAAGAGTGGTCATGAAAAGCCTACTTTTAGAGAGCATTCAGGAATTGACTGTAAAATTTGATATTGTTAGAATAACATTTAATAGTTGAGTGTTTAGGCATCTATTCAGATGGTTAGCTCATCAGCTAATTAAGTCACCTTCTAGGACAAGATGTTAAGCTGGATAGCAATGTGAGACGGAGACACAGAAATTTATTAAAAAATGACTTACAAAGAAAAGGGAAATTATCAGGTTTTTAACCTGGAGAGGGCCACAGAATCTGCCACTGTTTTTCCAATCTAACTAAATAGTACATCAGGGACAGCATTTCAGGCAAACAGTTTATCTGAAAGAGCAGTTCCCTGATTAAACCAGCAATGATAAATCACAGCGTATTCTCTAGTGCAATGCACTGTTTTAGCCATACAAAAATGAAAGAAAAGGATATGAAATGCTAGGCCTTAGAGACTCTATATGGTGAAAGGGAGTTTTGAAGTCTACAGAGAATTGTTCATGTGTGAAAATATTTAATTTTTTCGTCTTTTTTTCTTGTTTTAATGATCTCAAGGTGGTTAGTACTTTTCATAGTTTTGACCTCCTCCCCAGAAGTAAGGAATGATTCTAGAAGAAAATTACTAGGTGTGATCCTGATTAAAGCTATACTAACTATGACAACCACTTATTTTAATAACATTTAGTTTTTAATAACAAAGTAAAATCTGCAGTCCAGTACTACTAGTATTATGAAACAAGGGAATACAGAATTTAAAAATGAAGCAGCAAGATTATCTTAATTTGATCCTTCAAGTACTGTTTATTCATGTATGTGTTTGTCAGTCTTTAGTATAATCCATATTTATCTGAATTGTGCTCTTATATAGTTATGTCTGGATTTCCTGTCTCTTTTTATTTTTACCACACAACTCACCTCATGTGTTGCTCAGAATAGGCATCTCTCAATTAGTAGTTTCTTTTCCACAGTTAAACTTCTGTCCCTGGACCTCACTAAAACACACCATTGAAGAATGCACTATATTTTACCTTGAAGGTAGCACTTTGAAGACCTTCTCCACTGCTGGAGTTTGGGGGTTACAAACAGGCATGAAGAGGTTTTTAAAGGACACAGAAAGATCTTCAATGACCCAAGGAAAGAAAACACCCAACATTGGTATTTTGTCCTACAAAGAGCATAACAAATGCACTGTGATGAGCAGGCCACCAAAAGGATGTTGTGCTTTCCCTTGGAGCCAGACAGAAGACACTTTCACAAGACTGAAGTTACTCCAGTTTGCTTTGGAGGTAGCCAGGAAAAGGCCTTGCAGCTTGAAGTGGTCCTAAAAACATGATCATGGCTACAACTGATAGCTCAATATATGACTAATTGCAAAAGACTCTGGAGACCTCCAAGGGGATTGAAGGAGGAAAACATTAAAGCATTTCCCAGAGATTGATCCCATGCCATGAGCAGAATCAGTCAAGGGTCAGAAGAAGTTATATCCTCCTTGTACAGCAAAAGAAGGATGTGCCCTTGTTAGAGCTTCCTGGAATCAATCTTGCATGAATGGTATGGCTAAAGCAGCCAGGAAGGATAAACATAAGGAGAAAGAGAAGAGGTGAAAAAATATACATATACACCTATACACTTAGAACTAGGCCATGAAATAAGGATCCTGCACCACCAAGTCTCAGATGGGCACAAAGGAGAAACTATTTAATTTCTATCTAGGTAATAAACAAATGAAAATGGAATTTCTCATGTCTGAGATGAGTTGGACCTACTTCAAAATTACTGAATTTGGGTTGTAATATCTCACTCATTCCTAAATGAAATTATGCTATAAAATTCACATTACTGGAGTCTTTCCATTGATGATTATAACCTATATAGGAAGAAATCAGTGGGGAAAAAGGGAAGGGGAAGATACAAGATGTTAAAAATAATTTTATCTAAGTATCAATGTTATGGAACAAATAAACTTTAGCAATTAGGAGTTGCTGTGGTAATGAATAAAGCAGTAAATGTGTGGCTGCAGATCACCAATTAACACTAAAGAATGGGATAATCAACTTCTTAAAGACAAGTATATCATGTATGGGATAATCAACTTCTTAAAGACCAATATATCATGTGTAGGTTGAAGAAGATGTATTAACATCAGGGATTGCAATTCTTACTGGCACATGTGGGAAGTCAAATGCAAGAAGCCCCTCAATAATTTCACAGTTTATAAAACTATAAAATTTAATCTGAAAAAAATGTGGCAACCAACATACATTGTCTTCACATGGAAAGAAACATTAATCTCACGGCAAAAATTAACAACTGGTAGAGTACAAGATATAAGGAGTCAATTATGTCTGAAGCATTCCAGCCTCCACCATATTTACAGTTCATTTAAATTTTATAAAGTAGTTTCATGAACATGATAACAATTATGAGCAAAGTCTATTGGGAGAAAGTAATTAAATGTGACTGATAATTGGGAATTCCTAAAGTGCCAAAAATGTCAAAATTTCTGCTGAGGAAGAAAGCTCTGCTATCTACAACAGACATGAAAGGAAGCTGAGAACATCAGTTAATTAACTAATAATTATGATAGAAAAGAGGAAGATCTGATAGTGATAAATATGTAGCAAAAAATAGGAAACATATATGATGATACATGTTCATAACTGATAGGCAATATTACACATTTAAAATGTTAAAACAAACTCTTCTTTTAAATTAAAGATTACTGTCATAAAGTAATAATTTTAATGTCAGCCTGTAGATTTTAATCCTTGAACACATACTATTTAACTTTTTCAAATAATTGCTTGAGAAAAGACAATGTAAATATATTATTATAAAATTTTCTAATGACATAAAGATTAAGAGAGTCAGGAGCAGCAAAAAGGTTATGTCACATATGCAAAATCAACTCAGTTTCTTGGTAAACACACTGTGGGAAATGATGTGTGTTTCAACATTGCCAAGTGGAAAGAACATAATTATGAACAAGGAATGTAAGTCATTCTTCAGGATTGGGAATTCTAAGGAATGAGAGAAATATTGAGTGACTTAGAGGTCAGCATGGATAATTGCTTGAACATGAGTTTTCATTGTGGAATACAAAAGTCCTTGAAAGTTTTAATAGAGAAAACACCAAGTAAAGAGAGTATGTTACATCTGTACTGGCAATGAAGCCATAAGTGCTAGATTATTGCATCTAATTATGCATTTAAAGAAAGATGATGAAAAATTATAAATGGCTCAGAGAAGTCCAGGAACATGATTAAAGGACTGGAGAACATCTCTTACTGAGGGAAAAAAAAAAAATCAGAAGACTAATTTCGTTTCCAAAACTGAAAGTTAAGAAATGACATGATTGGTGATTAAACATACTTTCCTGATGAAATCTGATAACAGAGAACTTCTCAACCAGAAAACATAAGGGCAATAATCCCTTCTTATTATTCTTCCCAAACAACACCAGCATTTCTGTGGGATAATTCTAGTACCCAGTGATACACATTTTAATGCCTCAAAATCCTTTCCTGAAGGTAACTTCTGGTCTCCACATGATTCTAATTCTCAGTCTCAGAATGAGAAAGCTGGGCAATTTTTGCCATAATTATCTGTTGAAAACTTTACCTTGAGGCCTGACAATGAGAAGTGGTTAAAATCAGGCTGCCTTCTAAGCATCTAAGAATGCACAATGCACAATCCTGACCTGAGGTGTCACCTTCCAAACTACTTGCAAATTTTCTGTGGTTTTGACCTCACAGAGCTTCTCAAAATTGGAGCAGTGCTCTAATCTCCATGTTATAATTTGGCTCCTGTGAAAAATTGTTCCTCTGCAGTTTATCTAGAGACACAAACAATGTAGTGGCTGGTGATAAGAATACAAAACCAATTTTTCTACTTCTAACTCCAAGTTATCACTAGACTTCCCTGATAATATATAGCTATTACCAGTTATTTCACTATATCCACATTATAGTATTTACAGACTCTAATTTCCTATTCAGAACTCCACAGTCTTCAATTCACAATTTATTTAGTCAAACAAAAAAAAAATGGAAATAATTAATATGAAAGCAAATGTAAGCACGGTGGGCTATCCAGTTTCTGAATTATACAGAGAAGATACTTCAAGCAACGGGAGAACCTCAGTGTAAAAAAAATAAAAATCAGTTCTTTAAATTGCAAAGGAGAGATTAGTGATGTCTGAGTGGGATTTTGAGGTTTGTAGTTCCAAACTTGGAGAGCTGAGCCTCCAGCTTTAATCCTAGGCACTGGCACAGAGTGCATAGGAAGAAATTTCCATGTGCTACAGTTTATGTTCTAATCTAAACAGTGCAATATAAACTGGGGCATGTGTTATTTCACGGATGACACAGTTTTCAAGTTATGACAGTTTAGTAGTGTCCCAGGCTCTTGGTTCCCACACATTCCACGACTTTTTCATTTTCCAGAACTGTCGTCAAAAGCAGCTTCAGACTGCTGGAGAACACTGAGAGAAGCGAGTAAAAGATATGTAATATATTTAGATAATAAATTGTGATGGATCTGTGTTATGACATTATCTGTTACTATGATGATAGGTCAGGATTGCAGTCAGGCAGTTTAGAGCAGTTAGTTTAAGAAAACAAAATTGTTCCCAGTAGATTTCTAAAGGCCATTACAAGCAATAGAGAAAATCTCTTTCCTCATCCTCTTCTCCAGCACTCTCTGCCTTCTGCCACAATGAATCAGAATGACATTTTTTTTCCCAAGTTAATTTTCTCCAAACTCAGAAAATACTCTCTTCAAAATTATTGATCTGCCTACCCTCCTATAGATATAAAGGTACCCTCTTCTTAGGATTTTTGGTGCTTTTCTTGCTGTTTTTGTTTTGGTTTGAACCTAGTCAGCTAACTTTGCATTTTGAATACCAGTCACATTTGCTGATTAAGTGAATATATGCTTTATCTGGCCATATAACTGGCATAAGTTAGGATGCATTTTTCAAGCATAGACCCTTGATTTTTCAATTTCCATACATGTAAAAACATCATTAGTCCTTTTATGAATTATTATCTATCACATGCAGTAGAGGACTTTTAGTTTTTATGTAACATTTTTCTACAATATCATTGAACAATTTCATGTAGTATGACACATGCATGTGCAATTTAATTTTCCTTCCAGAGGTGTAATTCTCAGTATGGATGGGAAAGTACATCACAGCAAAATGAAGCAAGGTGTCAAAACATGAGTTTACAGAAGAGGTCTTCAAACAAAGCCTTTTCACAGCATTCGTTGTCAAGTCACCAATAAAAAAAATACGTGAAAGTTACAGATGCTTTGAAGAAACATGTGAAAATAAATTTACAACTGGTTTAAAATACAAAAATGAGATGCTGCTCTAGGTTGAACCTGTTACAGTTATATGAGTTACAAACTGTGAAAGAGTTGAAGTTACAACCTTCATTCCTTAGGACCTGGTTAGATACCAAGGGGCACACAGAGATTTGTTTGGTACAGATTTCACCTGTGCCTACATGTATTGCTTTATAGAGTTATCCTAGTTCACCTTCCAGGGATGAAATTACATCAACCTGTATTTAGAAAGTGTCAGTATGTTAATTTAGGTTATTCAAGCACTTTTAATTAGGGAAAAAAGCACCATAAAAGTACATAGGGGATATGATTCATTCTAGGTTATGGTTACTGTTAGTAGTTCAAACTTTGTGGCAAGTGTGTTCTCTTCCAGGTTCAGGTCAATAAAAAAAAGGTGTAATAAATCTTTTGATGCTAAAGCATGGTGGGCTAACCTGTGGTTACACTGCATGTCACCATGCACTCTAGGTTTCTTCAAATATTACAAACACCTGAAATTTAGAAAAGTTGGATTCCTTTAAACTGTTATCCATAGGTAGATTCAGTCTCAAAGTTTAGGATCAGTAAATTGAATTTAGCTGAAATTTTCTGGTCCAGTCATCAACTTCCAAGGCTTATCTGTGTTATCTTTCTTGGTTTTACAGAGATTAAAATTACTTTAATGGTAAATTGAGCAAGATAACTCCTCTTTCTACCCTCTGCTATGCACTTTTAAAATGGCTTTTCTTGTTTCCACAAAAATCTGTTCGAAGTACAGTGTCTTGTTTCAAAGAACATAAATAACTCAAGTAAGTTACTGATCCCTTGCTTTGATCATGCATGTCCCCTCCTGTACACAGAGTAATGAAACCAACAGGGTAATGCATGCAAGTACATGTGTTAGTAAAATTATCAGCTTTTTGCCTACACTCATTTGCCATAATGAGGAAAGAGACACTGCTGCATCTGAACTTTGAGGGTACAATTTATTTCTGTAGCAGGAATGACAGTAGGAAAAAAGACTATTTAATTATCCTTGCTAATGTCTGCAATGCAAAGGAGTCCGTGCTTCTAATTATGACCTAGATCAAGGAAGGGTTTTATTGGATTCTTTTGCAGAAGTGGCTGTGCACTGGATCCGTCACCATCATGCTGACACCCTGGGCGAAATTCAACTGCCTCCACCCATTCATGGTAACAAAAAATAACATTCAAAGTGGCTATGTCTGACAATCTTTAGGAGCTGGATATTGCTCCAATCTTGCAAGTTTGACTTCATGTAAATAGTTCAAATCAATCAATACAATCAATCACATTTCCTTAGCTGAATAATCCTATTTAAGTCATTGACTGAAATCCACTTTTTAAAAGCATATAATATTTTCATATTTTGTATAAATTTAAAAAAAAATATTTGTAGAGTGAATAAAACATTTATGGTAATTTGGAAAGTAATCTACTGTAAGCATTTTCTTATATTCATAATCAATTTAAAATTTGAATTAAAATATTAAATCAGCAAATAACAGCATCAAAAATAGGATTCAGATTGACAGAACTTAGTCATCTGCTGCCATAATTCTTCAAAATATTCATGATTGACCTTGTGAAGATGATAAGACCAGCATGTGGAAGTGTTGTTATTTCTCTGGGAAGTGACTGGGAACGTCACACTGGTCAGTGTGATGTGGAGATGGGAACTTCCTGAGCTCCACAGAAAACCAATTTTGTTAACAGTTACAGGTAGATTTGCAAGGAGTAAAGGCGGTGTCCCTGCTGTGGCTAACTTGCACTTAAACCAAGGCCTTGAGCTGATTCATCAATGTCAGTTCACAAAGTTCTATGAACCCTGTAAGAACTTAGCTAACCTGGAGTTGAAGCCAACATTGATTCAGGAACAGTATTCCCATTGTCTGGGCCAGCTTTCTTTTACACTAATGACATCTGCCTTTAGGCAGGACAGCTTATGAATAGAATTCACATAATCTTGGGGGGAAAAAACCGCAAACAAACTGATTTCAACACCAAATTCCCCCCACCCCCCGCCCAAATACCCAACAAACGAGCAAAGAAACCGATATTGAGTGAAAGGCATTACCACAAGCTACATTGTAACAGCTTTCTTCTGACAAAGCTTTTTGCCAGACAGAACATTGTCTACTGAAACCGCAGAATCGTTAAACTTCCCAGTTTGTCATGATTTTTTGAGTTATATTTACAGTAGTTGTTCTTTTTCCATCTCCCCCTCACACTCTCTAAATCAACTAAGCACTGGTTTCTGTTCAAAGCTGTAGAGGGGCCATGAAAGATGAAGAGGTTACATGTGGTGGAAAGAATCTCTTCATATATTCAAGAGACATATTCATGACAAGCTAAAAAAGTAAATGTTAATTATTTTCCTTAATGTTACACTATCTCAGCTCCTCCCTGCTGTAAACTACAGCCAGAGTAAATCACGAACGCTAATGAGAGTACAGCAGAGTGAGGACTAAGAAACTTTGGGGTTTGGCTCCATTACTGACCATAAAAAGCTCCCAAGGTGCTATCAGCAGATAAATTTTAAATTGCTAAAATAAGTTGGGACTCCCACCACATGTAAAAAAAAAAAAGGCTGTGTTCATGTATAATTATAAGATTACGACCTATTTCCCTACTCAGGATCTGATCTGTAGGTTTGCTAAGAAGCTTCAGCTTATATTCAGTTCCTGAGGGGGATTATTCTCATTTTGGATAATTTCTTTAAATTAGTATAAAAACTACAAAACTCCACTGCATTAAAATCAGAAATTATTACTCTTACATTGCTTATTATTTTTTCAAGTAATCTAGCATTCATCATAAAATATCCTTTCAATGGTCAGTGCCTGAATAAATATATGCATCCTAAACTTCCATCATTCTATTTTGCTAAATTTTTATTACCTTTTTGGCATTTGAAACCTCATTGTTTTAAAACAGCACCTGATTATTCTCCTTCAACAGTTCCAGTCTGCTCTCTTACACAGATTGCAATTTGCATCATTTTTCAGTTACATATATTTTACCCATACTAATTTTAATAACTAAAAATATTTAAATTATAAAAGAAATTTCTAAGGGTTTAGGAGGATGAATGTTTTCATAACCTCCTTGTACATAATAGTGTCTCCTAGAAACACCTGATAACCATCCATGTTATTATTTGGGAAATAAAATCATCTTTTTTTGTATCACTTTGTTTTGGTGAGGAGGGCTTCATTCATTTGGTTGCTTTTTTTACCTTTTTCTAATCTGTTTTGGTTTGTTTTCTTATTTTTAATTTCTTTTGTATGTAGTGAACATAAGTCTTCTTCAGGTTCATCAGATATTGAGTTATTAATCTTAACCAAAGTTTCAACAATATGAAAATAATATTATGGTGGAAAAGGATGAAGAATTAAGAAAATGGTACAAGAACATAAAACTTTTACTTGTATACTTGTCCCCATTGATGCCATAATAAAAATAGTCCTCAGTGATAACTACAAGTTATTTTCAAAGAGGTCAAAGAATCAGTTAAATATGCTGCTTTCTCAACACTCAGAGAATAAACCACATAAAAGGTGATAAAAAGAACGGACACACATAAAAAGATTAATTCAACTCTTCATTTTCTCTTTTAGTTTTTCCTTCTTTTCCCATTTGTTTTCCCTCTGATACTTCTTCTTGTATTGGTGGCAAAAATCACCAGCTGCTTATCATCAAAATTATTAAGCTCATTATATTCTGAACATATTGCTTTGTGCCAACGTAGCAACAGGATGGATAATCTTACATACTATGCCTGTAACTATAGATGGCTTGAATGAATTCTAACTACTCTGTAAGTAGGAATGAAAAGAAATCTACATTTGTTAGTTATTACTGTTTGGTTTTCTCAAATACTTTCTATTAATAAAAGTAAGCTACTAGTGATTGAGGTAATCAAAAATACTAGGGGATGGCAAATCTTCAGAAGTAAAGCTTTGTGTTTTCAGCATAGGTTATTGAGTAAAAGTACACTCTTTTTAACATTAAATTCTATTAATTTAAAACAGTATAAACCACTGCACATTGAAATCTATTATCCAATGAAATCTAGTGATGAGGTATGGCATTCAAAAAGCTAATTTCATGTTGTCTACCACTTTTCCATTGTGTGTCTGACCAGAAGGGGCTGTTAGAAAAATATAAAAACACACCAAAAAATTCAAAACAAAACAAAACAAAAAAAACCCCACACACAAAAACATAAACTACACAAGTCATTAAAAGTATTTCAAATGCATCTTTCCTCTTGTGAACTCTTACTTGTCTCTAGATGTGGTTAAGGGAGATTTCACCTGTATTGATAGTACTGTGCCTGTTGTCTACAGACTTCAATGAAGATTTGTCAACAAAAGCAGAGAGAAAAAAAGCCACAATGCAGAAGTTCTCTACTCTGCTTTCTCCTCATGAGCCATATAAAAATTGTTGCTTGTGCCCATAAAAGGGAGAACATCCTCCAAATGTGGGCTCTGCCAGCAGAAGCTGTTTTACTGCAGAAAGTAGGTCACTCTATATGCACTGGGGTAGAGGACAATTGTGGGCAACTGCAGCAGCACTGGACTTTGTTGAAAGCTTCTGCTCTTTCAGAATGCAAAACTGAAGCCAAAGCCTATGAACTGTTGGACATTTTGAGCAGATTAACCATAATTTTGTTTATTCTAGCTGTAATTAGACCACATTGCACATCATTGCACAAGCAGACCTTAAAACTAAAGATTACTTTTTAGGAGTTTTGCAAGTCTATGATAATTGTGGAGTGGCTCTACTTCCACAATAAAGAATTAATGATGGCGTGTGGATATTTTGTTTGTTGTTATTTTCCTGCAGAGCTATTTCCATATGATATTCATATTGTGCAATAAACAAAATAGCTTCATCCCCGAAATGGCTCTATTATAGAAGTTTAAGTGTCAAACGTCTTTCTATTGCTCGGGCCAACGTTAAAATATTCACCATTAGAGCCAAGCTTTAGTTAGCACAAAACCAGCAAACTAAACCTTTCATTCCTTAAGTGCTTTTCTTTATCTGTGAGACTAAAAAATGTCTTTTTAGCTGGCACCAGTGGCTTTGGGGAGTGTTTTGCAGCACATTTTTACAAATGCTTATTTCACGTTTATTGGCCTCACAGCAGAGATTGAAGAAGACCACACAATTGGAGTGATCATTTTTCTTTCCATTAGCAGCTTACATTTAGAATGGCAGCAGCTAACCTTAGAGGAACCTGGACTAATGAAAGATGCTTCATGGAAAATGATCCAACATTTAAGAGGGAGTGTGGAGGACTATCTTCAAAAGTAAAAAAATCACCGTGAAAACCAATCAAATTGTGCTTCTTTTTACCTGTGTTTGGGTTTTGTTCTAATTAGGCCCATTTCCCAGACTTTAGTCACTTATAACCACATTCTATGGACAAAAAATTATCATCTAATAGGTCATGGATAGAAAACTCTTTCGAAGCAGTGAAACAGATGTTAATATATGAGAGAGACTTTCCTTGCCCTAGTATTTGGAAAAATCTACGTTTAAGCAAAGGACACATCCACAACAAATATGGATAATAGAACCAAAAACTCCTTCAGCATTTAAGAGAAGCTTGTTGTGTTTTCTTGAATTGATGTGTACGTCTGAAGTGATGTGATTTCTTTTTCTTTATTGTTTGAAAAAATATATGAACAAGAGCTATTCCTTTAAAACCTCATCCTTTTTTTTATTTATCTTTTGGCAGCTCACTTCATAATCACATCATAAAGTATCATTGAACTAGAGTTAGAAAAACCATTATATCATCTCTTTAATCCTCTTTCAAAGTTAGCATATGACACAGTTCTCCCACAGAGACTAGTGCAGACAACTGTCTTTTGCAGAAATTATGTGAAAATATAGGAACATGGGTCAATCTCATCCATATTCATTGCCTTTCTAGGCACCTCTTACACAAGGAATGAATTTGGAGCCATAAACAGTAGTTAAAAATAAATGCTTAAAATCCAGTCCCATATACTGTTTTCATTACATGTCTGAATAATACAAAAACAGGGAATGAAAATGCAAAGCATATTGCCATGATCTGCAAGTAGCACTGTTTATTAATACAGTAGTTAAAACAGTTCAAATAAACTGTCAGCCAGCCAAGAACATCTTCTGTGAAAACACAAAAAAAATTACCATATTTTAAATAAAACAAAAAAATTGTTGGATGTGTTCTGTATGATATCACACGAGATGGATTAATGAAAATCAACAGCTAAAAACTGAAATCACTGACTGTATGAGTTTGCCCATCTAGAAGTCTCAGATACACAAAAAAAGGGAGTAAGCTAAATCTGGAAACCAAAGACTTTGTCAACCCAGTGTTCCACCCCACAAAGACTGGATAATTTCCAGAGTGTATAAGCCTGTTTCGTATGTTCTGAAGAGTCAAAAAAGTATCTGAAAAACTTTGATATTTGCTCCATTAAAGAGCTTTTTCCATTCTCAGAATAAACTAACTCTAGTACATACACAGCTCTTTAACAAATAGATCACAAGCATTCCTACTTTAATCATCTAAAAATAGTCCATAGTCTCCGAGTGATATCGCTCCCTTATGCAAGTCAGTTTGAAGGTTTGGAGTAAAGAAATCACATTGCACACTGAATTGTGTAAGAAATAGAATTTCCACCAACTCCACATTGTAGTAATTCAGTTTTTTTATATAAGTAATTTCATGGTGATCCCAGTTTGATCACACTAAACTCTTAGAAATCTTCTTTTCAGATGAGGACAGATCATCTTTACAGAATAAAAGATGTCGCTGACCGCTAGCT